>CM069166.1:6671511-6711511 GCA_035221665.1 Okamejei kenojei
TCTCGACCCGAAACGTCGCCTATCTCCTTCGCTCCTTAGATGCTGCTGCACCCGCTGAGTTTCTCCAGCTTTTTGTGTACCCTCGATTCTCCAGCATCTGCAGTTCCTTCTTTAAAACTAGTTACTCCAGCTACTCTAGTCTATCCCTTTAAACCAGCATCTGCAGTTCCTTCCTACACCTCAAACTGCTGCTTTTTGGTGAAGCAACTGAATTTCCCTGAGTGAGCAGAACCTCAGCCTTGATCGATGAACGGGAAAGGCATCTTTCTCAAGGACAGAGCACGGGCACTTTATCTTTTGCCACCTCACTGACAATGCTTGCTGCTTCCGTAAAGCTCAGCATTGGAGCATGATAGATTGCGACTTCTCAGACACACACTGATAGAAGATCCGCCTGACTCAAACAATTCGGAAGCAGAGAGAGACCCGCCAGCCAGCACCCACACAAATAAAGCATCACTAATAAATTTGTCCAGATTAATTTATCTCTCCTGACATAGAGAGGGTTGCAAATTAACTCCTCACTAAACCTATACAGGAATGAACTGCAAGAGGCTGGTTAACACCGAAGATGGACACAAAATGCTGGAGTAACTCAGGGGGCAGGCAGCATCTGCGGAGAGAAGGAATGGGTGACGTATCTGGTCGGGACCCTTCAGAAGAAGAAGAGTGTCTCGACCCAAAACGTCACACACATTCCTTCTCTCCAGAGTTGCTGCCTGTCCCGCTGAGTTACTCCAGCATTTTGTGTCCATCTTCATTAAACCTACAAGACCATCAAATCTGAAGAAGTGTTTCGGCCCGAAACGTCGCCTATCTCCTTCGCTCCTTGGATGCTGCTGCACCCGCTGAGTTTCTCCAGCTGTTTGTGTACCATCAAATCCAACCTTTGGTAGAATCAGGTCAAGCAGAATCGTACGTTGATCTTGTTTAGTCTCTTGTAAAGGTTAATAAAGATGTTAATGAGAAGGTAGCCTTTTGCCAGGAGTTTCCTGAACTTCCATTTTATAGATAGAGCGTGGAAATAGAACATAGACACATAGAAACATAGAAAATAAGTGCAGGAGGAGGCCATTTGGCCCTTCGAGCCAGCACTGCCATTCAATGTGATCATGGCTGATCGTCCCCAATCAGTACCCCGTTCCTGCCTTCTCCCCATATCCCCTGACTCCGCTATTTTTAAGAGCCCTATCTAGCTCTCTCTTGAAAGCATCCAGAGAACCGGCCTCCACCGCCCTCTGAGGCAGAGAATTCCACAGACTCACCACTCTCTGTGAGAAAAAGTGGTGAGTCTGTCTCCGTTCTAAATGGCTTACTCCTTATTCTTAAACTGTGTGGCCCCTGATTCTGGACTCCCCCAACATCGGGAACATGTTTCCTGCCTCTAGCGTGTCCAAGCCCTTAACAATCTTATATGTTTCAATGAGATATCCTCTCATCCTTCTAAACTCCAGAGTGTACAAGCCCAGCCGCTCCATTCTCTCAGCGTATGTGTAGGATAGTGTTAATGTGCGGGGATCGCTGGTCGGTGCGGGCTCGGTGGGCTAAGGGGCCTGTTTCTGTGCTGCATCTGTAAGCTAAAGGGAGTTGGCTCTACATCTGTCAGCACGGATAATTACTGCAGGCATGCGAAGCCTATGGGCTTATTCACTGATGGGTAAAATCTTATTACTCCAACCTGAAAACTGCACAAGTGCTTACGCAAACATCTTGGGAAACTGCATGCAGTTAGCAACAGGGAGATCTTTTATAAGGCACTGGTCAGACCGCATGTGGAGTATTGTCAGCAGTACTGAGCCCCATGTCTGAGGAAGGATGAGCTGTCGTTGGAGAGGGTCCAGAGGAGGTTTGCGAGAATTATCCCAGGAATGAGTGGGTTAACATACGGTGAGTGTTAGACGGCGCTCGGGCCTGTTCTAGCTGGAGTTTAGAAAGATGAGGGTAGGCCTCTTTAATATAGTGAAAGGCTTGGATAGAGTGGATGTGTTGAGGATGTTTCCACTCGTGGGAGAGTCTAGGACTGGAGGCCATAGCCTCAGAATGAAAGGATGCACTTTTAGCAAGGAGATGAGGAGGAATTTCTGTTATGAGAGGGTGGTGAATCTGTGGAAGGCAGCGGTGGAGGCCAAGTCAATGGATATTTTTAAGGCAGAGATTTATAGATTCTTGATTAGTTAGAGTGTGTCAGCGATTATGGGGAGAAGGCAGGAGAATGGGGTTGAGAGGGAAAGACTGGTCGGCCATGATTGAATGGTGGAGTGAAGGGCCGAATGGCCTAATTTGGCTCGTATGATGTATAGTTGAGTAAACAGTGCAGCTTTTTTCCAGCATCTACTGTATGTTATATTGTGTGAGTACCTTTTAAATGATCGTAGCGTGTCACCAACTGCTCCCTATATATGTTCTCCAGAACCATTCAGGGAGAATCGTCTTTCTTGGTCTAAATTGCTTTTATCTGAGAGAGGAAGTCTGGTGACAAAAGAACATTTCTTTTTATCGAAAATTCTTTGTTCCTTTGTTCAAGAAGTACTTGAAAACTTAATGGCTTCCCTTAAGTATCTTAATGAATGATGCTGATACAAGTATCTCCAGGTTCAGTGGAGACACTCAGCATGTCAGGCGATATTTGTGGAGAGAAAAACTGAACCAAGGTTGCAGTTTAATAGGCTTTGAACTTTCACTTTGTTCTCTCTCCGCTGATACTGAAATACTACTATTATAGGGGGGGATATTATGAGGGAGGGATCTCATAGAGACTTACAAAATTCTTAAGGGGCTGGACAGGCTAGATGCAGGAAGATTCGTTCCCGATGTTGGAGAAGTCCAGGACAAGGGGTCACACAGTTTAAGGATAAGGGGGAAGTCTTTTAGGACCGAGATGAGAAAATCATTTTTCACACAGAGAGTGGTGAATCTGTGGAGTTCTCTGCCACAGAAGGTAGTTGAGGCCAGTTTGTTGGCTAGATTTATGAGGGAGTTAGATGTGGCCCTTGTGGCTAAATGGATCAGGGGGTATGCAGAGAAGGCAGGTGCAGGATACTGAGTTGGATGATCAGCCATGATCATATTGAATGGCGGTGCAGGCTCGAAGGGCCGAATGGCCTACCCCTGCACCTATTTTCTATGTTTTTATGTTTCTATATGAATGACAATCCATGGATTGTCTCAATGGGGTTAGGTTAGGTAAGGGGGAGGTGCAGCAAGACCTGGGTGACCTTGTCACTGAAAGTTGGCGTGCAGGTACAGCAGGCAGTGAAGAAAGCTAATGGAATGTTGGCCTTCATAACAAGAGGATTTCAGTACAGGAGTAAAGAGGTTCTTCTGCAGTTGTATAGGGCTCTGCTGAGCCCACATCTGGAGTATTGTGTACAGTTTTGGTCTCCTAATTTGAGGAAGGACATCCTTGTGATTGAGGCAGTGCAGCGTAGGTTCACGAGATTGATCCCTGGGATGGCGGGACTGTCATATGAGGAAAGATTGAAAAGACTAGGCTTGTATTCACTGGAGTTTAGAAGGATGAGTGGGAATCTTATAGAAACATATAAAATTACTGGACAAGCTAGATGCAGGAAACATGTTCCCAATGTTGGGCGAGTCCAGCACCAGGGGCCACAGTCTTAGAATAAAGGGGAGGTCATTTAAGAGTAAGGCGAGAAAAAACTTTTTTACCCAGAGAGTTGTGAATTTATGGAATTCCCTGCCACAGAGGGCAGTGGAGGCCAAATCACTGGATGGATTTAAGAGAGAGTTAGATAGAGCTCTTGGGGTTAGTGGAGTCAAGGGATATGGGGATAAGGCAGGCACGGGTTATTGATAGGGGACGATCAGCCATGATCACAATGAATGGCGGTGCTGGCTCGAAGGGCCGAATGGCCTCCTCCTGCACCTATTTTCTATGTTTCTATGTTTCTGTGATTGCCACCTTGTGTGGTGGAGAAGCTTGTGTGGACCTGAGATCCTGAGAGCGATGCCGTCTGGAGCTGTGCTCCTGGTAGGGACACCCATGGCGGTAAGGTCGAGGGGGGAGGTCTCTGACAACGAGCCAATCCAACCAAGACCTCAACGGTGGAACAGGCGGAGGACGATGGCTGACCTTAGTGGAGCGTCACAACGGCTGGGAAGGCGGATGAAGGAATTATTTCCTGCCCTCGCTGTTTCTAGTTTTGATTTTCAGCAAGGTCTCCCGTGAGGTAGATGGGAGGTGAGGCCCACATGCTTGGGAGAGGATGGCTCACCTGCCTGGTAACAGCTGGGGAGAAACTGTTCCTGGATCTGGAGGTATTACAAACCTCCAGCACTTTGTATTAATCGTTTACTAGTTCTTTGTGTGCCGGTGAAACTGCAGTTAATCATTTCAACTTGCCTTTGTGTAGAAGACAGATATAAACATGATGTGCTTCGGATCTGGAGAGTTTGGCAGAGCCAGAGTGAATTGTTACATAGATTGCTGTATGTTCATAGATCTTGGCACTAAAACCCCTCTATAACAGATGGGAAGAACTTCCCTGTCCCATGGCATGAGATTTATTTGTTCTTATCACTTTCATTCACACACTCACTCAGACTCCTTATCTGTTCTCTGGGCATTAGAAACATAGAAACATAGAAAACAGGAGTAGGCCATTCGGCCCTTTGAGCCTGCACCGCCATTCAATATGATCATGGCTGATCATCCAACTCAGTATCCTGTACCTGCCTTCTCTCCATACCCCCTGATCCCTTTAGCCACAAGGGCCACATCTAACTCCCTCTTAAATATAGCCAATGAACTGGCCTCAACTAGCTTCTGTGGCAGAGAATTCCACAGATTCACCACTCTCTGTGTGAAAAATGTTTTTCTCATCTCGGTCCTAAAAGACTTCCCCCTTATCCTTAAACTGTGTGACCCCTT
This sequence comes from Okamejei kenojei, assembly GCA_035221665.1. Classification (NCBI taxonomy): domain Eukaryota; kingdom Metazoa; phylum Chordata; class Chondrichthyes; order Rajiformes; family Rajidae; genus Okamejei; species Okamejei kenojei. The sequence continues at coordinate 6,676,403 of CM069166.1, forward strand.
GTTCTGGAGTTCCCCAACATCGGGAACAATCTTCCTGCATCTAGCCTGTCCAACCCCTTAAGAATTTTGTAAGTTTCTATGAGATCCCCCCCTCAATCTTCTAAATTCTAGCGAGTACAAGCCGAGTCTATCCGGTCTTTCTTCATATGAAAGTCCTGACATCCCAGGAATCAGTCTGGTGAACCTTCTCTGTACCCCCTCTATGGCAAGAATGTCTTTCCTCAGATTAGGAGACCAAAACTGTACGCAATACTCCAGGTGTGGTCTCACCAAGACCCTGTACAACTGCAGTAGAACCTCCATGCTCCTGTGCTCAAATCCTTTTGCTATGAATGCTAACATACCATTCGCTTTCTTCACAGCCTGCTGTGAATAATTGGAGAAGAGTTAATTGCACCCTCAAGGTTTACTTTGGGTAGATGGCGAGCGAAGATTTTGTACATCCCAAAATCCTGGGGCGCCACGTGCGACTGCGCGTCACTGCGTACGTCACCACGCACCATGCGCGCATCGACACGGCACGCGTGTCATGCTTCGTGACGCGTAAATTAGGCGCAAAGGACGCCCAAGTGGGACAGGCCCTCAAAGGTTCAGAGGAACGAGAGGTGATTTTATTGGGAAGTTATCAGTTTTAGTTTGGAGATATAGTGCGGACACAGGCCCATAGGAGCAGGATTAGGCCATTCGGCCCATCAAGTCTACTCCGCCATTCATTCATGGCTGATCTATCTCTCCCGCCTAACCCCATTCTCTCCTTAACCCTTGACATCCGTACTGATCCAGGTTCTCCTATGCTAATCAAATTGGGGTACCTTGATAAAATTCCACCCCAAATTTCTGAATAAGTTTTTTAAATTGGCCCAAACCACTTGAAAATGTTTGTCATTAAATTTCGGCCGAGAGGGAAAAAAATTACCTGCTGAGAGGAAACAGTATTAAGCAATTGAATTTCTAACCCTCTCTATCATTCTGTCAAACCTTTACTGGAGTGTATCTTTCACCAGAGTGTTGCTCATTTCAGTGTAATTAGACCCACAGATTCCCGCAGTTAATCAAAGGGAACATGTTCATTTGTAACGTTGACGCTGAGTGCAGGGATGAAACAAGAAAGTGCTGGAAACACTCAGCAGGTCAGGCTGCATCTGCGGGAGAGATCAGGAGGTCAAATTCGATTGGGGTTGAACTGGTGTGCGTGTAGAATGTGACCACGGAAGGTGACATTATGACAGTTGCTGCCTTCCAGCGCCAGAGACCCGGGTTCGATCCTGACTGTGGATGCTGTCCATATGGAGTTTGCACGCTCTCCCGGTTTTTCTCCGGGTTTCATTCGACGCTCCAAAGACGTGCAGGTTTGTCGGTTAATTGGATTAGATACATTGTCCCCAGGGTGTGTAGGATAGAACTAGTGTACAGGTGATCATTGTAACATTGACCCTAGTGAGTGTAGGGTCGTGTTAGAGTGCGGAGATCGCTGGTTGGAGCGGACACGGTGGAACGAAGGGCCTGTTTCCGCGCTGTATCTCTGAACTAAACCAGACTTCAACGTGATGTGGGGATGTGCGAGGCCTTGGGAGCTGCAGGGGGAAAATGGGATTGCTATCAAGGCGACTGTGACACAGCGCTAGAGTTGCTGCCTTGCAGCGCCAGACCCCTGGGTTCGATCCTGTATATCCTTCGATATCTATATCGGTGAGACCAAGCGGAGGCTTGGCGATCGTTTCGCCGAACACCTCCGCTCGGTCCGCAATAACCAAGCCGACCTCCCGGTGGCTCAGCACTTCAACTCCCCCTCCCATTCCACATCCGACCTCTCGGTCCTGGGCCTCCTCCACGGCCAGAGTGAGCAACACCGCAAGTTGGAGGAACAGCACCTCATATTCCGCTTGGGGAGTCTGCATCCTCTGGGCTTGAAATTGAATTTTCTCAATTCTGTTAACCCTTGCTGTCTCCCACCCTTCCCACCTCTCCCTCAGCCCTCAGGCCCTGGCATTCCCTCTATCTCTAACCCCCTTCTCCCACCCTAGTCGCACTAGCTTCTCATTTTCACACCACAAACAGCTTACAATGGCTTGTTCCCTTTATCATCGATACTTTTTTGCATATCTTTCATTCATTGTTCTTTATCTCTCCACATCACCGTCTATATCTCTCGTTTCCCTGATCCCTGACCAGTCTGAAGAAGGGTCTCGACCCGAAACGTCGCCCATCTCCTTCGCTCCTTAGATGCTGCTGCACCCGCTAAGTTTCTCCAGCCTTTTGTGTACCGTAGGTTCGATCCTGACTACAGGTTGAGGGCTGGGAATTGTGCGGATGAATGGGATCACTAACATCAGGATAACACAGTCGCACAGTAAAACCTAAAGCCCAAAGTAAACCAAATAAGAAAAATAAACGCTTCTGACACCAATGTTGACATTAACTGAAAGATAGTTAATCAAACTGTGCACAGAGCCACAGATGTTGTCTGTGAGTACAATTAACTTCAGCAGAGTTGTTATCTAATGAATCCTGCGAGCGCCACTTCACAGATTCTATAATACCTGCTGCACATCACTTCAAGGCTTGGTCTCCGTCCATTTTCTTTACACTTCACAATTTCAAGCACTCAGCTTTCAAACACGGAGCTCAAACACTCACTGCTGCGACAGGGGGTTGCAGGCTAAGTGCGCACACAAAAGACTACAAGTCAGACTTGCCAGACACTCACAGTCCGCTGGGCCTAGCCCCCTTGGAGTTAGCTCACCGATCTGAAACGCAGGCCCAAGTTAGATGCAGAATGCTGGACTAACTCAGTCAGTCACATTTTTTACCAAAGCCAATAGATGTAAATGTTCACTAGTGTGTGTAGGATAGTGTTAGTGGATCGCTGGTCGGCATGGACTTAGTGGGCCGAAGGGCCTGTTTCTCTAAACTAAACTGAACTAAACTAAGCATTAAAGACCAGTGAGGGGAACAAATGACATGCAGGACAGAGACCAGTAGATTTGATTTATGTTTTTTTACTCGGATCTCCCAGATAAGCTGGGAGCTGGTGTGCAATCAGGGCTGATCTGTGTGTGTTTAACTCCCATATCAATGCAGCTAATTTTAATTTGTCTTAATATCCTAACTCCTCAGCTGCTTGCTTATTAAAATGCACGACTTAATGCTTGCTCCCACTGGGTTTTCAAACAGCCATATAGACAACTTCCAATAGTTTATATCCAACTCAGAGCCCAAGGCAACATAGGTGGAGGCAGAGTCATTAGTAAAAGTGGCGTAATTACATTAAAGCTCTACCTTAATTGGAGTTCATGAATTACTCATAGGCAGCTCCTCTTTACTCGTTAAATATTGCTCGAGTCGTAGTTAATGATGCGAGGAAAGATAGGCACAAAATGCTGAAGGAAAGGGCCGGTCCCACCAGCATGCGCCTGCATGCGGCGAGCGCGACCAAACCGGCAGCGGGGGCCGCGCGGAGGTCGGGTGAGCGGCGCGACGTGGCGCGAAGTTGGAGCGAAGTCCGCGGTAAGTTCGCAGGGACAGAGAGGGACACACAGGGAGGGTCACGGAGGCACACAGAGAGGGGCACGGAGGCACACAGAGAGGGTCACGGAGGCACACAGAGAGGGTCACGGAGGCAACACGTGAGGCGGTGCGTAATGCGTCGAGGCGACTGCGGGCCGACAAGCCGTTGCCGCGCGGAACTTTTGAACACGGTCAGTTTTTCGGAGCCCCGCGCGATATCGGGTTCAGCCGCGCACAACTCCATACGGCTCCGGCGATGGAAGTGGGACCGGCCCCGCGAGGCCGGACGGCTCAAGCGACCACGTTAGGTCGCGCTCACCGCATGCAGTCGCATGCTGGTGGGACAGGCCCTTAACTCAGCAGGTCAGGAAGTATCCCGCGCACGGTGGCGCAGCGGTAGAGTTACTGCCTCACAGCGCCAGAGAGCCGGGTTCGATCCTCACCACGGGTGCTGTCTGTACGGAGTTTGTACATTCTCCCCGTGACCTGCGTGGATTTTCTCTAGGATGTGCCGCACTCCAAAGACGCATATTTTTGTAGGTTAATTGACATGGTATAATGGTAAATTGTCTCTCGTGTGTGGAAGATTGTGTTAGTTCATAAGTGTGTGGGGATCGCTGGTCGGCATGGACTCGGTAGGCCGCAGGGCCTGTTCCCACACTGCATCTCTAAACTAAACTAAACTAAATCTCTTGAGAAAAGGTATGGTCGGCCTGCTTAGTTTCGTGTTGAGACCCTTCTTCAGGGCAGAGGGAAACTAGAGGTAAGAAAAGATACAAAAAACAAATTAAGGAAAGGTCTGTAAAGAACTAATCAAAGTCATCAGTGGTGATCAAGGAAAGGTGGAGCCCACAATGGTCCATTGTTGGCTGTGGGGAAGGTGATAACGAGCGAAACCAACAGTGAAACTAAGCAGGCCGACATTGAAACTAATAGAATGACTAGGGTGGGGGAGAGACGGAGAGAGAAAGGGGATTCAAGGGCTACTTGAAGTTAGAGAAGTCAATGTTCATACCGCTGGGGTGTGAGCTACCCAAGCGAAATATGAGGTGCTGTTCCTCCAATTTGCGTTGGGCCTCACTCTGGCAGTGGAGGAGGCCCTGGACAGAAAGGTCAGTGTGGGAATGGGAGGGGGAGTTAAAGTGTTACGGCTCCTTTGCATGCTCAGCTTGTTAGGTGATGGTCATGTTACATTTGTTTAACCTAACCATGCCGTTAATAATTCTAACCGCATTGTCTTTTTCACAAACGACTTCATTCATGGATGGATACAGAGTGTTGGAGTAGCCCAGCGGGTCAGGCAGCATCTCTGGAGAACACGGAGAGGTGATGTTTCGGGTCAGAGCTCTTCTTCAGACTTCAGAACCTGACCCGGAACTTCACCTACTGCATTTCTCCAGAGATGCTGCTAGGTTCCTCCAGCACTTTGTGTCAACCTTTGGTATAAATCAGTATCTGTCGTTCCTTCCCGACAGATTTACTTTCGTTTAGAGATACAGCGTGGAAACTGGCCCTTCGGCCCATTGAGTCCATGCAATCCAGTGATCACCCGTACATTATTTCAATGATATCCCATTTTTGCAACCTACACACTAGGGGCGATTTACAGAGGCCAATTAGCCTACAAACCTGTGCAGAAAGGAGCTGCAGTTGCTGCTATATACCGAAGGAAAATCCTATTCCTTTTTGAATTTCAATATTTGAAGTAACCTGTGAATTCCTTAGTCTCAGTACATCAATATTCACATTTTATATCATCCGTCAATGGAGTTACTTTGATATCTTTAATTATTAAAAATGATGAAGAGGCAAAAGCTTTTATACACTGATTTAACATTCAATAGAAGTTGAAGAATAGGAAAAAATGTTCAAAATTCTTTTTTCCGAATATATGTCCTTGTACTAATATCTTTAAAACATTTATGATACATAGAAACATAGACATAGATACAGAAAAGAGATGCAGGAGTAGGCCATTCAGCCCTTCGAGCCAGCATCACCATTCGATGTGATCATGGCTGATCGTCCGTTCCTGCCTTCTCCCCATATCCCTTGATCACCTTAGCCCTAAGAGCTAAATCTAACTCTTGAAAACGCTCTTGCAAAAGAATTAATTATACATTGCCAAGAGGATTTTCCGTGCATCCATAATTCTATTTGATGATGTGGTGATTCCAAGTGAGATAATGATAATTGTGCACTTTGATTTGAACCTGCTAATGTGTTTGTAAGATCCCAGGGCTAAAATGTTAGTTTAAGCCCTGGGATCTTACAAGCTTAAAAACAATGAATTAACTATAGAATGGTCCATAATTCATATTATAGTTTCTAGCTTACTATAGAGTCTTACAATTTAAATGGAGACAGTTAGCCCAGCATGTCCATCTAAACTGAGGCATGATGTGAAAGCTTTAGAGATTATCCAGAAGAAACTTAGTACACATTTTCATTGACTCCATCTACACTTCACGCTGCCTCGACAAGGCCACCAGCATAATCAAGGACAATCTCACCCCAGAAACGCCCTCTTCTCCCCTCCCATCAGGCAAGAGGTATTAGCAGGCAACTGAAATATCCTAAAGGGGCTGTCCCACTTGGGCGACCTAATCCGCGAGTTCTGGCGAGTTTGCCCTCGACTCATACTCGCAGCACGGTCGACACGAGGTCCTAGGAGGTCTTTGTAACTCTCCTTCATGCTCGAGAGTGGCCCCCGTGTACTCGAGGCCTCAGCTAGGTCGTAGTATTTTTTTCAATGTGTTGAAAAATGCCCATGAGTAAAAAAAGGTCGCCATGGAAAAAAAATCAATATTTTTTTTACTCATAGGTTTAGTCGTAGTAGGTCGGCATGTTAGTCGTAGGTAATCGAGGGTAGTCAAAGGTAGTCGTAGATAGTCTTCATCATAGTCGAAGGGAGGTCGAAGGGAGGTCGAAGGGAGGTCGAAGTAGGTCGTCTTCACTCTCCACTATTCGGTGTCCAATTTCCCCGAAGTTAGTCGTAGCTGGTCTTCACCATAGTCGAAGGATGTCGAAGGAGGTCTTCAATATGACATTTTTTAAACTCTTCTAAACTCGCCCATTGGGTCACCCAAGTGGGACAGCCCCTTAACACCAACTAGAGAGCAGTCCTGAGGTACCATCTACCTCATTGGAGATCCTCCTTTGGTCGTTAATTGGCCTTTATCTTGCACTAAACGTTACTCCCATTCGACGGCCTAATTGTAATCAGGTATAGTCTTTCCGCTGACTGGATATCACGTGACCAAAATGCTTTTCGCTGCACCTCGGGACATGTGACAATAAACTTGTGTGTGTGTGTGTGTGTGGATTTGAGTATAGGAGCAGGGAGGTTCTACTTCAGTTGTACAGGGTCTTGGTGAGACCACACATGGAGTATTGCGTACAGTTTTGGTCTCCAATTCTGAGGAAGGACATTATTGCCAAAGAGGGAGTGCAGAGAAGGTTCACCAGACTGATTCCTGGGATGGCAGGACTGTCTTATGAAGAAAGACTGGATAGACTCGGTTTATACTCTCTAGAATTTAGGAGATTGAGAGGGGATCTTATAGAAACTTACAACATTCTTAAGGGGTTGGACAGGCTAGATCAGGGAAGATTGTTCCCGATTTGGGGAAGTCAGGACAAGGGGTCACAGCTTAAGTATAAGGGGGAAATCCTTTAAGACCGAGATGAGGACGACTTTTTTTTCACACAGAGAGTGGTGAGTCTCTGGAACTCTCTGCCACAGAGGGTAGTTGAGGCCAGTTCATTGGCTATATTTAAGAGGGAGTTAGATGTGGCCCTCGTGGCTAAAGGGATCAGGGGGTATGGAGAAGGCAGGTACGGGATACTGAATTGGATGATCAGCCATGATCATATTGAATGGCGGTGCAGGCTCGAAGGGCCGAATGGCTTACTCCTGCACCTAATTTCCATGATTCTATGTGTGTGTGTGTGTGTGTGTGTGTGTGTGTGTGTGTGTGTGCGTGTGTGTGTGTGTGTGCGTGTGTGTGTGTGTGTGTGTGTGTGTGCGTGCGCGCAAAGAATGGTCTTGACACGAAACGTCAGCCATTCCTTCTATCCAGAGATGCTGCCTGTCCTGCTGAGTTCTCCAGCATTTTGTGTCTAAACTCCCGTGCTGTAAGATTCCCTGATTCAAGTAAGTCCATGCTTCTGTGGTCCTATAGTTGAGGAGTCTGGAGCTGAGGCACACACTCGGGAGCTTGGACCACTGGTTGAGGAGTAAGATGCCACAACTAGCCCTTGTCCACACTTATCTCTTACCACTGCGGAAGGACTTGGACAGATTGGGAGAAGTGGAACATGGAATACAGTGTGGAAAAGTGTGGAGTCATGCACTTTGGTAGCAGGAATAAAATTGTTGACTATTTTCTAAATGGGGAGAGGATTCTGAAATTGGAGGTGCAAAGGGAACTGGGGTTGCTTGTGCAGGATTCCCAAAGAATTAGCTTGCAAGTTGTATCAGAGGCAAGGAAGGCAGATTCAATGTTGCTTTTCATTTTGAGAGGACTATGATATAGAAACAGGGATGTAATGCTGAGGCTTTATAAGGCCCTGGTCAGACCACATTTCGAGTATTAAGAGCAGTTTTGTAAGTAAGTAAGTAAGTACGTTTATTGGCCAAGTATTCACATACAAGGAATTTGCCTTGGTGCTCCGCCCACAAGTAACAACATGACATACAGTGACAGTTACGAATGACTCAGAAAACACGAAACATTAATAATAATAAAACATTAATGATAAAACACCATTGATCAAGCATGTGAACCAACAAAATACCAGATCAAAGGGGGCTACAGGTGTTTGGCTGTTGAGTACTGTCTTTAGTCTGGCTGTGGCAGCTTTGACAGTCCGGAGTCGCCTTCCAGAGGGAAGTGATTCAAAGAGTTTGTGGCCAGGGTGAGAGGGGTCAGAGATGATCTTGCCCGCTCGCTTCCTGGCCCTTGCAGTGTACAGTTCATCAATGGAGGGGAGGTTGCGGCCAACAACCTTCTCTTCTGGATAGAGCGGGTGTGGAGAGGATGTTTCCACCAGAGGGAGAGTCTAGGACCAGAGGGCAGAGACTCAGAATAAAAAGACGCACCTTTAGAAGGAGATGAGGAGGAATTTCTTTAGTCAGAGGGTGGTGAATCTGTGGAATTCTTTGCCACAGAAGGCTGTGGAGGCCAAGTCAGTGGATATTTGTAAGACGCAGATCGACAGATACTTGATTAGTGTGGGTGTCAGGAGCTATGGGGAGAAGGCAGGATAATTGGGTCAGGAGGGAGAGATAGATCAGCAGCTATGAATGGTGGAAGGGACTCAAATTGCTCACTTCTGCTCCTTCGTCTTGTGTCCATCTTGTAAAAAATGTTGACCTCGCTGTCATCGTCCGTCCTGAAGAGGACGCGAGCTTCCGGAGACAATCAGTGGAAGCCCTCACTTGTCGCAGGAGATGATGGTGGTAGCAGAATTAGCTCGGGATACTTCCAGTTCCCAGCCCCGCGACGTGGACGCTTCTGCTATGGGGCCACCTCTGCTCCTATGATTGATGAACGTACGAACCCTGCTCCTAAGTAAGTAAGTAAGTTTATTGGCCAAGTAGTCACATACAAGGAATTTGCCTTGGTGCTCCCTTGGTGTTCACTTATGAACATGAACTCGCCATACCCCGATTTTTATTTTATCATTTTTGTCTTGTTGGGTTCCTTATAAGTACGAAATACTACTCTGGAAGATTCGATCGACAAATACATCTTTTTAATAGTTAGCTTTATTCTTGAGACACATTTATTCAATATGAATTAAATTAAAAAAGAAAATGATTACAACCGCGTTGGTGAATGGCTTCTGGGATTACATTGGGGAATATTTTATTATAGCTTCATCATAGGACTCATGTAAAATGTTACTTGGATTGTGTCAAAGTAAATCAGACAGATTATTTAACTGGATGAAACTCTATTACTGTGTAGGTTTGTCACGGATTCGGTGAACATCTCAACGCCAGTGTTCATAGAAGGGAGAAGCTTGCTTGAAATAATGACACAAACCTACCCGGAGATAGCTTTTAGTTAGTAAGGAACTGCAGATGCTGGTTTAAAACGAAGATAGACACAGATGCTGGAGTAACTCAGCGGGACAGGCTGCATCTCTGGAGAGAAGGAATGGGTGACGTTTCGGGTCGAGACGTCACCCGAAACGTCCTCTCGCAGCGCCAGAGACCCGGGTTCGATCCTGACGACGGGTGCTGTCGGTACGGAGTTTGTACGTTCTCCCCGTGGCCCGCGTGGGTTTTCTCCGGGAGCTCCGGTTTCCCCCCACACTCCAAAGACGTGCGGGTTTGTAGGTTAGTGGATTCAGTAAAAATTGTAAATTCTCCCCAGTGTGTGTAGGATAGTATTAGTGTGCGGAGGTGATCGCTGGGCAGCAGGGTCACAGTGGGCCGAAGGGCTTGTTTCCACGCTGTATCTCTGAAATCTAAAAGCCTTAAGTTATGTTCATATTGTGAATGCGTAGTGTGTTTTTTTAAATTGTATGGCTGCATGGAAACTCATTTCACTGCACCGTAATTGGTGCATGTGACAAATAAATGTAAACCCTAATCCTTGAACCACACGTTTATAAGTGATTGGCAGAATTAAGGCCATTCGGGACATTGAGTCTACTCTGCCATTCAATCATGGCTAATCTATCTTACCCTATCTTAACCCCATTCTCCTGCCTTCTCCCCATAACCCCTGACACCCTTACTAATCAATACTCGATCAATCTCTGCGTTAAATATACATCCATTGACGTGGCCTCCTCAGCCGTCAGTGCACAGAATTCCAGAGATTCACCACCCTCTGACTAAAGAAATTCCTCCTCGTCTTCTTACTAAAGGTGCGCCCTTTTATATTTGGGCCATATTCCACTGAAGGACTACAGCAGTGGTCTTTGTGGAAGCAAGGAATTGCAGATGCTGCTTTACCAAGAAAAGATCAAAAGACCCATACTGACCAAGAATCTTTTCTGTCTCTGCCTTATAACTATCCACTGGACTTGGCCACCACAGCCTGCTGTGGGGCAAGGTGTTAAAGGCTTGAGGATCCAGATCACTGTGTCCTGGGAGTGCAGCGTAGGTTTACAAGGTTAATTCCCGGGATGGTGGGACTGTCATATGCTGAGAGAATGGAACGGTTCGGCTTGTATACTCTGCGGTTTAAAAGGATGAGAGGGGATCGTATTGAAACATACAAGTATGTTAAAGGTTTGGACACGCTAAAGGCAGGAAACATGTTCCCGATGTTGGGGGAGACCAGAACCAGTTGCCACAGTTTAAGAATAAGGTGTGAGTCATTTAGAACGGAGACGAGGAAACATTTTTTCTCACAGAGAGCGGTGAGTCTGTGGAATTCTCTGCCTCAGAGGGCAGTGGAGGCAGGTTCTCTGGATGCTTTCAAGAGAGAACTAGATAGGGCTCTTAAAGATAGCGGAGTCAGGGGATATGGGGAGAAGGCAGGAACGGGGTACTGATTGGGGATGATCAGCCATGATCACATTGAATGGCGGTGCTGGCTCGAAGGGCTAAATGGCCTACTCCTGCACCTATTGTCTATTGTCTACTGTCTAACCTGGTGCCTCTGTTAGCCGGGAGCATCTCAGTGCATCTTGTTGCATGGGGCACCTTGATCCTTTCTCCAGACCAGGGCAACTCAGTGCCTCTCCTTGGCCTAAGGAACCTCAGCAACCATTTTCGACCAGGACACCTCTTCTTGGCCCAGGGCAGTTAACTGCCTGTCCCGGCAGAAGTAGAAGGCTGCTGTCATACAAATGTTCCAACAGACCCTGCCTGACCCGCTGAATTCCCACGTCAGTCTCACCAGCTGGCAATGGTGCTGTTTGATAACAAGGTTTGAGACTGTCTTTGACAAGGGTGTGCATAATAACAGGAACATGCCCACCATTCTCAACCCCACCATTCAATAAAACCCTTGTTTAAGAAGGAACTGCAGATGCTGGAAAATCGAAGGTAGACAAAAATGCTGGAGAAACTCAGTGGGTGAGGCAGCATCTATGGAGCAAAGGAATAGGTGACGTTTCGGGCCAAAACCCAAAGGAAATAGGTAACGTTTCGGGTCGCTCCATAAATGCTGCTGCACTCGCTGAGTTCCTACAGCATTTTTGTCTACCTTCGATTTTCCAGCATCTGCAGTTCCTTCTTAAACAAGGGTTTTATTGTAACTAGTACTAGGTGCAGTCTACATTAAATAAAAACCATTGGCTTGGCAAGACTTCCTTATTTCAACTTGAAATCCCTGAAAGTGGCACAGCAGTAGGCCTGCTACCTCACAGTGCCACATAGCCGGGTTCAATCCTGATTAATTTGATTAATTGACTGATTATACCAAACCTTTATCTTTACTCAGAGGGTGGTCAATCTGTTGAATTCATTGTCACAGAAGGCTGTGGAGGCGAAGTCAATGGATATTTTTCAAGGAACAGAGATGGATAGATTCTTGATTACGGGTATCAGGGGTTATGGGGAGAAGGCAGGAGAATGGGGTTAGGAGGGAGAGATTGAATGGCGGGGTAGACTTGATGGGCCGAATGGCCCAATTCTGCTTCCATCACTAAAAAAATGTTCTTTTTTTGTTTGTTTGTTTATTTTTGTTAGAAGTAAGTACAGTAGTCTGGTACTTAAGTACCTAATACATAAATACATATTCTCATTCTTGTACAACTTCATACTTTTAGTTCAATAATAAAAGAACAGTGAGAGAAAAAATAAATAAAGAGTGTCGGAATAGATAGACAAGCGAGTAGAAACAGAAAACAAAAAAAAAAAATTAAAGGACAGAGGTGAGAAGTTAAAAGATTGAAAGAGAAGGAAAAAGTAAAAAGAAAAGAGAGATTAGGAGAGATCTACCTATCTCATATTTTTGCCCATCCGTCACCCAGTTCTAAACATTTAATTTCTAAGGTTATGTTATGTTGCACCATATGCTGTAGAAAGTTGATAAACAGTGACAAATCTTTAAGAATTGGTCTACTTTGCCTAGTAAGAGGAATCTCATTTCTTCAAGATGTGGCGTTCAGACATGTTTGAGATCCACATTTTGAATGTTGCATAAGGTGCGTTTTCCAAAATTTAAGTATAAGTTTTTTCGCTGTTATTAGACCATAATTAAGAAAAGCTTCTTGGAATATAGTTAGTTTACTTCCCTCTTCCATTGATCCAAAGATAATCAATTCAGTATTGGGGTTCAATTTTGTGTTAAATAGTTTTGTAAAAATTCCAAAAATTTCATTCCAAAATGTATACAGTTTTGTACAAGAGACAAAGGAATGTGCTATAGTGGCATTTTTGAGTTAGACATTTGTCGCAGATGGGGGAAACATTTGAAATATTTTATTCAGTCTAGTTTTCGAATAATATAATCTATTGTGGGGTACAATCCCGAAATCAAGGCGAGAAGCCAGGTGTAGGGGAAGTACCTTTTTATTTAGGTCTCTCAATTCGCCAGGAAGTCCAATGAGAGCAAGATGGCACCCAAAACCCTTGCCTTTAAACCCTCTGGTTAAGGGCCGCCTCTGGACTGCACCATTCCCGTGCCGAGGGGTTTGACTGTTAGGATGGCCCGACCCTTGGGAGCCGCCACAGGACCCCCCCCCCAGAACCTGAGGTACGAAACGCACCGGCGGGTGCGCACAGAGCACGGCCGGACTGCGTGCGGTAGTGCGGGAGCACAGGTGGAGGGACAGGTGGAGGGACCGGTGGGAGGACAGGCGGAGGGAGCCGTGAGGGAGGGCGCCCTCGAGGCCGAGGTCGGGCAACCAGCACTGGCTGGTCAATGTCCAGATGTGCCGGCTTCAACCGGTCAATTGACACGGTCTCCGGGCGGCCCCCCATGTCCAACACAAAGGTCGTCTGCCCGTGTTGCAGCACTCTTCGGAATGGGCCCTCGTACGGCCTCTGAAACGGCGTCCGGTGGGCATCACGGCGCAGGAAAACGTAGGGGCAGTCCCGGAGGGCTGATGGCACATGCGGGCGAAATGTCCCATGGCGGGACATCGGGACGGGTGCGAGGCTGCCAACTCGCTCGCGAAGGCGCTTTAGAGTGGATGTGGGAGTTCCTTGTTGCCCCAGTGCCGACGGCATGAACTCCCCGGGCACCGTGAGGGGCGACCCGTATAACGAGCTCCGCCAATGATGAGGCCAAATCCTCTTTGGGGGCAGTCCGGATGCCCAACAAGACCCAAGGCAACTCGTCCATCCAGTCCGGGCCGGAGAGTCGCGCCTTCAGCGCTGACGAGCTGCCGGTGGAACCTCTCCACCAGTCCATTGGCTTGCGGGTGATAAGCCGTGGTGTGGTGTAGCCGCACCCCCAACAAGTGAGCCATGGCCGACCACAGCTCGGAGGTGAACTGTGGCCCCCGGTCCGATGAAATGTGCGACGGCACCCCAAAGCGAGCAGATCCAGTGCGCGGACAACGCACGAGCGCACGTAGCCGTTGCAGTATCAGCCAAGGGAATGGCCTCCGGCCACCTAGTGAAGCGGTCCACCATAGTGAGGAGGTGGGTGATGCCCCGGGACGGCGGAAAGAGGCCCCACGATGTCCACATGGAGGTGGTCGAATCGCCGGTGAGGTAGGCCGAACTCCTGGAGGGGTGCCCCGGACATGCCGCTGGATCTTTGCCGTCTGGCACGGAATGCAGGTTCGAGCCCAGTGTCCAACCTGCTTGCGCAGACCGTGCCACATGAACCGAGCAGCCACCAGTGTCATCCTCGCCCGGATTGATGGGTGAGCCAGCCCGTGGATCACGTCGAAAACCCTCCGGCGCCAGGCGGCAGGGACGATGGGCGCGCTGACCGGACGACACATCGCACAAGATCGTCGCCCGTCCAGGACCGAGGGGGACATCCTCGAGGCGAAGGCCGGAGATGGCAGTCCGGTAGGCGGGCATCTCAGCGTCCGTGAGCTGCGCATCCGCCAGGGCAGAAAAAGTCGATTCCTGGTGCCACCGCGAAAACGGCGTCGATGGCGGGGCGGGACAATGCGTCGGCCACCCGGTTCTCCTTTCCCCTCGACGTAGCGAATGGATGTCGTATATTCTGAAATGTAGGCCAACTGCCGCTGCTGCCGTGCGGACCAGGGGTCGGAAACCTTTGCCAGGGCGAAAGTGAGCGGCTTGTGGTCCGTGTACGCGGTGAACGGGCGGCCCTCCAGAAAGTAACGGAAATGGCGCACCGCCAGGTACAGAGCCAGGAGCTCGCGATCGAATGCGCTGTATTTGGCCTGAGCGCGGTTGAGGTGACGGCTGAAGAAGGCGAGGGCCGCCAACCTCCGTCCGTCAGTTGCTCCAGCACGGCACCGACTGCAGACTCCGAGGCATCCACCGTGAGAGCTGTCGGGGCATTTTCCCGCGGATGCTGCAGCAGTACGGCCCGAGCAAGGGCCTCCTTCGCACCGTCAAACGCTGCCACCGTCGCGTTGGTCCACTCGACGTTCTTATGCTGCCCACCCCCCAGAAGTTGAATACAGTGGCCGCATGATGTGGGCTGCGGATGGGCACAAAACGGTGATAAAATGCCACCATTCCGACAAACTCCTGCAGGCCTCGCACCGAGTATGGACGGGGAAACCGACGGATGGCGTCGACCCTGTCCGGCAGGGGAACCACGCCTTGCGAAGTCACGCGGTGGGCCGAGGAAGTCGATTTCTGTTACCCCAAAACGGCACTTGGCGAGGTTGACAGCCAAGCCATGCTCGCTGAGCCGCTGACATAGCTGCCGGAGGTGAGCGCAGTGCTCCTGCTGCGAGCGGCTGGCCACCAGAATGTCGTCGAGGTAGACAAAAACAAAGTCCAGGCCGCGACACACCCCGTCCATCAGGCGTTGGAATGCCTGAGCAGCATTTTTGAGGCCGAACGGCAAATCCGCAGGAATTCATAGAGGCCGAACGGTGTGATGATCGCCGTCTTGGGTACATCCTCCGGGTGGACCGGGATCTGGTTATAACCCCGTAACCAGATCCCACTTTGGAGAATATAGTAGCCCCAGCCAAATGGGCGGTGAAGTCCTGTATGTGGGGTACGGGTATCGATCTGCGGTTGTTGCGGCATTCAGCCGCCGATAATCCCCGCAGGGTCGCCAGCCCCCGCTGCTTTAGGGACCATGTGGAGTGGGGATGCCCATGGGCTGCTTGAAGGGCGGACGATCCCAAGGACTCCATTGTGCGGAATTCCTGCCGTGCCAGACGTAGTTTATTATCCGGCGGCAGTCGGCGTGCTCGTGCGTGGAGAGGTGGGCCAGTAGTCTGAATGAAATGAACCACCCGTGACTGGGGGTCGAAAACCGAAACTGTGGGGTCAGTATATTCGGGAACGCGGCTAATACCCGGGCGCAGCGGGAATCCACTGACGACAGGGGTTCCCACCGGCTCATCCAATCGCAGCGTGATCGGCTCCATCGTGGCGGCGTTGACCAAAAGCTGACGCCTGACGTCCACTAGGAGGGAATGCGCCCGGAGGAAATCGGCACCGAGCAACGGCTGGGATACGTCCGCAATGGGAACTGCCAGGAGAAATGACAGGAGCCGAACATGATCGGGACCATATGAATTCCATACGTGCGGATGGGGCTGCCATTCGCCGCAGTGAGGACAGGCCCCCGCTAACCGGAACAAATGTCGGCCAGCGAAGGGGGCAGGACGCTCAGCTCTGCCCCGGTATCGACGAGGAAGCGGGTCCCCGGAGCGCCGATCCCAGGCGAAGAGTCGGTGGATCTGGCCGGCAGCCGTGGGGACTATTGGCAGCCGGCCAGGCGTTTTCCCGGAACGTGCACGGCTGACAGCATCTCCGTGCTGCAGCGCCCCAGCGCTGGTGGTAATAGCACCAGCGTTTCCTGTTGGCAGCGCTTGGAGCCTGCTGGCGCTGGACTGCAGGTGCAGTACCCGATGCGGCCACGGGGGGCGATCTTATCGGCCTCCGGGATGCAGCTGCAACTCCTTCCACAGCTCCCCCGCCCCACCGGAGGAAATCGGGAGCTGCCGGAGTGACGTCATCGGAGCGCGCCGTCTGCGGCGCGTCAGCGTGCCTGGCAACGGCCAGCGCGTTTGACGTCATCAGAGCGCGCCGTCCATAGCGCTTACCTTGCCTGGCAACGGCCAGCGCGTTGACGTTATCTGGGCGCGCCATCCACAGCGCGTCGGCGCGCCTACCGAGGGCCCTGAGGTCTGTGAAGGAGACGTCCGTGAGCTGCAGACGGATGTAGCCGCAGCAGATGCCAGGTAAATATACTCGAACAGTAGGCACGGCGTGTGCCCATCCAACAGCGCGACCATCTCCTTGAGGAGGCTCGATGGCCGTCGGTCACCTAGGCCCTCCATATGAAGGATCCTGGCAGCGCGCTCCATCCTGCAGAGACCATAAATCTCAAGCAGGAGCTCCTTAAGGCCGCGGTATTTCTCGGTGGCCGGAGGGTCTGCGATGAAGTCTGTGACCTCTTCAACCGTGTCCCGGTCAAGGGCCCCCCACCAGATAATAGAAGCGAGTGTCGTCGACCGTTATTCCCCGCAGGTTGAATTGGGCCTCCGTCTGCTGAAACCCAGATGTGCGGCCGGTGGTCCAAAAGGTAGGCAATTTCACCGAGACCGCGTCCAGAGACAGGGCCGGGTTGGCATTTTGAGGGGAAGCTTTATTCTCCATCATGACAACGATGGAGCGTCGGGGTCACCAATTGGGGTACAATCCCGAAAATCAAGGCGAGAAGCCAGGTGTAGTGGAAGTACCTTTTTATTTAGGTCCTCTCAATTCGCCAGAAGTCCAATGAGAGCAAGATGGCACCCAAAAACCCTTGCCTTTAAACCCTCTGGTTAAGGGCCGCCTCTGGACTGCACCATTCCCGTGCCGAGGGGTTTGACTGTTAGGATGGCCGACCCTTTGGGAGCCGCCACACTATGTAAAAATTTTAAATTGAATTAGGTTATGTCCTTACATTCATTGAACATTTGTTTACATATAATACATTTTTATCCCAGTTTATTATATTCAGAATTTTTATCAATAACTCTTGTTCCAGTCTCTTCTAATTGCTTCTGTCGTTGGGTTTCTATATTTAGAATTATATTATATAAGTAAGATATAAATTGCTTGATTCTGCCTTTCTATTCATTCCTTCCTCCAGTAGATCTGGGGTTAAAGTTTGATATCCTTGTATATCTTTTTCAAACAATCTTGAATTTGAAGGTATTTGAAATATTGATTACTTTTCGAATTATATTTTAGTTGTAATTGTTGGCATGATAAAAGTTTTCCATTTCATACATATCTCCCATCGTTTTAATTCCTATTCTTTCCTAATGGGTAAACGTTTTATCAATAATGGATGTTTTGAATGAGGGATTATTAGCTATGGAGAAAGAAGCGATAATTTTCTTAATTTTAAAGTTAATTTTATTTGTTTTTCCAAATTCGTATTATACTATGAATAATTGGATTCTTCTTGTATATTACATTGTTCAGTTTTATCGGAGAAAGAAGGATCGCTCCTATATTATAAGGGGAACAATCCTCTTCTCCATTCTTATCCAATCTATCTGTTGGGCAGTTTTTATATCCACTGCCCAATAATAATACAATAAGTTAGGGGAGTGTCAGTCCCCCTGATTCTTTAGATTTACACAAGTGTTTTTTTTTTTAAGTTCTGTGTGATTTATAATCCCATATGAAGTTTATAATATCAGAATCTAATTTTTTGAAGATTTTTTAGGTATGTATATTGGTATTGATTGAAATAAGTACAATATTTGTGGTAAGAAGATCATTTTTATCGCGTTTATTCTGCCTATTAATGACATCGGCAGTGTCTTCCAAAATTTAATCAGCCCATTTAATTTAGTTAATAAAGGCATATAGTTTGCGTTGAGTAATGATTTATAGTTCCTAGTAATTTGAATGCCAAATATTTAAATTTTTCTGTTGTAATTCTAAAAGGGAATTTCAACAGATGTGTCGACTCTTGAGGTTTTATCGTCATAATTTCGTTTTTGTTCCAATTTATTCTATATCCTGAAAAAGAACCAAATTCTTCTATTAAATTTAGTATATTTGGTATGCTAGGTGCGAATTTTGTAATTATAATAATATGTCATCTGCATATAATGAAATTTTATTATTTGAGTGTTTGGTAATATACCCTTGAAAAATGTTTGGATGGCTTCTTATACTTTCAGCTAAAGGCTCTATCACTAGTGCAAAAAGCAGGGCGATAACACGCACCCCTGCCTATTGCCCTTGCTAAATAGAATTTCGGGATAATATATTATTTGTCAGTATTCTACCGTCGGCTTATCATATAGTAGTTTTACCTATGAAATAAAATGATCTCCATATTAAATTTTTCCAATAACTTTGAATAAATATTGCCATGCTACTTGATCAAAAGCTTTTTCTGCATCCAATGAAATAATTGCTAGTTCTTCTTCAGTATTATGTGAGTACATTATATTAGACAGCCGTCTCAAATTGTTAAATGAGTATCTCTTTGTATGAACCTGTTTGGTCCGGATTTATTAGTTTACTAACATATTTACTCAATCTTCTCGCTAGGGTCTTCGTTAATATTTGTTGGTCTGTATTTAGAGTGCAATAGCTCTATATGAGCCTGGGTCTTCTAGATCTTTATCCTTTTTTGGTATGTGTAATAGTTGATTCAGTAGTGTTTTCTGTAGTTTATTTTCTTTAAAAGTGTATATATATAAATCTGCAACGTGGAGAAATTATTTCGTAGAATCTTTTATAGAATTCATTACTAAAGCCATCTGTCCCCTGGGGTTTTGCCATTCTTCAACGAACTAATTGTTTCTTCTATTTCCTGTAGTGTAATCTGAGCTCCTAATGCCTCTTGTTCCACCATATTTAATTTTGGAAGATTACAGTTATCTAAGAAATTTGCAATTTGAGTATTATTTGCAGAAGTTTTCGATGTATATAAATTTTGATAAAATTGAGCAAATCTTTTCTTAATATCTTTAGGTAGTGTTAGTAATTCCCCTTTGTCTGATTTAATTTTAGTAATTGTATTTTCTGTGTCCCTTTTTTCAAATGTTCTTAAGTTATTATAAGAAAATATAATAGGTGAAGGACAAAAAATATTCACAAAAGTTTAATATAACATTTTAAAGCTAGTATTTGTACATTCTCACTGTGACTGCGTGGGTTTTCTCCAGAATCTCCGGTTTCACCCAAATTGGCTTCGATAAAGATTGTAAATTGGCCCTAGTGCGTGTAGGGTAGTGCTGGTGCACGGGGATCGCCGGTCGGCGCGGACTCAGTGGGCTGAAGGGCCTGTTTCCTCGCTGTATCTCCAAAGGGCCAGTCCCACTTTCACGACATAATCACGACCTCTGCCGAGTTTGCCCTTGACTCATACTCGCAGCACGGTCGTCACGAGGTCGTAGGTAGGTCGTAGGTAGGCCGTAGCAGGCCGTGATGCTAGTCGTAGGTACTCGTGGCATCAAGTGATGAAAAATGTCCACGAGTAAAAAAGATCGTGAATTATTCGTGAAAGCGGGACAGGCCCTTAAACTAAACCTAATTCAGAATATCTATTATTTAGAGGATAAAGCTGCTATTTTTTTTTCTATGGGCACAGTGAGTTTTAAATTCACCATGTAAATGGATTTTACTTTGTAAAGGGAACCACATTACCACATCTTGAAGGGATTGTTAGTGTCTTTATTCCCTTGTCTCTTTGTGTTCTGACAGCAGCCTTTCACTATCTGCCAAGCACTGTCCCGATCGATCTATTTCCTTTTTTAATCTCTGTTCAGCTCTCTCTCTCAATATCTGCTAACTTCTGACACTCACTTATCTTTTGATTGTTGCCCTGAAGAAGCCTCGCTGTGTTTATCCGGTTGTGGGATTTCTCCAGCGTCAATCTCTCTCTCTTGACCTCAGATGTTCGCCTCCGCCCTTTGTACGATTGCTTGCTATTTTCCATTACCTTTCTGTCTCCCGGACGATGTTCCCTGCCACATTTTTGACGGACTGAAGCCAATCGTCCTCTCTGTCAGTGCCAATAATCTTCTAACTCCGTGCCAGAGGAGGAAGACGGAGTCTGGAGATGAGAGATACAGCGGGGAAACAGGCCCTGAGGCCCCACCATGATCATCGATCACCCGTCCACACTGGCTCTGCCGAGAGAGGAACTGCAGATGCTGGTTTAAACCGAAGATAGACACAAAATACTGGAGTAACTCAGCGGGACAGGCAGCATAGAAACATAGAAACATAGAAAAGAGGTGCAGGAGAAGGCCATTCGGCCCTTCGAGCCAGCACCGCCATTCATTGTGATCATGGCTGATCGTCCCCTATCTATAACCCGTGCCTGCCTTCTCCCCATATCCCTTGACTCCACTAGCCCCGAGAGCTAGAGCCTCTCTGGAGAGAAGGAATGAAGTAGGTCTGAAGCAGGGTCTCGACACGAAAACGTCACCCATTCCTTCGGTGCAGAGATGCTGCCTGTCCCGCTGAGTTACTCCAGCTTTTTGCGTCTATCTTTGGTTTAAACCAGCACCTGCAGTTCCTCCCTGCACTAATTGCACTAGGAGCAACTCCTGCAACCTCTGTGACTGAACGAAGTCCTGCCTCGTTAAACCAGTGGGTAGTAGCTTCTCCGTTGAGGCGTGATGGTCCACCTCATTCATATCTCTTTTGTTTTTGAGGTTATTATGCGATTGCCTTCTCCCTGTAGACCAGCATGTTTGTGCATTAACAGATCAAAGGAACTGGACTCCAGCGGGAGCTGGGAAGGTTCAGAAAACCTGCAGCAACATCTTGTCTGGATTAGCATTTTGATTAGTTTAACTTTATTTCATATGCATAAGGGAAAGTCTTAGCACCCCGAGACAATAGACGCATTTTTCCACAATAATACTTTCTGTTATCACACTGTTTGCATTCCAAATGAAATTAGGGCCGGGATTTATTCATTCCAGTACCATCAAAGGGATTTACCGGAGTCGCTGCCTCAGAAAGACAGCCAGCATCATCAGCGACCCACACCATCCTGGCCGCGCTCTCATTTCACCCCTGCCACCGGGAAGAAGGTACAGAGGTCTAAAACCTGTAATGTCCAGGTTCAGGGACAGCTTCTTCCCCACAGCCATCAGGCTATTAAACACTACAAACTCCAATAAGCTCTGAACTACATAGATGATTATTGTTTTAATTGCACTAATATTGTTTCGTTTTTATGTGTGTGCGTATATATATATATATATATATATGTGTGTGTGCGTGTGTGCGTGTGTGTGTGTGTGTGTGTGTGAATGTATATATATACATATGTGTGTGTGTGTGTGTATGCATGTGTGTGAATGTATATATATATATATGTGTGTGTGTGTGTGCGTGTGTGTGTGCGTGTGTGTGTGTGTGTGTGTGTGTGTGTGTGTGTGTGTGTGTGTGTGTGTGCATGTGTGTGAATGTATATATATACATATGTGTGTGTGTGTGTATGCATATGTATGAATGTATATGTGTGTGTGTGTGTGTATGTATACATATGAAGATTCAAGAGAGAGAGAGAGAATTGCTTCAGCACAATTCTGTTGTGTATTCTATATTCACACATATACATACATACCCACACACTATATATATATATATACACACACACACACACACATATATACACACGCATATATACCCACACAGATACACACACACGCGCACACACACACGCAACACACACACACACACACACACACACACACACACACACACACACACACACACACACACACACACACACACACACACACACACACACACACATACACACACACAATATATATATATCAGTTTAAGAAAGAACTGCAGATGCGGGTAAATCGAAGGTAGACACCAAATGCTGGAGTAACCCAGCGGGTGCGGCTGCATGCACAGAGCGAAGGAATTGGCGACGTTTCGGGTCAAAAACGTCTCGACCCGAAACATCGGCAATTCCTTCTCACCATAGATGCAGCCTCACCCGCTGAGTTACTCCAGCATTTTGTGTCTACTATATATATATCTATCTGTGTGTGTTTGAAAAAGTACTGCAGATGCTGGAAAAATCGAAGGTAAACAAAAAATGCTGGAGGAACTCAGCGGGTGAGGGAGCATCTATGGAATGAAGGAATAGGCAATGTGTCCGGTCGAGACCCTTCCTCAGACTGATATCGGGGGGGTGGGGGAAGAAAGGAAGTAGGCAGAGGCAGTCAGCTTTGTGGGGGAACTGGGAAGGGGGAGGGGGAGGAGGGAGAAAGCAAGGGCTATCTAAAATTAGAGAAGTCAATGTTCATTGGGTTGGGATGTAAACTACCCAAGTAAAATATGAGGTGCTGTTCCTCCACTTTGCACTGGGCCGCACTCTGGCAATGGAGGAGGCCCAGGACAGGAAGGTCAGATTGGGAATGGGAGGGGGAGCTGAAGTGCTGAGCAACTGGGAGATCAGGTTAGTTAGCGTGAACTGAGCGGAGGTGTTCAGTGAAACAGCCGCCGAGCCTGTGCTTGGCCACGCCGATGTAGAGAGGTTGACACCTGGAACAGCGGATGCAGTAGATGAGGTTAGATGAGGTGCAGGTGAACCTCTGCCTCACCTGGAAAGACTGTTTGGGTCCTTGGATAGAGTCGAGGGGGGAGGTAAAGCGACAAGTGTAGCATTTCCTGCGGCTGCATGGGGAAAGTACCCGGGGAGGGGGTGGTTTGGGTGGGAAGAGAGTTACGGAGGGAACGTTCTCTGCCGAAAACAGAAAGGGGATGAGATGGGAAGATGTGGCCAGTGGTGGGATCCCGTTGGAGGTGGCAAAAATGTCGGAGGATTATATGTTGTGTTTTTCCCTTAGACAGTGGTAGGTGTATGGAACAAGCTACCAAAGGAAGTAGTTAAAGGGCCTGTCCCACTTGGGCCGTCACTTACGCGACAGGCCGGTAGTGACGATCGCGCGACGGTCCCGCGAAGGTCGCGCGCGTCATCGTGCGCCCGCGCAGCCGTCTGGAGCACGTGACGCCATTTGAAGATGGACACAAAATGCAGGAGCAACTCAGCGGGACTGGCAGCATCTATGGAGAGAAGGAATGGATGATGTTTCATGTCGGGACTCTTCTTCAGTCTGAAAGCAGGGTCTTGACCCGAAACGTCACCCGTTGCTTCTCTCCAGAGATGCTGCCGGTCCCGCTGAGTTACTCCTGCATTTTGTGTCCATCTTCAATCGTCCTGGCCCAGCTCTGGGAGTGGGGTCGGATCCGGACCGCAACGGCCGTGAGCCCCAGGCCGAGCTCGGCGATCGTTTGCCTGCTTCTGCTGCTGTTGGAGGTGAGACGTTGCGTCGCGCCAGGGTCCTGGGCCTGTCCCACTTTGGCCGTCAGTTACGCGACAGGCCGGTGGCGCGCGAAGATTTCGAGCAGGACAAAGTCCACACTCCTCCACGCCACTCCATGCACACGTCCCGCGCTACCCACACGCTACCCACACGCTACCCACACGCTAACAGGTCGCGTAAATGGTGCACGAAAGACAGCCAGGTGGGTCAGGCCCTAAAGGCAGGCACTACAACAACAAATTAAAAGACATTTGGACAGGTACATGGATATGAAAGGTTTAGAGGAATACAAAAGGCAGGCAAATGGGGCCAGCTTAGGTCAGTATGAACCAGTTGGGCCTGTTTCTGTGGTGCAGCGGTAGACTTGGCACCTTACAGCGCTTGAAGCGCGAGAGACCCGGGTTCGATCCCGACTACGGGTGCAGTGGGTATGGGGTTGTACGTTCTCCCCGTAACCTGCCTGTGTTTTCTCCGCCTGCTCCGGTTTCCTCCCACACTCCAAAGACGTTCATTGGCTTGGTAAAATGTAAAAATTGGCCCCCACCTACATCAAAAGTCTGCTCACCCACCACACCACCTCCAGGTCCCTCGGATCGGCCGACTTGGGGTTGCTGACCATCCCGCGGTCTAGGCGTAAGCTCAGGGGCGACCGCGCCTTTGCGATCGCAGCTCCTAGACCGTGGAACAGCATCCCTCTTCCCATCAGAACTGCCCCCTCCATCGACTCCTTTAAGCCCAGACTTAAAACTCATCTTAAAACTCTTAAGCCTTTCTTGACGTCCTCTGAGGGAGGGCTATATGTATGTATGTACTTAATCTATGAACCACCGTTGTATAACGTTAGTGCCTGCACCAATGTAAAGCACTTTGGCCAACGAGAGTTGTTTTTTAAATGTGCTGTGGAAATAAAAGTGACTTGACTTGACTTGACCAGACTGTGTAGGATAGTGTAGATGTGCGGGGGACACTGGTTGGCACCGACCCGGTGGGCCGAGCTGCAACTCTAAGCTAAACTAAACCATGTGGCTCTACCACTGTGAACGTCACCAGCACTGATTTTTCTGTCAAGGAATACCCTTGGACAAGATCTAAAGTAACGCCCTCAGTCACCCCTTCATGTATAAGGCCAGTTCTAACCCATACAAAGCCTCAGGCCTTGTGTGATGGACGATTGCTGAAGAAATGGATCCACCTATCATTACTTTAATGCTCTCTCCAGCTGATGAATGATTTCCTTGCCGAAAGCAAGTCTAGTTTACTCGCTGTTTCTGCAACGGACAATAGCAATCGCCATGGTAACCTGGAATTATATAATTGGATCTATTGTGTTTAAGGCAAGGCATATTAATCAATACAAAATATTGATGAATAAACATAGAACCATGCTTAACGTTAGCTATTTTCTTTAATATAAAAGCATTATTAATGGAAAGCAGGCAGGCAATAGGATTTAAATCAATGGGCTATGAAGGAAACGAAATTAAACCATAAGAAAGGATGGAACGGGAAGTAAGATACAGCCTCACCTACTCTGAGATTGTGTCTTAAAAGTGCATCCAAAATTGGTACATTTTGGTACCTAAATCAATCAGGGCCCATCAAGTTCCTGCTGGTGTTTATGGCTTCTTCCTCTCACCACTTCACCTTCTTTATCACCTCCTCTGCTCTCCCTTCGTGTGTTTATTTTAGTTTAGTTGAGGGAGACAGGCCCTTCGGCCCACAGAGTCTGCGCCAGCCGGTCGGAAAAAAAACACAAAATACATGAACTATGAAATTAAAGTGATGAGTGGAAAGGATTGGAGATGCGCAAAGATTGTGGGGGGGGGGGGGGGGGGGGGGGGGGGGGGGGGGGGAGCGGAGTTAGTCTTAGTCTACCCCACGACAGAAGGGGGTAGGGTTGTAAAGTTTGATAGCCACAGGGAAGAAGGATCTCCTGTGGCGTTCTGTCCTACATCTTGGACAAAGCCAGAGTCCGCTCCCACTCCCAGCTCAAACCCACTTATGTACCTTATGCTGGCCCGAGAAACAGCCCAGACCCCGGGTCAACAAGGCAATAGACAATAGACAATCGACAATAGTTGCAGGAGTAGTCCATTCGGCCCTTCGAGCCAGCACCACCATTCAACGTGATCATGGCAGATCATCCCCAATCAGTACCCTGTTCCTGCCTTCTCCCCATATCCCCTGACTCCGCTATTTTTAAGAGCCCTATCTAGCTCTCTCTTGAAAGCATCCAGAGAACCGGCCTCCACCACCCTCTGAGGCAGAAAATTCCACAGACTCACCACTCTCTGTGAGAAAAAGTGTTTCCTCATCTCCGTTCTAAATCTCTGTTCTTACTCCTTATTCTTAAACTGTGGCCCCTGGTTCTGGACTCCCCCAACATCGGGAACATGTTTCCTGCCTGTAGCGTATCCAAGCCCTTAACGATCTTATATGTTTCAGTGAGATCCCCTCTCATCCTTCTAAACTCCAGAGTGTACAAGCCCAGCTGCTCCATTCTCTCAGCATATGACAGTCCCGCCATCCCGGGAATTAACCTTGTAAACCTACGCTGGGCTCCCTCAATAGCAAGTTCTAGGTTCTATGGGTCACTGGTAATGCTGGCTGCCTTTTTGAGGCAGCGACTCCTGTAGATCCCTTCGAAGGTGGGGAGGTCAGTACCCCATGATGGTCTGATCGTGGCCCGTTGAGTTACTCCAGCCCTTTGTGCCTTGATTTGAAACCAACCTCCGATCCAGGTAATTCCACTACACGTCAGGGGCAAAGAAGTGGCCTTCAGGTAAAGGCTTTAAGAAAAGAATGGGCGAAACTGAATTAGAATAGATTTTTTATTCAGTGGCCTGCACAGAATGACAGCATGATGTATGGGAAAAGCATTGGTGGTCAAAGCAAACTGGCACGTTGCCACCTGATGCCACAAGTTATATCGTACGTTAGGAGAGATGTTGCAGTCTGCGCCATTGTCTGCTTGTTGACAGTCCATTAAAGATTTGATTCTTAATTTGTGCTTCCTTCAAATAACAGAGAGTGGAGCTCGAAATCTGTGGCCACAGGTAAGGTTAAAGGCCAGGAGCAGAAGATAGACACGAAATGCTGGAGTAACTCAGCGGGACAGGCAGCATCTCTGGAGAGACCCTTCTTCAGACTGCAATACCTCTAGTTTCCCTCTTCACTGACTCTGTCTGAAGAAGCGTTCCGACTTGAAACGTCACCTATTCCTTTTCTCCAAAGATGCTGCCGGACCCGCTGAGTTACTCCCGCAATTTGTATCTGTCCTTCATAAGTCCATGTTCATAAGTGATATGTTCAGAAGAATTAGGACATTCGGCCCATCAAGTCTACTCCGCCATTCAATCCTGGCTGATCTATCTCTCCCGCCTAACCCCATTCTCCCTATAACCCCTGACAATCATTGTTCTTTATCTCTCCACATCACCGTCTGTATCTCTCATTTCCCTTATCCCTAACCAGTCTGAAGAAGGGTCTTGACCCAAAACGTCGCCCATTCCTTCTCTCCAG
This sequence comes from Okamejei kenojei, assembly GCA_035221665.1. Lineage (NCBI taxonomy): Eukaryota > Metazoa > Chordata > Chondrichthyes > Rajiformes > Rajidae > Okamejei > Okamejei kenojei. The sequence continues at coordinate 6,703,787 of CM069166.1, forward strand.
AGATGCTGCCTGTCCCGTTAAGTTACTCCAGCTTTTCGTGTCTATCTTCGGTTTAAACCAGCACCTGCAGTTCCTTCCTGTGCAAAGAACAGGATCAATTCAACGAATGCATGCTATTTATGCCCCTTATAATGAAACAGAAGGCCGTTCGATGCATCGAGCCCATGCTGGCCCCAGCATGCTACTCTGAACCATGACGATACACTTGTTCTATGTTATCACAGTTTTGCATGCTACGCGCTGGGGGCAATTAACCGAAGGCAACTAAGCATTAATCCTGTACTCTATCACTATCCTACACACACTAGGAACAGTTTACAAGGTTCCCGAAGCCAATTAACCTAAAACCTGCAGGTCTTTGGAGTGTGGGAGGAAACCGGAGCACCCGGAGAAAGCCCAGACGGTCACAGGGAGAACGTACTAACTCCGTACAGACGGCACCCGTAGTCAGGATCGAACTTAGGTCTCTGGCGCTGTAAGGCAGCAACTCTACCGCTGCGCCACCGTGCCTCCCATGCTGGGGATGTGCCGAATGGCCTGTGTTTGAGCTGTAATTACTCTACACATTAATCAGCTCGGGTGTGTCGGGAGACAAGGTGAATGAAGTATTGCGAAGCCAAAAGAAACTGCAGATGGTGCAGAGTTTATACGTCCTCCCTGTGACCGCGCGGGGTTTTTTTCCGGATCCTCCGGTTTCCTCCCACACTCTAAGAAGTATATACAGGTTTGTAGGCTAATTGGCTTCTGTAACCTGTAAACTGACTCTCATGTGTAGGATAGTGTTTGTGTATGGGCTGATCGATGGTCAGCGATATGGGGGAAAAGGCGGGTGAATGGGGTTAGATAGATCAGCCATGATTGAATGACGGAGTAGACTTGATGGGCCGAATGGCCTAATTCTGCTCCTTTCACTTATGACCTTATGACCCTGGTGGGCCCAAGGGCCTGTTTCCACACTGTATCTCTAAAGTGGGAAGTCAAAAAGTCTAAAATAGCTGGGTTGCCCTGAAATTCTCTCGCTGCTGCTTGCCTTTGAGCTGGCGGAGCTGGCCGACTTCGGAGCGGGAAGAGCTGTGGTGGCGCACGGCTGCGACCCGACTTCGGAGCTTCGGAGGCTCCAGCCACGGGCCCGGGGGACAGGAACATCGGGAGCTCGCAGGTCCCTGGTGGGAGACAGCTCCCGCAACGGCTTCATCTCCCGCTGGAATCGCGGGGTTTAAAGGACTCGGAGCGGGGCCTAACATCGCCCGGCGCGCCTTAAACGACCGCGGGACTTACCATCCCCCGCCCGGGGCTTTAACATCGGAGCCCCAGTTCGCCCAGACGTTGCAGTTGGACTGCTGGACCGCGGGAGAAGAACGCGGGTAAGAGATAAGACTTTGCCTTCCATCACAGTGAGGAGGTGTTGGAGACTCACTGTGATGGATGTTTGTGTAAACTGTGTTAACTGTGGGTCTCGGGTTTTCGTTTGTAATGTAGAAAACTGTAGAAAATGCAATTTCGTTCAAACCAAGTTGTTTGAATGACAATAAAAGGCATTCTATATTCTATTCCTCATTGTAATCCTGTCAATACGCCCACTGGAATTGCTCTCCTTGCAGTTAATTAAGAGAAAACACGAGAGAACAAAATATCTGCTTCAATCAAATGACTGATTCCTCAAGACTGAGAATTCACCGCACTGCTGTGATGATGAGGAAGGCTCTAGGGCAGCGCAGCAGTAGAGTTGCTGCCTTATAGCGCCAGAGATGCGGGTTCGATCCTGACTACGGGCGTTCTCTGTACCAAGTTTGTACGTTCTTCCCATGTCCTTCTCTCCAAGATCTTCAGTTTCCTCCCACACTCCGAAGGTGTACAGGGAAATTGGCTTGGTATAAATGCAAATTGTCCCTAGTGTGTGTAGTTCAAGAAGGAACTGCAGATGCTGGAAAATCAAAGGTATGTGCCACACTATCCTAAATACATTAGGTAGACAAAAGTGCTCCAGCACTTTTGTCTACCTAGTGTGTTTAGGATAGTGTTAATGTGTGGGGATCGCTGTTTGGTGCAGACATGCTGGGCCAAAAGACCTGTTTCTCTAAACTAAACGAAAAAAAAAAACGAAACTAAGGTTGTTCAAGGCTGTGTTGTTCTATATTCCCTCTAACTCTTGTTCTCTCTCTGGTCTTTTCACTGCACTCTTAATGCAAATTTTTTTGGGCAATTGGTATAGCGTTCCCTTCACTTTCATTACTAATCTGCTTTCCCTGCCAATATTAATTTCCAGTTCTATCGTTATTAATTTGCCTGCCTTGTCAGCACTAGAATTCCTGCACTACAATCTTGATGTAGGCTTTTGACGGCACTGGGCCTCGCTGGAGTTTAGAAGGAATGAGGGGCGACCTCATTGAAACTGACCAAATAGTGAAGGGCTTGGATAGAGTGGATGCGGAGAGGATTCTTCCACCGGTGGGAGAGCCTAGGAGCAGAGGTCATGACCTCAAATTTAAAGGACGTTCCTCTAGGAAGGAGGTGGGGAGGAATTTCTTTAGTTGGAGGGTGGTGAATCTGTGGGATTCTTTGCCACGGGCGTCTGTGGAGGCCCAAGTGAACAGACATTTTAAGGCAGAGATAGATAGATTCTTGATTAGTACGGGTGTCAAGTTATGGGGGGAAGGCAGGAGAATGGGGTTGGGAAGGAGAGATAGATCAGCTATGATAGAATGGTGGAGTAGACATGATGGGCCAAATGGCCTAATTCTGCTCCTAATACTTACAACATTAATCCAATATTAATTTCCAGTTCTATCTATTTTCCCGATGTTGGGGAAGTCCAGATGTTCCCGATGTTGGGGGAGTCCAGAACCAGGGGCCACAGTTTAAGAATGAGGAGCAAGCCATTTAGAACGGAGACGAGGAAACGCTTTTTCTCACAGAGAGTGGTGAGTCTGTGGAATTCACTGCCTCAGAGGGCGGTGGAGGCCGGTTCTCTGGATGCTTTCAAGAGAGAGCTAGATAGGGCTCTTAAAAATAGCGGAGTCAGGGGATATGGGGAGAAGGCAGGAACGGGGTACTGATTGGGGATGATCAGCCATGATCACATTGAATGTGATTGAAGGACCGAATGGCCTACTCCTGCACCTATTGTCTATTGTTAAAGATGGAACTGCTGGAAAATCGAGGGTACACAAAAGGCTGGAGAAACTCAGCGGGTGCAGCAGCATCTAAGGAGCGAACGAGATAGGCAGCATTTCGGGCCGAAACCTGAAGAAGGGTTTCTGTCTGAAGAAGGGTTTTGGCCCGAAACGTTGCCTATCTCCTTCGCTCCTTAGATGCTGCTGCACCCGCTGAGTTTCTCCAGCCTTTTGTGTACCCTATTGTCTATTGTCTATCGCTGCTAATCGTGCCTTGTCAGCACTACAATCTGTTTATTTTCCTCTCTTGTTTGTGCTAATTTTCCCTGTTCTCACCTTTCTGATTGTCCTACTCCTGAGATGCTAATTCTTCAGCCTTCTGCCCTCCAACCCGCATCCGGGTGAGCAAACGCGATCTGTAATCATTAGTTTAAAAAAATATTGGGACGATTTACCAAACCTTTGAACAAAAGGCCGGAAAATCCATAGTTCAACAAAAGAAAGAAAAAGGAAATGAATGTGCCGGAGGTTAAAACTTAATTTGAACTGAGAAATGACAAAAACTTCTCGCCTAGCATATTAATTTTTGAGTTTGCATTGTGCCTCTAGCATTTAGAAAAAGATTGTTCAGTGGAAGAAAATGTTCCAGATTGTTTGTTACACAATGTTTCCAGAATAAGTTAGCTTGTTGGTGAAAAACAGCAAGGTGACATTACAACGCAAACTAGTTCAGTTTAGTTTAGTGTAGTATAGTTTAATTTCTATCCCTATTTAAATCCCTCGTTTCCCTGATCCCTGACCAGTCTGAAGAAGGGTCTCGACCCGAAACGTCGCCTATCTCCTTCGCTCCTTAGATGCTGCTGCACCCGCTGAGTTTCTCCAGCCTTTTGTGTACCCTAGTTTAATTTAGTTTAGTTTAGTTTAGTGGAGACAATAGACAATAGACAATAGGTGCAGGAGTAGGCCATTCGGCCCTTCGAGCCAGCACCGCCATTCAATGTGATCATGGCTGATCATCCCCAATCAGTGCCCCGTTCCTGCCTTCTCCCCATATCCCCTGACTCCGCTATCTTTAAGAGCCCTGAGAATTCCACAGACTCACAACTCTCTGTGAGAAAAAGTGTTTCCTCGTCTCCGTTCTAAATGGCTTACTCCTTATTCTTAAACCGTGGCCCCTGGTTCTGGACTCCCCCAACATAGGGAACATTTTTCCTGCATCTAGCGAGTCCAAACCCTTTACAATCTTATATGTTTTAATAAGATCCCCTCTCATCCTATTAAACCCCAGAGTGTACAAGCCCAGCCGCTCCATTCTCTCAGCATATGACAGTCCCGCCATCCCGGGAATTAACCTTGTAAACCTGCGCTGCAATCCCAGGACACAGAGATCCGGATCCTCAAGCCACAGCAGGCTGTGGTGGCCAAGTCAATGGATAGTTATAAGGCAGAGATAGAAAAGATTCTTGGTCAGTATGGGTCTTTTGGTCTTTTCTTGGTAAAGCAGCATCTGCAATTCCTTGCTTCCACAAAGACCATTGCTGTAGTCCTTCAGTGGAATATGGCCCCGAAATGTTTAGGAGCCCTATCTAGCTCTCTCTTGAAAGTATCCAGAGAACCGGCCTCCACCGCCCTCTGAGGCAGAGAATTCCACTGACGTGTAGTAACGGAGTAAGCTGAACTAAACTAAATGAACTAAATTGAACTGAACGAAACAAAACCTTTCCCAGCACCTCCCACATCTGGGATCCAAAACCAGAAGAGAAATCTCCTTCATCCTGAGACAAGCATGAAGTATAAGATCCATGCATGTAATTGCATTGGAACACCTCATTGGCCTTTGCCTAAGACAAAAGAAGGACAACACTGGAATATCTCAAGACCTCAATTTATCCCTGGTGCTCTCTGCAAAGTCTTTATGCTGATCTGAGCTTTCAGAATGATTGCTTTGTGGTTATTTTTCATTTTTGTTTCCAAATCAGCACAAATCCAAAATGACAGGTACCATCAAATACTCATCTGACACTAAGACAATTTTATAATTAAATTGTGATTCATCCTAATTTAGATGCTGGTATGCGGATAAAGGGATAGATCCAATTAGGGAACTGGATCTGAGGTGAGAGGGAAGAGTCTTCGGGGGGGGGGGGGGGGGAGGGTGGTGGGAGGGGGGACTGAGATAGAGAGACAATATCTAAGGAACATAGACACAAATCGCTGGAGTAACTCAGCGGATCAGGCCCCATATCTGGAGGAAAAGGAACAGGTGACGTTATTCACTTTTTCAGTCTGAAGAAGGGTTCCGACCCGAAACATCACCTATTCTTTTCAAATAAAAAGTATGTGTGGGAAGGAAATGCGGGTGCTGGTTTGAACCGAAGATAGACACAAAATTCAGTCTGTAGAAGGGTCTCGACCCGAAACGTCACCCACTCCTTCTCTCCAGTAATGTTGCCTGTCCCGCTTAGTTCCTCCAGCACTTTGTGTCTATCTTCAGTATAAACCAGCATCTGCAGTTCCTTTCTACACAATATCTAAAGAACCATTGACTTGTTGGATGTATTGGTGAGTTAGTGACTTAATTGGATTATAATTGGTTCGGTTTAAATTTAATTTGTTTTTCCTTTATTCCCATTGTTTCAATCTCTCATGCATTGAATGCTGATTTCTATGGCAAGGGCAACATTTAAGCGCCTGTCCCACTTGGGCGTTTATTTGTGTGTCATTTTCGCGACATGATGTACGCGTGGTGAGACGTGGCGGCGTAGGCAGTGACGAGCGGACGCGCGCGGCACCCCAGGGTTTTGGGATTCTCAAAATCCTCAAAATGATGCCCAAGTGGGACAAGCCCCTTTACCGCCCACCCTTAACTGCCCCAAGGAAGGGGAAGTTACACCTGCGAAGCCAAACCAACGCAGCACCAGAGACCCCAGTTCGGTCCTAACCTCAGGTGCTGTCTGTGTGGAGTTTGCATGCTCTCCCTGCGACCGTGTGTGTTTCCTCCGGGTGCTCCGGTTTCCTCCCAAGCCCCAAAGATGTGCATGTTTTTGTTGGTTAAAAGGCCTCCATAAAGAAAAGTGTCCTAATATGTCGGGCGTGGATGAGAAAGTGTGATAACATAGAACTAGCGTGAACGGGTGATCAATATTCGGCACGGACTCGGTGGGCCAAAGGGCCTGTTTCCATGCTGTATTTCTAAACTAAACTAAACTCTCAATCCCATTCACACTCGGAGCAAGCTACCACTTGCTGCATTAACTGGGAATGTTTTCGAGCATTGATCCGGAAGATCGACAGTCTGAGCCGGGCTCTCTGGGATAAAATGTATAGGGAGGAACTGCAGATGCTGTTTTACACCGAAGATAGGCACAAAAGACTTCCAAGCTGGTTACCAAACTCACAGAACTGGGTCTCTGCCCATCCCTCTGCAATAGGATCCTCGACTTCCTAATTCACAGACCACAGTCTGTTCGTATTGGTGGAAATGTGTCAGACTCGATAACAATCAGCACGGGAGCACCGGGAGCGTGCTCAGCCCCCTGCTGTACTCACTCTATACTCATGACTGCGTAGCCGGTCACAGTGCGAACTCCATCATCAAGTTCGCTGACGACACCACTGCAGTGGGACGTATCACTGATGGGGATGAGTCGGAGTACAGAAGAGAGATCGAGCCACTGTCCATATGGTGCCAGCACAATAACCTGGCCCTCAACACCAGCAAAACCAAGGAACTGATTGTGGACTTTAGAAGGAGTAGGATGGGGACCCACAGTCCGGTTTATATCAACGGGTCGATGGTTGAAAGGGTCAAGAGCTTCAAATTCCTGGGCGTGCATATCTCTGAAGATTTTTCCTGGTCCGAGAACACAGATGCAATTATAAAGAAAGCTCACCAGCGCCTCTACTTCCTGAGAAGATTACGGAGAGTCGGTCTGTCAAGGAGGACTCTCTCTAACTTCTACAGGTGCACAGTAGAGAGCTTGCTGACTGGTTGCATCGTGGCTTGGTTCGGCAACTTGAGCGCCCTGGAGAGGAAAAGACTACAAAAAGCAGTAAGCACTGCCCAGTCCACCATCGGCTCTGACCTTCCTTCCATCGAGGGGATCTATCGCAGTCGCTGCCTCAAAAAGGCTGGCAGCATCATCAAGGACCCACACCATCCTGGCCACTCACTCATCTCCCCGCTACCTTCAGGTAGAAGGTACAGGAGCCTGAAGACTGCAACGACCAGGTTCAGGAATAGCTACTTCCCCACCGCCATCAGGCTATTAAACCTGGCTCGGACAAAACTCTGAACATTAATAATCCATCATCTGTTATTTGCACTTTATCAGTTTGTTCATTCATGTGTGTATTTATGTATATAATGGTATATGGACACACTGATCTGTTTTGTAGTCAATGCCTACTATGTTCTGTTGTGCTGAAGCAAAGCAGGAATTTCATTGTCCTGTCAGGGACACATGACAATAAACTCTTTTGACTTTGACTTTGAAAATGCTGGAGTAACTCAGCGGGCCAGGAAGCATCTCTGGATAGAAGGATCCACCTATCGAGGGATGCTGCCTGTCCTGCTGAGTTCCTCCAGCATTTTGTGTCTGGCTTCCTCACG
>CM069166.1:6714011-6829011 GCA_035221665.1 Okamejei kenojei
CAAGTGGCCACTGATCAAAAGGGAAGACTTGGGTGTCAAATGACTTCCATATTAATCCTGCCATAGTTTCTTGGACCCTGTGGTCTGCCTCTGCTCAATGGTTAGCACGGAAAACACCATTAACCAGAGTTCTCTCCGAGAGGGCGGCCAGGTGACAGGTCAATTATATCTTTTATTTGTAAACCAAGAAAGTTGAAGTTTTTCATTCACGCAAAAATGTTCTGTCTCATTAGTGTCCCCCTTGTCCCCCTGGGGACAATTTACAATTATTTGACCAAGCCAATTAACCTACGACCCTGCAGGTTTTTGGAGTGTGGGAGGAAACCCGAAGATCTCGGAGAAAACCCACGCAGGTCACGGGGAGAGCGTGCGAACTCCGTACAGTCAGCGCCCATAGTCAGGATGGAACCCGGGTCTCTATCACTGCGCCACCATGCCGCTCCTCAAAACTGTTTATTACTGTATAAAAGTTGTGGGTTCAAGACTCACATAAGGGACTTACAGCCCTGACCCGCTGTACGAGCTCATTCAAGAGCTCTCCCGAGTGTAAAAAAAAAATCAAACTCGTGGAAGCATGTAGAATGTACGTAGCGGGTACGTCGGAGCTCGGGGACGTCTCTTAGCGGCTCGTAACGCTAACGGCAGGTACCTGGGAAACGCGGGTAAGCTCGGGAGGACGCGAGAAGATTTTTCAACGTGTTGAAAAATGTCCACGAGAGCCCCGAGTACCGACGAGCGGCCATTACCGTAAATCTCCGAGTTCGAATCAGGGCAAACTCGGGAGAATGAACTCTTGAATTAACTCGTACAGTGGGACAGGGGCATCAGATTAAGACTTGGGTCAGAGTCAAGAGTGTTCAATTGTCATATGTACTGACAAGAAATCAACGGAGTTGTTACATGTAGCAGCATAACAACCCGGTAAACGCAATACACACAGATAATATATAATAAACAAAACAACCCAATAATTAATAGCCATAATAATAGTGGAAAAAACGGAAGTCCTTATGCCCCTGTCCCACTTAGGAAACCTGAACGGAAACCTGTGGAGACTTTGCGCCCCACCCAAGGTTTCCGTGCGGTTCCCGGAGGTTTTTGTCAGTCTCCCTAATGGTCGAAAGTGGTTTCCGTTTTAAAAATCGGTAATTTTTTAGTCGAAGCCGGTTGCGATGCTAGTTGAAGGTGGTTGCCGGAGGACAGAAACCTCCGGGAACCCGCACGGAAACCTTGGGTGGGGGTGCAAAGTCTCCAGAGGTTTCCGTTCAGGTTTCCTAAGTGGGACAGGGGCATAAGTGCTACCAAAGACAGCCCATAGTTGAAGTTAGTGTTGTGTAGTGTTGTTGTTGGGAAGAAGCTGTTCATGAACCTAGTGGTCATATTTTTCAGACTCCAATATTTTTTATCTCTGTGGTCGGAGTGTCTCCGGGGGTCTGTGACCGCACGGCCAGGGGTGGTGTTCGCTTTGATGATACGCGTTGCCTTTTTGAGGCAGCGTCTCCTATAGATGGGACCTTCATCAGGTCCTGACCCGAAACATCACCTATCCATGTTCTCCAGACCTGCGCAGTTACTCCAGCATCTGTGTCCTTTTGTGTAAGTCAGTAGCTATGGTTGCTTGTTTCTCCGATGGAGCCCCTTGCTGGTGGGGAGAGCCACACCTGTGATGGACCGGGCAGTGTCTACCACCATCTGTAATCATCTTCATTCCTGAGTTGCCGAACCAGACTGTAATACAATCACTCAGCATGCCCTCTACCATAGAGGTGCAAGTCCCGGGTTCGATCCCGACTACGGGTGCTGTCTGTACGGAGTTTGTCCGCACGCAATCCCCATGACCTGCGTGGGTTTTCTCCGAGATCTCCGGTTTCCTCCCACACTCCAAAGGCGTACAGGTATCTAGGTTAATTGGCTTGGTATAAATGTAATTGCCCCATGTGTGTGTAGGATAGTGTTAATGTGCGGGGATCGCTTGGTGGCGCAGACTGGGTGGGCCGAAGGGCCTGTTTCCGTGCTGTATCTCTAAAAAGTAAAACTAAAAATCTACAACACGTAGGTTTGTGCTGCATTCTCTAAGGATGCTCGATATAGGGTGGCACAGTGGGGCTTAGTGTTAGAGCTGCTGCCTCACAGCACCATAGGCCCGAGTTCGATCCTGACCTTGGGTGCTGTCTGTGTGGAGTTTGCACGTTCGACCTGTGACCACCTGTATCACTAAACTAAACTAAACTTCACATGATGGTTGCTGGGAAGTTTGCAGGTTAATTGGGTTGGTAAATGCAAAGAAATTGTCCCTAGTGTGTGTAGGATAGTGCAAATAGAAACATAGAAAATAGGTGCAGGAGTAGGCCATTCGGCCCTTCGAGCCTGCACCGCCATTCAATATGATCATGGCTGATCATCCAACTCAGTATCCTGTACCTGCCTTCTCTCCATACCCCCTGATCCCCTTAGCCACAAGGGCCACATCTAACTCCCTCTTAAATATAGCCAATGAACAGGCCTCAACTACCCTCTGTGGCAGAGAATTCCAGAGACTCACCACTCTCTGTGTGAAAAAAGTCTTTCTCATCTCGGTCCTAAAGGATTTCCCCCTTATCCTTAAGCTGTGACCCCTTGTCCTGGACTTCCTCAACATCGGGAACAATCTTCCTGCATCTAGCCTGTCCAACCAAATGGGCTGGGATCGCTGGTCGGCACGGACACAGTGGGCCAAAGGGCCTGGTTCCGCTCTGTATTCGAAACTAAAGCAGGCCAGTATCACGGAAATGGCGATGACCTGCTCCCATGCTGTTTGTGGCCCTCAGCCACGATTTTCATACATCTTGGAAAACGTGTCAACTCGTTTCTTGAACCAGACCTCCCCGAGGCAAAATGAGGAGAGGAAAAGCCTGGCGTTCCGCCGTGTTATGCCATTTATTCCTGCATTCCTGACTGAAAAGGCACTCTCCCCAGAGTGAGATCTGATAACATTTTCCAGTCTGTTTCACATCCCGCCATTCCGGGCAACCGTGTCAGCAGTCGAAATGTGGAGGCAGGAACTACAGATGCTGGTTTAAACCGAAGATAGACACAAAATACTGGAGTAACTCACTGGGACAGGCAGCTCCTCTGCAGAGAAGGGTTGAAGAGGGCCTGAAGAAGGGTCTCAACCCAAAACGTCACCCATTCCTTCTCTCCAGAGATGCTGCCTGACCCGCTGAGTTACTCCAGCTTTTTGTGCCCATACTCGGTTTAAACCAGCATCTGCAGTTCCTTCCTACACATTTCACCTGGAGAGAAGGAATGGGTGATGTTTCGGGCTGAGACGCTTCTTCAGACTCAGACTCGTATGAGCGGTGCTACCTTTTGTTTTATTTTTATTTGTTTTAGAGATGCAGCACGAAACAGGCCCTTCGGCCGAACCGACCAGCGATCCCCGCACTCCAGTACTATCCCATACACACATGAGGGACAATTTACAACTTTATAAAGCAAGTTTATCGACAAGCCTGAGATCACGGTGAAAACCCACGCAGGTCACGGGGAGAACGTGTAAACTCCGTACAGACAGCACCCGTAGTCGGGATCGAACCTGGGTCTGTGGTGCTGTGAGGCAGCGACTCTACCGCTGTGCACCGTGGCTCTCTGTTGCCAGGATGTGAGACACGGCAACATCCCTCCAACACAATTGCTGCAGCAACTTAATCTCAAGCCAACTGTGGAGCACATCAGCCGAGGGTTAAAACATCTCCACATTATGAGTTCTGAGCTTGCTGAAGACAAGGAGATATTACAGCGAGCTTGTCATTCTTCACCTGAATCCTGCCGTCTCTGTTTACAGAATTACTGTCGGAACTGTTTGCATAATACCTCAACTGCAACTGAAACCCAGTCATTACTTTGCCCAATAACGCACTAAACATCAGGCTATTAAACACGGCAACCCCCAAATAAGCTCTGGACCACTTAGACTATTATTGTTATTATTGCACTATTATTGTTTGTTTGTTTTATGTGTACGTATGTGTGCATGTGTGTATGTATATGCATATATTCATATTTATGTATGTATATTCACGCACACATATATATATAAATAGGCACACATACACATATATATGTAGGGTACACAAAAAGCTGGAGAAACTCAGCGGGTGCAGCAGCATCTAAGGAGCGAAGGAGATAGGCGACGTTTCGGGTCGAGACCCTTCTTCCTTTTTAGTTATTGAGGGTGAGGACCAACTCTGCTAGGCGGAGGAGGGTGTCAGTGGACGGGTATGGGTTGCTCCTCTGGTCGAGGAAGAACCGGAGGGCTTTGAGACCGTCCTGGTGGGGGATGGAGGTGTAGAGTGACTGGACGTCCATGGTAAAGATGAGAGGATGGGGGCCTGGAGAATGGAATGCACGGAGCCGACGGAGAGTGTCAGTTCCTTCTTTAAAACACATATATATGTACGCGCACATACACGCACATATGTATATATATACCTACACACATGTATACACAGACACACACGTGTATATATATATATACATATATATATAGTTCAAGTTCAAGTGAGTTTGTTGTCACGTGTCCCTAACGGGACAATGAAATTCTTGCTTCAGCACAACAGAACATAGTAGGCATTGACTACAGAACAGATCAGTGTGTCCATATACCATTATATATGTAAATACACACAAATATATACACACTAAATAAACTGATAAAGTGCAAATAACAGATTATGGGTTATTAATGTTCAGAGTTTTGTCCGAGCCAGGTTTAACAGCCTGATGGCTGTGGGGAAGCAGCTATTCCTGAACCTGGTCGTTGCAGTCTTCAGGCTCCTGTACCTTCTACCTGAAGGTAGCGGGGAGATGAGTGTGTGGCCAGGATGGTGTGGGTCCTTGATGATGTTAGCAGCCTTTTTGAGGCAGCGACTGCGATAGATCCCCTCGATGGTAGGGAGGTCAGAGCCGATGATGGACTGGGCAGTGTTTACTACTTTTTGTAGACTTTTCCTCTCCAGGGCGCTCAAGTTACCGAACCAAGCCACGATGCAACCGGTCAGCACGCTCTCTGCTGTGCACCTGTAGAAGTTAGAGAGAGTCCTCCTTGACAGACCGACTCTCCGTAATCTTCTCAGGAAGTAGAGGCGCTGATGAGCTTTCTTGACAATTGCATCAGTGTTCTCGGACCAGGAAAGATCTTCAGAGATGTGCATGCCCAGGAATTTGAAGCTCTTGACCCTTTCAACCATCGACCCATTGATAGGAAACCGGACTGTGGGTCCCCATCCTACTCCTTCCAAAGTCCACAATCAGTTCATTGGTTTTGCTGGTGTTGAGGGCCAGGTTATTGTGCTGGCACCATATGGACAGTCGCTCGATCTCTCTTCTGTACTCTGACTCATATCCATCAGTGATACGTCCCACAACAGTGGTATCGTCAGCGAACTTGATGATGGAGTTCGCACTGTGACCGGCTACGCAGTCATGAGTATAGAGTGAGTACAGCAGGGGGCTGAGCACGCAGCCTTGAGGTGCTCCCGTGCTGATTGTTATCGAGTCTGACACATTTCCACCAATACGAACAGACTGTGGTCTGTGGATGAGGAAGTCGAGGATCCAATTGCAGAGGGATGCGCAGAGACCCAGTTCTGCGAGTTTGGTAACCAGCTTGGAGGGGATGATAGTATTAAATGCCGAGCTGTAATCGATGAATAACAGCCTGACACATGAGTTTTTGTTGTCCAAGTGGTCCAGAGCGGAGTGGTGGGCCAGCGAGATCGCGTCCACTGTTGATCTGTTGTGGCGGTAAGCGAACTGCAGTGGGTCCAGGTTTTTGTCGAGGTAGGAGTTGATTTGCGCCATGATCAACCTCTCGAAGCACTTCATCGAAGCATGAATGCGAAACACACACGCACACGCACATATATATATATATATATATATATATATATATACACACATGCACATATATATACATATATATATACACACACACACATATATATATATATAAATACACACACGTATATATATATATATATATATACACACATGCACATATATATACATATATACACACACACACACATATATATATATATATATACACACACACACACACACACACACACACACACACACACACACACACACACACACACACACACACACACACACACACACACACACACACACACACACACACACACACACACACATATATATATATATGTATACATATGGCAATAAAACTCTCTTGACTCTTGACTCTGGGCAATTCTGCCTGAATAGTGATCAGAGGAAGATGCAATGAAGGCAGCATAACTCCTACTTGCAACGGTGCCTGGTGTAAACGGAGCTGCAGCCCCCAGCAATGGCAGAATGAGGTAAAATATAATTGAATCAACGAAAGGTTATATCTTCTGCCGGTAGATGCGCCCCTCCGATTTGATCAAACAAGGACCAGTACAAGACTGACAGATGCAAATGCAAAAATGGAAGGGTTGTTAGCACATTGATCCAGGCCGAGTCCACATCTCATTATAATGGCTGTCACACAGTAAACATGACCTTCATTGAATTCATAACAGCTATCATGACTATTTGACGAGAAATCTGCTGAAGCACTGCTCCTGGTGACACGTTCAACATATTAATGGCAGCAGATCATAGTCCTAACTGGAATAGTGGCAAAACGTTGCAGAATAATTTATTCCCTCTGAACACTGCAAACTGCTCTGGTGAGTGTGAGTCTCCAAGTCTACTTAGCAAAGATAAACCGCATCCTAAAATTGCTCATACACTTGCAGAATTTAGTTTAGCGCAGGAAGGAACTGCAAATAGACACAAAATGCTGGAGTAACTCAGCGGGACAGGCAGTATCTCTGGAGAGAAGGAATGGGTGACGTTTTGGGTCGAGACCCTGCTTCGGGCTTTATCTGTCTGAAGAAGGGTCTCGACCCGAAATGTCACCCGCTCCTTCTCTCCAGAGACGCTGTCTCTCCCGCTGAGTTACTCCACCATTTTGTGTCTATCTTTGGTGGCCTTCCGTGTTCTGTAGTCGAAGTAGAGTTACGAGTTGGTTCAATAACCTAATGGTTGTAGGAGTAAGTACCTGATATATCAAAGACTTAGATAGTGCAGGAGGAATCCATGTGACCCATTAAGGCTGAGCTGGTTTTAAAAGCTGTCAAATTGATCCACTTCCACTACGAGGGCAGAGCTTTTCTCATAGCCCTGCAATTTTCTTTTTTCCCAAGTTCTATATTTCCTTTTGTTTTTAACGAATTAGTCTTTCTCACGATTTATACTCGGTGCAATCCAGACCAAATAACTCAATGCACTAAGATATATTTTCCTCTGGGACTGTTATAAAGTCATAGATTCATACTGCACAGAAACAGGCCTCATGCCAACTTGGCCATGCCAACCATTATAGCCCATCTAAGCTCGTCCCATTTGCCCCCATTTGGCCCACGTCACTCTAAAGCCTTTCCAATCCATTTTCTATCCCCCTATACCTATCCATGGTTCTGTTAAATGCTGACAAAGTATCTGTCTCAACGACCTCCACTGGCAGCTCGTTTCATGTTCCCACCAACCTTTTTTCTTTTTTTCAAATATTTTTTAATTTAAATATTGCAAGTGTATGATGTATATGTTGTAAACATACCCACCAACTTCTGAGTGGAAAAGCTGCTGCTCATGTTTTTAATTAAATCCTTCCCATCCCACATTAAACTCAAACCCTTTAGCTCATTCGTAACAGTCACTGTATGTCATGTTGTTACTTCGAGATGAGAAAGACTTTTTTCACACAGAGAGTGGTGAGTCTCTGGAACTCTCTGCCACAGAGGGTAGTTGAGGCCAGTTCATTGGCTATATTTAAGAGTGAGTTGGATGTGGCCCTTGTGGCTAAGGGGATCAGAGGGTATGGAGAGAAGGCAGGTACGGGATACTGAGTTGGATGATCAGCCATGATCATATTGAATGGCGGTGCAGGCTCGAAGGGCTGAATGGCCTACTCCTGCACCTAATTTCTATGTTTCTATGTTTCTATGTTTGTGAGCGGAGCAACAAGGCAAATTCCTTGTATGTGAATACTTGGCCAATAAACTTACTTACTTACTTACTTACTAACTCAGTTCTTAATTCCCCCACGCTGGGTAAAAGATTCAATGCATCCACTCTATTATTCCCCTCAGGATTTTATACACCCCCATAAGACCTTCCTTAGCCTCCTGTGTTTAGTTTAGTTCAAAGAAACAGGCCCTTCGGCCCACCGAGTCCACACTGACCCAGGATCACCCGCACACTAGCACTATCCTACACACACTCGGGACAAATTGCAACAATTTACCGACGCCAGTTTACCTACAATTTACAAGTCTTTGGGGTGTGGGAGGAAACCGGAGCACCCGGAGAAAACCCAGGCGGTCACCAAGTATGTCGAAACTCTGCACAGACAAGCACCCGAGGTCAGGATCGAACCGGGGTCTCTGGCGCTGTGAGGCAGCAGCTCTACCGGTTGCGCCACCGTGCCGCCCACAACGTGTGTGTGTGTGTGTGTGTGTACCAGGTGGAGGAAGATGAGGGGATCGGCGGGTTGGGGGACAAGCAATAATAGCAAGACTGGGGGTGCGATCAGCACTGGAGTTTGTATTAGCCTGTACAACACACAGGCTTTACAGAATGCTCCTTGTTCTTGGGTCTCTGGCGCTGTGAGACAGACATCCAAGTGGATGCCGGTCCACCACCGATTTTCCGGCACCTTTGGTTCCAGAGCCTTTCCGGAATATCTGTTTTGCCAGACCAACCAGGTCACGGCCTGCGAGAGGAGTCCAACGGCACCGAAAAATTCCGCCGGGAAGCCGGGATACCGGCCTGCAAAGTCGGCCTCGGAATTTGGCCATGGGAACGGATCTGCCGGCTTTGTCTCTGCCGGTGCTGTTACTTTAGCAGTGGGGGAATTGACAAAACAAAATATGCATCCAGCAAACTCACACAGAGAATAAAGCAATAAGATCTGAAGATACTGTGTGCTTCCAGAAATAATTACTCAGATAAACGATAAGAGAGAACAGAGTAAAATAAATATCAAACTGCATGTTTGTACATATTGGTAGAGCATGCCAAGACTTTCAGAATGAAGAACAAATAGGATTAGATCGGGTAGATGCACAGAGTCTCTTGCCCAGAGTCAGGGACATCAAGGAGCAGAGGACATAGGTTTAAGGTGAAGGGGAAAAGATTTAATAGGAATCTGAGGGGTAACCTTTTCACACAAAGGGTGGTGGGTGTATGGAACGAGCTGCCAGAGGAGGTAGTTGAGGCTGGGACTATCCCAACTTTTAAGAAACAGTTAGACAGGTACAAGGATAGGACAGGTTTGGAGGGATATGGACCAAGGGCAGGCAGGTGGGACTGGTGTAGCTGGAGCATGTTGGCCGGTGTGGGCAAGTTGGGTCGAAGGGCCTGTTTCCACGCTGTATCATCTAGGACTATATCAAAGGGAAACCCGGCGAAAGCTGTGAAGGGGGGTGAGGTGGGGGGGGGGGGGGTGAGTGGAGAAGATCAAAGGAGGGCCTGGTGTAGGATGCTTTGTAGTTTTGTTGGTGTCCTTTATGTGGCCACTCTTTGCATACCTTGGGTCGGTAAAACCAAGAGTTTCACTGTTACTTGTCACATGTGACAATAGAGTGTTCATTCACTCACTCACTCACTCATTCACTCTTCACTCAACACACGCTGTTTTGGTTAGAAGATAAGGATTGTGAAACTATTAAAAATCTCCTCATATTCCCAGTGCGGGGAGCCACTAATAGCATGCGGACAAGAGAGCAGTTGCACATATAATGACACAATTAGGCTCCTACCAGATAATGAAAATATTTGCATTGCGCAAGATACATTTATTAATCTCCATTATGGTGAAGTTTCAGAATTTTAATGACTTTACTTTCAGGCGGTTAATTAATCATTCGGCCAGGAGTGTTGTACCCGCAGAATGATTTGTTGTTCATATGTTCAGTCCAGGCATCGTATTGATATTAACTGCCAAAGTAGTTTAGAGACCATCACACAAACCAACCTCCCTTCCATCGACTCCATCTACACCTCACGCTGCCCCGGCAAGGCCAGCAGCATCATCAAGGACCAGTCGCATCCCGGCCACACCCTCTTCTCCCCTCTCCCATCGGGCAAGAGGTATAGAAGTGTGAAAACGCACACCTCCAGATTCAGGGACAGTTTCTTCCCAGCTGTTATCAGGCAACAGAATCATCCTACCACAACCAGAGAGCAGTGCTGAACTACTATCACCTCATTGGTGACGCTCAGACTATCTTTGATCAGACTTTTCTGCACTGAACATTTTTCCTTTGTCATGTATCTGTACACTGTAAATAGCTCGATTGTAATCATGTATTGTCTTTGCGCTGGCTGGTTAGCACGCAACAGAAGCTTTACCCTGTACCTCGGTGCACGTGACAATATACTAAACCGAAACTGAAGATTGATGAAGAAGGGTGGCGACCCGAAACTATCAGAACTGAACGAGGAGGAGGACACAAATGCAGGCTCAGACACAGGGCAGATCCGTTCTCAGAGTTTAATCGGTCCAAGTCGGTACACAGATAAGCAAAAACAGAGGCAACAGTATAATCTAGGAGCAGGCGAAAAAACAGTGGTCGAAAAACAGGCAATGGTCGAGATCGCAAGGTCACAATATTTCCGGAGCTGGAGCGAGGTGATACCAAGTAGCATGCACGACGAGCTGGCAATGAGAACTAAAACACAAAGGCCTTAAACACAGACTAACAGGGGGTAACGAGACACGGGTGAAACACATCAGGGCGGGGCCAACAATCACATGAGGGCAAACGACATGACAGGAAATGGGACCTGAAACAAGAGGAGATGTGAGACACCAAAATAAAACACAAATGCAAACTCTAATACTAAAACCCAATAAGAAACAGAAGCTAGATTAGACGCGAGACCTGACGGAAACAGCACCTATTTATTTTCTCACCATGCCAGAGACCAGTTGGAGTGGTACGGTGGCGCAGCGGTAGAGTTGCTGCTGTAGGTGACTGTGGGTGCTGTCTGTACGGAGTTTGTACGCTCTCCCCGTGACCTGTGTGGGTTTTCTCCAGGTGCTCCGGTTTCCTCCCACACTCCAAAGACGTACAGGTCTGCAAGCTAATTGGCTTGGTAAAATTGTAAATTGTCCCTCAAAGGGCCAAATGGCCTACTCCTGCACCTATTTTCTATGTTTCTATGTTTCTATGTGTGTGTAGGATAGTGTTAATGTGTGGGGATTGCTGGACCCAATGGGTCGAAGGGCCAGTTTCCGTGCGATATCTCTAAATTAAACAAAGCAAAACAGATTTTCAACATTGTGCAGGAAGGAACTGGAGATGCTGGTTTACACTGAAGATAGACACAATATGCCAGAGTAGCTCAGCGGGACAGGCAGCATCTCTGGAGAGAGGGAATGGGAGCGTTTCGGGTTGAGAACCATCAACATTTCTGTCTATAGATGTCAAAACCTGCAGCAAAGATTTCTTACATTCCAACAGTGAATACACCTTAAATACATAATTGGCTATAAACTGCTTAGGACATATTGGAGTCATGAGAGTTCCTGCATAACCACATTTTTCCCCTCGCTTTGAATGCTTAGTATTCCAATATGGTTACATATCAGTGGCACACGGACTGATGAAGCAGCTGTTTTGACAGGCTCCTATGAATTTTTCAATCATCTTGCCTTGACTCATGCTAATAGTTATCCTGGGAGACCATCAAGGTCATGCTTAAAGGCTATCTCAAAACAGTGCAATCAGAGAATTCACAAAAGACTTTAAATATTCCTGGAAGCACCTGAACAACAGTGGAACCTAGTGGCACGGCCAATATACACCAGTGCCTTGTGTAATATCATATTACATTTACTGCCACATCTTTTCTTTACTATTTTTTTTTTGATTCGTTGATGGGATTCGGACCGCAATGATCGACATTCCTTGCCCATCCACGATCGTTCCCACAACTGAGAAGCTTTGAGTGTGTAAGAAGGAACTGCAGATGAAACCGAAGATAGACACAAAACGCTGGAGTAACTCAGCGGGACAGGCAGGCAGCATCTCTGGAGAGAAGGAATGGGCGACGTTTCGGGTCGAGACCCTTCTTCATAAGCTTTGAGGACTGTTTTAAAAACAGAGATTGGTTTGAATACTTGAATTTAATACAGGAGACAAGTCACAGTGATTTTTTTTGCTTGCATACTTGCCAAGGTATGCAAATAGACAATAGGTGCAGGAGTAGGCCATTTGGCCCTTTGAGCCAGCACCGCCATTCACTGTGATCATGGCTGATCATCCCCAATCAGTACCCCGTTCCTGCCTTCTCCCCATATTCCCTGACTCCTCTACCTTTAAGAGCCCTATCTAGCCCTCTCTTGAAATAGTCGTGCATAAAGGGCACTTATAAAGTTACAAATCCCCCCCCCCCCGGTGCCAGGGGGATGTTCTCCCCCTCCCCCCCCCCCCATCCCACACGCAGGTCCCCATTGTCCATTGTTCTAGTCCCCCCCCCCCCCCCCCTTTCTGCTGACTAGTTAGCATTCAGCAAAAGCTTTTCACTGTACCTCGGTACACGTGACAATGATGTACTCGCTAGAATTTAGAAGATTGAGGGTGGATCTTATAGAAACGTACAAAATTCTTAAGGGGTTGGACAGGCTAGATGCCGGAAGATTGTTCCCGATGTTGGGGAAGTCTGGGACAAGGGGTCACAGTTTAAGGATAAGGGGGAAATCCTTTAGGACCGAGATGAGAAAAAACATTTTTCCACACAGAGAGTGGTGAATCTGTGGAATTCTCTGCCACAGAAGGTAGTTGAGGCCAGTTCATTGGCTATATTTAAGAGGGAGTTAGATGTGGCCCTTGTGGCGAAAGGGATCAGGGGGTATGGAGAGAAGGCAGGTACGGGATACTGAGTTGGATGATCAGCCATGATCATATTGAATGATGGTGCAGGCTCGAAGGGCCGAATGGCCTACTCCTGCATCTATTTTCTATGTTTCTATGTAGTGTCGGGCTTGCCAAGTTCCCGATGAGATGGGAATATCCTTCTGCTTTTCCAGGGACAGGCAGAAATTCGACTGGCACTGCATCAGGGAAGAGCAGAAGCCTCTGTGGCGTGTCACGATCATTAATCAAGATTACACGGCCTGATTAGCAGATCATTATAATATTACAAAGCAGGAGCTTGGGCTACTTCAATAAGTCACTGTGTTGCCAGGTCCACAGGCAGGACAACACTTCACCGGGTGGAATGGGACATTGTGAAAGGGATTTGAAGGACACTGTAGGATTGGAAGCCTTTTATTCCTTACAATGTCTAATGCTGGTGCCAATTAATTTTGGCAACGACTGGAGAGTTTGGGACAGCGTCAATGTTCTCATTAGTCTTGTAACTCGTGTGTCATAAAAGCTGCCAAGTGTCTGAAAGAAGGCACAAAGTCGGGATGGAACGTGGGTCTCTGGCGATGTAAGGCAGCAACTCTACCGCTGTGTCACCGCACCACCCCCTGTGCCCCTAATAACAAACCTAACATGAGCCTGACTCTATTTTGCTCTACAGATGGCCAGAGCAACTCCAGCGGGGCAGACAGGCAGCGCCTCTGGAGAGAAGGAATGGGTGACATATCGGGCCGAGACCCTTCTTCAGAGGCAGCATCTCGGGCACTATGCCTTTAATGTCCAATGGACCAGTGCAGGGTGGGCAGTAATGGCATTGACCCATTCATAGACAATGGACAATAGGTGCAGGAGGAGGCCATTCGGCCCTTCGAGCCAGCACCGCCATTCAATGTGATCATGGCTGATCATCCCCAATCAGTACCCCGTTCCTGCCTTCTCCCCATATCCCCTGACTCTGCTATCTTTAAGAGCCCTATCTAGCTCTCTCTTGAAAGCATCCAGAGAACCTGCCTCCACCGCCCTCTGAGGCAGAGAATTCCACAGACTCACCACTCTCTGTGAGAAAAAGTGTTTCCTCGTCTCCGTTCTAAATGGCTTACTCCTTATTCTTAATCTGTGGGCCCCTCCCCCCCTTTAATAGACCACCTCCACACTTTCCCCTTACAAACGTGTTATTTCCTAAACGCTTGTCCCAACTGGAAACCATTAATCAGGGTATTGGATCTGTTGGAATTTGCTTAGCGATCCGTGACCGATGGAGGATGAAGCATAGAAACATAGAAAACATGTGCAGGAGTAGGCAGTGCATTCAGCCCCTTCGAGCCAGCACTGCCATTCAATATGATCTTGGCTGATCATCCCCAATCAGTACCCCGTTCCTGCTTTCTCCCCCCATCTCTTGATTCCGTTAGCCCTAAGATCTAAATCTAAAGGGCCTGTCCCACTTTCATGACCTAATTCACCACTTTCTTTACTCGTGGACATTTTTCATCAGGCTAGAAAAATCGCCCCGACCTACTTGATGCCTCGAGTACTTACTACTAGCATCACTACCTGCTACGACCTACGTACGACCTCCTACGATCTCCTATGACCTTGTGACGACCATGCTGCGAGTACGAGTCAAGGGCAAACTCGGCAGAGGTCGTGAATTAGGTTGTGAAAGTGGGACAGGCCCTTAACTCTCTCTTGAAAGCATCCAGTGAATTAGCCTCCACTGCCTCCTGTGGCAGAGAATTCCACAGATTCACAACTCTCTGGGTGAAACAGTGTTTTTCTCATCTCAGTCCTAACTGGCCTACCACTTATTCTTAAACTGTGACCCCCTGAATAAGAGGTAGGCCATTTAGGACTGAAATGAGGAAAAAACCTTCTTACCCAGAGATGAGCTGGTGACTGTGTGGCTAATTCTCTGCCCGGAACGAGACAGTAAAGGATATTAATGATGGTTCCGAGATTCTCGAGGAAGGAGAAATATTGAATTTTACTTGGCCGATCACTGAGGCAGAAATGAAGGGTATTTTTTTTCCTTTGCTGTTCTTCTGGGTTAGTGTTAAAACCTATTAATAAGTCAACCACACACCTTTTCTGGTTGCCATTACGGTTCCTGGTCCAAATCATCTAATCAACTTTCCCACATCAGACAGACTCCACACTCGGACAGCTCCAACTCATCTGTAAAGACAACTCAAAATGAAGGAAGATGTAGACTCGAGACTCTCCGTTGAAGGGAAATCAGTGAAGACATTTCTGAAAGGATATTCTTTTTTTGTTTGGTAGGTTTATCTTGCAGAAGATAAATTGGACTTAATTCCTGCAAAAGCAGTACTTAATTTAGAGATGACTTTGTAAATGTACTGGGGTTCCAATTGACTCGGAAAATGAATGGAAATGGACGTTGTATGGAACAAGCTGCCGGAGGAGGTAGTAGGGGCAGGTGTTTATCAAATCACACACTCCTACCACAGTCGACAGACCCAACCCTAAACATCACCTATTCCATTATCTCCAGATATATAGACTGACCCGCTGGTTTATGCCTACATTTTGTGTCTCAACTTATAAAATTCTTAAGGGGTTGGACAGGCTAGATGCAGGAAGATTGTTCCCGATGTTGGGGAAGTCCAGGACAAGGGGTCACAGTTTAAGGATAAGGGGGAAATCTTTTAAAGATGTCTTCACAGACATTTTTAACACCTCGCTCAGCCAGGCAATAGTGCCCAACTGTCTGAAGAGTGCCACCATCGTTCCTGTCCCGAAGAAACCAAACCCAGTCTGCCATAATGACTTTCGACCAGTGGCTCTAACACCCATAGTAATGAAGTGTTTTGAGCGACTGGTTATGCAGCATATCAAAAATAGCCTACCTGCCGACCTAGACCCACTGCAGTTCGCCTACAGAGCCAACCGATCCACAGAGGACGCAGTCTCAACAACACTGAACCTCGTACTGCCACACCTTGATCGAAAAAATACTTATGCCAGGATCGTCTTCATAGACTTCAGCTCTGCTTTTAACACAATCATTCCGCAGCAGCTGGTGGAGAAGTTGGAGTTATTGGGGGTTGATGCTGGCACATGTAACTGGGTCCTGAACTTTCTATCGCAACGGCAGCAGACAGTCAGGGTGGGCATTAGGACATCAAAAACCATAGCCGTGAGCACTGGCATGCCCCAAGGCTGTGTCCTAAGCCCCCTGCTGTTTAGTCTGCTTACACACGACTGTACTGCTAGACTCAACAACAACTTCATCAACAAGTTTGCTGATGACACAACAGTGGTGGGTCTCATCAGTGACAATGATGAGTCGGCGTACAGGATGGAGGTGGAGCTGCTCACAGAATGGTGCAAATCCCACAACCTCATTCTCAACGTGGGAAAAAACGAAGGAGATGGTGGTTGACTTCAGGAGGGCGGGAAAACAACGCCATACACCTCTGCACATCGATGGAGCTGATGTGGAAAGGGTCAGCAGTGTGAAGTTCCTAGGACTCCACCTGTCAGATGACATGACGTCCACGACCAACACCACAGCACTGGTCAAGAGAGCCCAGCAGCGACTACACCCTCTCCGAAGACTACGGAAAGCAGGTCTCCCCACTGCACACCTACGAACTTTTTATAGGGGGACAATCGAGAGCACATTAACCTACGGCATCACTTCCTAGTTCGGGAGTTGCAAGGCGTACGAACGGCACCAACTGGACAGGATTGTGAAGACCGCCAGCAGGATTATTGGTGCTCCACTCCCTTTCCTGCTGGATATATACAGGAAGAGATGTATCAGCAGAGCCATCTCCATCATCAACGACCCCTACCACCCATCGCATCACATATTCTCCATCCTGCCATCTGGGAAGAGGTACAGGAGCATCAGCTGCAAAACCAGCAGGATGCTCCTCAGCTTCTTCCCGCAGGCTATAAGACTGATAAACGGACTTTGCCCCCTGCCAAAGTATCGCGCACCAACCACCAACCTGGACACACTGAAGCAGAGCCATTATCGTGCCACTGCCGATTGGAACTCATGATATATGTACTTTTATTTTTATTTCTATTTATTTTTTACCGCACACTGAATGGACGCTGGTTGATCAACGTTTTTTCGTTTCCTCTGGGTATGTAAGTACACAGAAAAATGATAATAAAGTAATACAGTTTTTTTTAAATATTTTTTTTTTTATGGACCGAGATGAGAAAAACATTTTTCACACAGAGAGTGGTGAATCTGTGGAATTCTCTGCCACAGAAGGTAGTTGAGGCCAGTTCATTGGCTATATTTAAGAGGGAGTTAGATGTGGCCCTTGTGGCTAAGGGATCAGGGGGTATGGAGAGAAGGCAGGTACAGGATACTGAGTTGGATGATCAGCCATGATCATATTGAATGGCGGTGCAGGCTCGAAGGGCCGAATGGCCTGCTCCTGCACCTATTTTCGATGTTTCTATGTAAGTCTGGTATAAACAATCACCCGGTGTGCCTTTTCATTGCATTCCTTACAGAACCAGGTTGGATGTGTTCTTTGTGCCTTTTTGTACCCATACATTCCTCTAGTTTCCCTCTCCCCCGACTCGGTACCCGGACGTGGCGTTGACGGACGAGAAGCCAAATAACCGCACAGAAACAAAGCCGCAACGGCCAACTGACCGAAAGGGTGGGACGCCTTAAAGCAAACTCACCGAAAGGCCGCTCTGCCCAAAAGTCAAATAACGGGCATGACGTCGCCGGGGGAGGGACCTCTTAGCAATTGGTCCAGAATCCCGCGGCCGTGGGAGTGGGGGCTGTCCCGAGGGATGAGCTCCTTCGGCCGCTAACAACTTGGTGCTCGGGTTCAGAGTGCCCAGTCACCTATGGCTCGTGTGGGGAAATGACCCCCACCCTCCCGTCTCCATCGGCCAGTGATGTGATGGACGCGGGGGTCTGGAACAATCCCTGGCAAGTCCTGCCCCCCCCCCCCCCCCCCCCCGGTGACGTCATGTCCGGTATTTGACTTTTCGGCAGTTGGCTTGTAGGCAACGCAGCCTCTCGGTGAGTTGGCGTTTTGGCAGAGCGGCCTCTCGATGAGTTGGCTTTTAGGCGTCCCACCCTTCCAGTTAGTTGGCGTTTCGGCTTTGTACGCTTTCGGTTATTTGGCTTTGCTTGGGCCTCTCGTCCTTCGACGCCACGTCCGCACGCGGTACAAGATACAGGATAAAGGGAATGACGTTTCGTGCGAGGTAAAGGTTTGTGCCTATTTTCTGTCGGAGACACTTGTTCTCCAAGGGAATGGTAAGCCTATAGATTTATTTAGAGCAGAAAGCAGATAAAAGCAAATGCTTAAATATAGAGTCACACACCATGGAAACAGGCCCTTTGGCCCAACTTGCCCACACCGATCAACATGCCCCATCTACACTAGTCCCACTGGGCCATATCCCTCTAAACCTATCCTATCCATGTACCTGCCCAAATGCTTCTTAAACATTGCGATAGTACTGCAATAAGGAGTTTGATATAGTTCTTACGGTTAGAGTTCAAAGCAGCACACTGACCCAGTGACAGAGCTGTTGCCGCACACCGCCGGAGACCTGGGTTCAATCCTGACCTCGGGT
This sequence comes from Okamejei kenojei, assembly GCA_035221665.1. NCBI lineage: Eukaryota > Metazoa > Chordata > Chondrichthyes > Rajiformes > Rajidae > Okamejei > Okamejei kenojei. The sequence goes on from CM069166.1 coordinate 6,732,569, forward strand.
GCTGTCTGTGCGGAGATGGCACGTCCTCACTGTGACCAAGTGGGCGCCCTCTGCGTGCTCCAGTTATCTCTCGCATCGTACGGATGAGCAGCTTCATAGGTTCACTGTATTCTGAAAATTGTCGATAGTGTATTGGATGCAAAACTGGGATAGTATCGAACTAGGGTGATCGCTGGTCGGCGGGGACTCGGTGGGCCGAAGGGCCTATTTCCACACTGTATCCTTAAACAAAACTAAAAAGAAGAGATCAAGGGATAAGTGGAGATAACTGGACTGGGGACTAAATTTGAAGATCAGTCACAATGGTGGAGTAGGATCGATGAGCTGGACGACCTCCTGTTTCTATGTCTCTCTGTTTCTCATGAGAAGGCTAAATAGAATTTGATCGAGGTTCATCAAATCATTTTAAACCAGTTTTGACAGAATATATACAATAAGGAGAAATTGTTTTCACTGCAGAACTCATCGATTGGAGGCAATTGACTAAAGAGATGTGTTGAGAGAACCTTTTGTTTACAGTGTGTTTTGTACTGATTTGGAAAGCATGGTTTGAAGAATGTGTTGCAAGCAGAATAACTTGAAACCTTCACCAAGGAATGGGACAAAGCTAATACCAGAGCCATTGGCACGGGGCATGGAAAAGTTGCTGACAGGATAGTATTTTCAAAATCACAGTGGGTTGGACTTTATTCTGTAATAGTCCACAGAATATTCGCATCATTTCTGTGCTGCATACATTCAAAGGTTTTGCAATTGGCAAGGAACATGTCTGCTCACTCGAGGGTCTTTGATGTAGAATATACAGTATGGAAGCAGGTCCGTCGTCTCACCGAGTCCCTCCTGACCATCGATCACCTGTTCACAGGACCGGATTTAGATGAAGAGAGGCCCTACGCTGTTCCACTTGTGGGCCCCCTCCCAATCCCCCACCCCCACGACCAGAGGAAAGTCCACCAGATTGACTCTGATTTGCAGCCGAACGTGGCCAATGAGATAAAGGGCAGGAAAGCCGCATTATTTATTTATTTATTTATTTATTTATTGCCAGTGCTAGTGTCGAGTTATCGGCTTAAAACCCTATTATTCTGAAAAGGAGGGCAAGGAAAATTACTGAAGGGTTGTTTCGAGACTACAGTGTGTTGTGACAGCATATGTAAGAAAGGCCTATGACAGTGTCAAAAATATTGGCTGGAGGCCTCCTGGATTTCGAGGGCGTAGGCTTCAGCCTATGAAGCCTAATGGTAAATCCGGCTCTGCCTGTCCACACTAGTTCTTGAGTCTCAACCCGTAATATTAGCTATCCATGTTCTCCAGAGATGCTGCCTGACCCGCTGAGTTACTCCAGCACTTTGTGTCCTTTTGCACACCGCGATCATATTTTCTCTTCCACTCCCTACACACTAGAGGGCCAATTCACAGAGGGCCAATTAACCCACAAACCCGCACGTCTTTGGGATGTGGGAGGAAACCTGAGCACCTGGAGTAAACCCGCACAGGTCACGGGGAGAACGTACAAACTCCGTGCAGACAGCACCCGAGGTCAGGATCGAACCCGGGTCTCTAGCCCTGTGAGACCTTAGCGGCTCTACCAGCTGTGCCACAGTACATAACTCTAAAAATGAAATTGAGTTCCTACTTTGAACGTAGGGTGCAGTGAGACTCCATTCACCAAACACCAATCCACCATTTCAACATTGCAGTCACCCCATGGCCTCTTGCTATTGGCAGGGAATGTGTATGTTCATTGGACAGGCCTCTAATTAAGTTCAATAAATGACAGCTTATCATGCGTTCAAGCACATAATTGTGTTATTTTGGATGTAATTGGGTTAAAGGTTATTTTATCTGAGCAATGATTACAGTTGGCAGAACAACACTACAGCATTAGTCGAAACAACAAACTGCAGATGCTGGTGTACACCAGAGACAGATACAATGTGCTGGAGGAACTCAGCAGTTCGAGGCAGCATCTCTGGAGAAAAAGGGATGGGTGATGTTTCGGGTCGGGACCTTCCTTCAGGCTGAAAGTAGAGGGTGGGTGGGTAGGGGAGGTGAAGAGCTGGAGGCGTGAAAAGATCAGGACCAACTCTAGTATTGGCAGCTGAATATTTTGGATCAGAAGGTTGTACTATTAATGTTTAGTGTTTTCTGAGTCATTCGTAACTGTCACTGCATGTCATGTTGTTACTTGTGGGCGGAGCACCAAGGCAAATTCCTTGTATGTGAATACTTGGCCAATAAACTTACTTACTTACTTACTGTTGAGCTTTCCATAATTCTGACTGTATCAGAATAGAAGGTGTGTGTGGTTTGATGGTCGGTTTAGTTTAGTTTAGAGATACAGCGCGGAAACAGGCCCTTCAGCCCAACGAGTCCGTGCCAACCAGTGATCCCCGCATATTAACGCCATCCTACACACACTGGGGACAATTTACATATACACCAAGCCAATTAACCTTCAGACCTGTACGTCTTTGGAGTGTGGGAGGAAACCGAAGATCTCAGAGAAATCCCACGCAGGTCACGGGGAGAGCGTACAAACTCCGTACAGACAGCACCCGCAGTCGGGATCGAACTCTGGTTTCTGGCGCAGCTGGGACTGTGAAAATACGGCCATAACCTGGCGACTCCTGCACGTGGGCTCAGTGGGCTGTTTCTTTGCAGTCTCCACTTAACTGGGGGATGTACTTACCGTTTGGCAATAATTATACTGTATCTGTATCTCCTGCCCAGAGTGGGAGAATCGAGGACCAGGGGACATGGATTTAAGGTGAAGGGGAAAAGATTTAATAGGAATCTGAGGGGTAACGTTTTCACACAAAGAGTGGTGGGTGTTTGGAACAAGCTGCCAGAGGAGGTAGTTGAGGCTGGGACTATCCCAATGTGTAAGAAACAGTTGGACAGGAACATGGATAGGACAGGTTTGGAGGGATATGGGCCAAACGCAGGCAGGTGGGACTAGTGTAGCTGGGTGGGCTGGGTTGGCCGGTGTGGGCAAGTTGGGCCGAAGGGCCTGTTTCCACGCTGTATAACTCTACGAATCTTTGTGTGCAAAAAAAAAGAATTTCACTCTACCTTAAGTAAAAACCATTGAACTGGGACAGAAAGTGCTAAATGCGTAGGAAGGAACTGCAGATGCTGGTTTAAACCCAAGATGGACACAAACTGCTGGAGTAACTCACCGGGACAGGCAGCAGCATCTCTGGAGAGAAGGAACGGGTCTGAGAAGGGTCTCGACCTGAAACCGTACCCATTCCTTCTCTCCAGAGATGCTGCTGCCTGTCCCGGTGAGTTACTCCAGCAGTTTGTGTCTATCTTCAAGAAAGAATTAAAGTTAGACTGAACTTTGGTTATGTCAAGGAGAGCTACTCAGAAGGAGATAAGGTTTAACAGGGAATGGCAATGGATGATAAAGAGAAATAACTTGTGTGTAAAACAATCAGAAAGTCCCCAGAAAGGAATCGACCCAGAATTGTTACTTTAATAAATATATATTGCATATGATGATGCATTTGATATAATATGACTGCTCTAACTGATTTCATGCCATCTGAAGACTGTGGGGACTTATTGTTGCAAATTCTCACTGGAATGATAAAGAAATAACGGGGTGGATTGAGAATGTTTGACAGACTGATTTCCACTGAGACTTGGTAGCACTTAGTAAGGAAAGAGAACATTGACTGTGATAAAAGACGAGATCACTAGATTGCTAAATGTATGCTTGTTTTGCGCAGTTACCCAAACATCTTCTCTGCTGCTTCAAAGTACACGGAGCCATCGTCTTGTACGATCAACAGCGAAAGGCCTGGATAGAGTGGATGTGGTGAGGATGTTTCCACTAGTGGGAGAGTCTAGGACCAGAGGGCACAGCCTCAGAATAAAAGGACGGACCTTTACCAATGAGATGAGAAGGAATTCCTCTAGAAAGAGGGTTGTGAATCTGAGGAATTCATTGCCGCAGAAGGCTGCGGAGGCCAAGTCAATGGGTATTTTTACGGCGGAGATTGAGAAATTCTTGATTAGTACGGGTGTCAGGGGTTATGGGGAGAACGGGGTTGAGAGGGAGAGATAGATCAGCTATGATTGAATAGTGGAGTAGATGGTGTGCATAACACATCCAAGTTGGCGATATGCAGAGCATTGCCCTGCCTACTACAAATTCAGAAGGTTCAGAAGAATGGGCTGAATGGCCTAATTCTGCTCCGATAACTAATGAACGTATCAAAGGTTTGTACTGTGAGATCGGACATGTTATCCGTGAGCTTTTCCATTGGGATTGGATCCATTGGGATTGGTTTGGGGTCACGCCATCAATTGTTGTCGAGCTACCCAGCATAGATCATAACTTGAGAACCTTGACGCCAAGGCTCATCCTGGCCGCACTGATGCTGAATCCTATCAGAAGGGATGATCCATCTTCATTCCTCCTGCCCCGAACCCCACCTGTAAAGACCACCCTCCAAACCTTCCCACTTTAGTTGAGTTTATTGTCACGTGCACTGAGGTACAGGCAAAAGCTTTTGTTGCGTGCTAACCAGTCAGCAGAAAGACAATTACTGATTGCAATAAAGCCATTTACTGGGTATAGGCACAGTATAACAGGATAAGGGAATAAAGTTTAGAGCAAGGTAAAGCCAGCAAAGTCCGATCAAGGATAGTCCGAGGGTCACCATCAAGGTAGATAGTAGTTCAGCACTGCTCTCTGGTTGTGGTAGGATGGTTCAGTTGCCTGATAACAGCTGGGAAGAAACATTCACAGCTTGTGAATGAAGCAACACGCTGAGGTATGACATAGGTTGCAATATTTTTTTTAATTTTGGGACTAAATTTACATAATTTTTTTTCCTGAATATCAAAAATTTTAATATGCTACAGACTGTATAACAAGACAACTTGTATTCAATCAGTGCTTGACGTTTCAATATACATATATCACATGTCATAATACAGACGGGCCAATTCTCGAAAGCACCACAGGGATTTAGCACCAAGACACTGTCGGGGAAGATCCCAGAGGCTGGGCGGGATACAGAGGGTGATCCAATTGGAATTCTAGCACAAATAGATCTTTCCTTCCCATCTTCCTGTCTCTCGCGATCGGTACGGGTGTTAGGGGTTAAGGGGAGAAGGCAGGAGAAAGGTGTTAGGAGGAAGAGATAGATCGGCCAATGTTTGAATAGCAGTATACACCTGATGGGCCAAATGGCCTAATTCTGCTCCTATCACTTGTGCTGTGGGCAGGACTCTGAACACGGTGAGTGTTTGGGGAGGGGCGGTATGGATTATAGTTCCACAGATAGACAAATAAAAAGCTGGAGTAACTCAGCAGGACAGGCAGCATCTCTGGAGAAAAAGGAATAGGTGATGTTTCGGGTCGAGACCCTTCTTCAGAGTGAGAGTCGGGGGGAAAGGGGAAGGAGAGACAACGATGATCACGGATAGTTCTGAAGGGGTTGGAACCACTCAACTCTCCAACCAATGGACATTGTTGGGAAGGTTGGCCTTGACCTGGTCCCAACAGCTAATTCAGCCATGTTCTCAAAAGTGTGGAGCGACCAATGTTCCTGCACCAAAACTCTCCTAAGTCCATTGCTACTGAGGATCTCTTTGTTGTTCTAGCCAGGATCACCAAACTCAATGAGGTCTCTCAGTGCTGAAACTCCAATCCAACAGGGGGTGCACAAGGTGGGATGAACAGCCAGCATTGGATTTTTTTCCTTAACCCTCCCACCTCCATCCAAGGTTTGTTCATTCCCCCTTTTAGTTTTAGTTGCAAAACTCAAATCACCCGTAAATAAACCTCCACTCTCTCTCTCTGGAGGTCCGTGCATTCCTGGCTCCAGTGCATGCTTAGTAAATCGACCTGTTTCTGTTTAGCTTGGCCCTTAAAAAGGTTGCAATGTATGGGTCTGGGCGGGTTTAATTCAACAGAATCAATATATTGAATATTCTGAACTTACCGATACAAAATAAAAATTTGCCAGCACCCTATAAGTGAGCTAACTATATTGTTAGACAGTATGGAAGAAATATCCAGAGGTAATTCCTGCTTATCATCCCTCCTCCCCTATAAAATAACCAAAGCATGTGGATTAAACACCTTACCGAGTGTGTCTTGCAGCATGCAACAGGTTACAGAACGGCATGGGATATAGTGGCGGTTTATATACAGTAGCATTCAGGGACAGGATGAAATTCCCTTTAAACTTGGGTTTGTGAGACTCAATGATCAGGAGCCCGACAATGTTAAAGAACGTCTGCGCAACGATTGGATTTATGCAACGCAGAATTGAAAAGCCTTCCCCCCCCCCCACCCCGTCACCAAGCCACCTTTTGGAGGTGGGCGAGAATGTGGAAAGAGCGGAGAGAGGTTCAGAGAGAGACTGCCAGGATAGACACAAAACGCTGGAGTAAAGTCCCAGCCTGCTCAACCTCTCCCCACAGCTCAGGCCCTGCAGTCCTGGCAACATCCTTGCCCTTCTCCTGATGGAGTTTTTATACTGACGCTAATGCATCCTGGGGATGGAAGGTGGAGGAAGGAGCTGCAGATGCTGGTTTACACCGAAGATAGACGCAAAATGCTGGAGTAACTCAGCGGGACAGGCAGCATCTCCGGAGAGAAGGAATGGGTGACGTTTTGGGTGGAGACCCTTCTTCAGACTGGTTTGCCACTACCAAGGTTGGCTTAATTGTCTGCCAACGTTGATTTTGTTTTTTTATTATTGGATTATTCCACAACGATAAATTCCGTCATTAGGGGAAGGAAAGTTAGAATTTAAACCGAAGTTTACACTGGTTTACACAAAATGCTGGAGTACCTCAGCGGGACAGGCAGCATCTCCGGAGAGAAGGACGTTTTGGGTCGAGACCCTTCCTCAGACTAGCTAGGGAAAAGAAAACGAGAGATATAGACGGCGATGTGGAGAGATAAAGAACAATGAATGAAAGATATGCAAAAAAAGTAACGATGATAAAGGGAACAAGCCATTGTTAGCTGTTTGTTGGGTGAGAACGAGAAGCTGGTGCGATTTGGGTGGGGGGAGGGATGGGGAGAGAGGGAATGCCGGGGTTACTTGAAGTGAGAGAAATCAATATTCATACCACTGTAAGCTGCCCAAGCAAAAACCAGCATCTGCAGTTCCTTCCTATATAAGTTAAAGACTCAAAATACATTAAATTGCAAAGAGTCAGTCAATGGATAAACCAATCCAGAGCAGAAAGCCAAGCTTATTTCTCTCTCTTTCCCCTTAGCTCAAGGGTTAGTTGGCAGCAGTTGATGAAGCTTTATTGCCGCCTGGGGATATCTCCAAGGTAGTCCGCTTTTGGAGAACTATCGGAAAAGTAATCAAGGGCCTACCAACAAAAGGCTTCCAGGCTGCCAATATTTTGGTAGCCCGAAGCTACTGACCCGAAATGTGAATGCAAATTTCCACCTCCTACTCTGGCCTCGAAAGATCTAATCCATTTTTAAAACAAAATTATTTATGTACACAAAGGCATCTTAAACTGAAATAAATTATGCCAACATTCAATTCAAGAAGCATCTAAAAAATAACACAACTCCATAAATTATCTCTGCAACAACACAAAATAAAATACAGTCATGCAACACAGTTTTAATACAGTTTTTGGTATGTAGTGAGCAGCACCATTTAAAATCCGCTCCACATTTGATGTGAGGAAAATCACCTTGTCACAGTAAGACGAAGAGGATTTGGACGAAGACAATTGTTCACATTGACCTGCTTTTCCAAAAAGTCGAAGATAGCGTTTCTATAAAAATTGATTTCCCAGGTTAGTACCTCAATATATATTAAATTGCAAAGCTCTGATTCCCCAGAAGAGAGACACGGAACAAATGGATTGGGAATATCTTCCCCCTTAAGAAGACCTTTCGGGATTGAACACCAGTATTGGCCTGGATCTACTCGCAGGCTGTGGACCAAAAACAAGACCGGTCAAAGGGCCGATGAGCTCCTAGCGAGCCAACGGCCATCAGTAGAAGTTGTGATCACTGTCCTACGTACCATTGTAAGCCACCGTGCCATGATCACAATGAATGGCGGTACTGGCTCAAAGGGCTGAATGGCCTCCTCCTGCACCTATTTTCTATGTTTCTATGTGCTGGATGATGTTTTCAACAATGATGATGGTGATACTTACAGGGAGATAGATGCTGGTGAGTTTGTGTGTTTTCTCTGGAGTTTTGAAGATAGATAGGTGGATAGATGCTGGTGAGTTTGTGTGTTTTCTCTGGAGTTTTGAAAGTGGTATTGGAAGTCTCCACATTCAATGTTGCTGGTGTGGAGACTGGAGAGACATTTCCTCCCCTCTCCCACCAACATCAGAGGAGGATGTTCTTTGTTTCTACTCCATCTCTTCCTTTTAAAGGATACGGGGAGAAGGCAGGAACAGGGCACTGATTTTGGATGATCAGCCATGATCACATTGAATGGCAGTGGTGGCTCGAAGGGCCGAATGGCCTACTCCTGCATATATTTTCTACACAAATCCTTGACACTCGACAGGCCCTCGGGTTGGTGACTGGTTTTATTTTGGAGGTACAGTGTGGAAATAGGTTCTTCGGCCCACTGAGTCTGCGCTGGCTAGCGATCACCCATTCACGCTAGTTCCATCCTACACAATTAAGCCAATTAACCTACAAACCTGGTCGATTTGGGGATGTGGGAGGAACCCGGAGCACCAGGAGAAAACCCACCTGGTCACAGGGAGAGCAGACAAGCTCCGTACAGACTGCACCCGTTGTCAAACCTGACCTCGGGTGCTGTCTGTGTGGAACGTGCACGCTCTCCCTGAAACCGCGTGGGTTTTCTCCAGGTTCCCCGGTTTCCTCCCACATCCCAAAGCCGTGCGGGTTTGCGCATTAAATTACCCCTCTGTAAGTTGTCCCTTGTGTGTGTGTGTGGAGTGGATGAGTAAGTATTCTAACCCCGAGTCAGTGCGAACGGGTGATCAATGTTTCCGCGCAGTATCTCTAAACTAAACCAAACGGAAAGAACTGGGAAAGAGATGAAATAAAGAGAAACAGCAGCAGAGGCTGGACTCCTGTGTAAAAGACAATGTCCTGGAGAAACTCACTGGGTCAGGCAGCATCTGTGGAGGGGATGGACAGGTGACATTTTGGGTCGGGTCGCTTCTTCAGACTGATCACAAATAATCGTCTTGAGGTGGGAACCTGTCGGGGAAGAGGAGTGAGAGTCTTGGGAGGCCGAATAAACGACGCCTACATTTTTGTCTGAGTTCTTAAATAAATGCTGGTTCTGCATCCCCGTGAAGCGATAAATATTCAGTCCTCGGCTCCGCGCTACAGGGGCGATGTAACAGCCCTGGAGGTGGAAGATACAACAAGACCATCACAGCTGGTGAGACTGTAGCAAAGAGGAAAGCAAGAAAGGGTTGTTTTATTGGGAGCAGAGTGATTGGAGAGGAGATATCTCACTGCATAAATACGAGGGGTGGAACGAGTGACTAGAAATGGTGCACTTTCCTGAGCAGAGCACTGAATAAATGTGATGTAAAGTTGTTTCTTTTTTGTTTAGAAGGGAGGAGGGGGATATGGGGAGAAGGCAGGAACGGGGTACTGATTGGGGATGATCAGCCATGATCACAGTGAATGACGGTGCTGGCTCGAAGGGCCAAATGGCCTCCTCCTGCACCTATTGTCTATAGTCTATTGTTTATTGAGATGAAGATATTTTTTGAGAGGTGGAGGGTGTCTGGATCTTACTGAAAGGTTGGTGGAGGCAGGATTTGTACTTCCTATTTAACATCCTTCAGCTTCACGAGGATAGACAAGACAAAGTCCAGGCCAGAAGCATTTATTTCATTTAAGGACAAATTGGGTGGCATGGTGGCGCAGGGGTAGAGTTGCTGCCTCAAAGTGCCTGAGACCCGGGGTTCGATCCTGACTACGGGTGCTGTCTGTACGGAGTTTGTACGTTCTCCCCGTGACCTGCGTGGGTTTTCTCCGAGATCTTCGGTTTCCTCCCACACTTTAAAGAACTACAGGTTTGTAGATTGTCCCTAGCGTGTGTAGGATAGTGTTAATGTGCGGGGATCGCTGGTCGGCGAGGACTCCGTGGGCCAACTGGCTTAGAGATACAGCCAGCTTCCGCGCTGAATCTCTAAACTAAACAACAAGGTTAGATGGGCTTTTCAGAGATGTAATAGCTTTTGCAAATGATGGGAGAATTTTTCTTCCAGATTTATTGATGGGATTTGAACTCATATCGCTGATTCAATGAGCTGGGCTTGGAGAAACCTCTCAAGTGCCATAATCGCACCAACTGCTGTTCCCTAACCAGATACAAACCACTCTTGAGATGGAGCCATTTCAATGTAAATGGTTATATATATATATTGCTTTCTCCTTTCTAATAACAAGGCAGCAGTGTAAAGCCGTGAGTGGTTCTGTGTCCCACCGACTGCTGCTTCACATTTCATAGATAAATGCCATAGAATGATACAGCGTGGAAACAGGCCCTTCAGCCCGACTTTCCCACCCCGACCATCATGTCCCGGCTACACTAGTCCCACCTGCCCTTATCCCTCCAAACCTGCCCTATCCATGTACCTGTCCAAATGTTTCTTAAACGTTGCAATGGTCCCTGCCTCAACTACCTCCCCTGGCAGCTCTTTCCATACACCCACCACCCTTTGTGTGAAAAAGATTCCCCTATTAAAGTTCCTATTAAATCTTTCCCCCTTCACTTTCCTCTAGTTCTTGATTCCCCTACTCTGGGCAGGAGACTCTTTGGGTCTACCCGATCCATTCCACTCCTGATTTTGTACACCTCTATAAGATCACCCCTCATCCTCCTGCGCTCCAAGGAATAGAGACCCAGGCAGCTCAACCTCTCCCTGTAGCTCACACCCTCCATGTGTTAAAGAACTGGATCAATGGCTCGATCTTGCCGGAGGAAGGACACTTTGTGGTGGGAGAATACTTGGTGTTCAAGGTCTTCAGCGGTGTAATAGGGTACTTGGGTGAAGACCCTCTTGTTTGGGACGTGGGATTGGGACCGTTCCAAGTTCACCGAGCACTGACTTGGCCTTTTCAACAGGTCATAAGACATTGGCCCCACAAGGGCAGCAATTATTTATTGTTACGAATACACAATAAAAAGAACAGCCCATCTGTGGCGTGGTTAAATGGAGACACATTGAGAGACTGTGCATTTTGCATAAAGGAAGGAGAGAGAAAAGAGTTGTTCACACAGAGCTCGTTTCCTGAGGATTAGCTGTTGAAACAGACGGGGCCAACCTCAAAGCCAAATTTCTGCTGCTGATCGCCAAAGTCTGCCACCGCCACGTCCTTGATAGGGAGGTCGACAACTCGCGGAGAGTCAATCTGGAGAATCGTGTGGTCCGAACCTTTCCGCAGCTGCAAGGGTGGGCGGGGAGAGGAGCAGGAAGGAAGATGTCAAAGCCAAAAACATCCACTCGCCTTAGTTCCAGTTTAGAGATACAGAATGGTGGTGCCGTGGTAGAGTTGCACTCAGGCAACGCAGGCAGCACCGGAGACCCGGGTTCGATCCCGACTGCGGGTGCTGTCTGTACGGAGTTTGTACGTTCTTCCCGTGAGTTTTCTCCGAGTTCTTCCATTTCCTCCCACACTCCAAAGATGTACAGGTTAGTAGGTTAATTGGCTTGTGTGTGTGTGTATACTTGGTATCATTGTAAATTGTCCTCAGTGTGTGTAGGATAGTGTTACGCCCCTGTCCCACTTAGGAAACCTGAACGGAAACCTCTGGAGACTTTGCGCCCCACCCAAGGTTTCCGTGCGGTTCCCGGAGGTTTTTGTCAGTCTCCCTAATGGTCGAAAGTGGTTTCCGCTTCTTCTATGTTCCGGCGATTATTTCAAAAAATCGAAAAAAACCTCCGGGAACCGCACGGAAACCTTGGGTGGGGCGCAAAGTCTCCAGAGGTTTCCGTTCAGGTTTCGTAAGTGGGACAGGGGCGTTAGTGTGCTGGGATCGCTGGCCAGCGCGGACTCGGTGGGTCGCAGGGCCTGCTCCCCAGTTATATCTCCAACACAAAAAAAAAGCTAAAACTAAACACAGCACAGAAAGAGGCCCTTCAGCCCACTGAGTCCACGCTGACCAGCGATCCCCGCACACCAGCACCATCCTACACACACTAGGGACAATTTAGCATTTTATCAAAGCCAATTAACCTACAAACCTGCACGTCTTTGGAGGGTGGGAGGAAACCGGAGATCTCGGAGGAAACCCTCTCAGGTCACGGGGAGAACGTGCAAACTCCGTGCAGACAGCACCCGTAGTCGGGATCGAACCCGGGTCTCCGGTGCTGTAAGTGCTGTAAGGCAGCGTCTCTACCGCTGAGCCACCCTTAAGTTGTTTTACTTATTTATTTATTTTTTAAACAAAAAATGTATTCAATTATTAAAATAATTTTTACAATGCAATAAAACAAACCAGAACCCACCACCATAATGCAATGCAAACAAATATCCTAAATAAACTGAAGAAGGGTTTCAGCCCGAAAGGTTGCCTATTTCCGTCGCTCCATAGATGCTGCTGCACCCGCTGAGTTTCTCCAGCATTTTTGTCTACCTCCTAAATAAACTGCGATACAACTATGTTCCAATCCTTTTTGAGGATGCATTAAACCCCCTGCGGTGCCCGGAGCTCAACACCCCCCCCCTCCCCCCCCCCCCACTAAGTTGTTAGTAGTACCTGCCTCAGCAACCTCGCCTGGCTGCTCGTTCTATATATTCACCACCCGCTGTGTGCAAGTCTTCTCTGCATTCTTTCCAGTGTAACTTTCTGCCCCAGTCCCAGCATTAGATGGCAATTACAAGCACAGTAAACTAACGACAGATTCTGCGTCAGCACAAAAAAGCTGGAGTAACTCAGCGGGACAGGCAGCATCTCAGGAGAGAAGGAATGGGTGGCGTTGCGGGTCGAGACCCTTCTTCAGACTTTGCAGTCTTCCTCCCCAGAGATGCTGCCAGTCCCGCTGAGTTACTCCAGCATTTTCGATTTCAACCCAGCATCTGCGGTTAGTTCTTTCCGACAGCACATGTTTAATCAATAATGTTTTATTATTAATGTTTAATGTTTTATGTATCATTCTTTACTGTCACTGTATGTCATGCTGTCACTTGCGGGCGGAGCACCAAGGCAAATTCCTTGTATGTGAATAGACAAAGTGCCTAAAATTAGATGCTGCCGCACCCGCTGAGTTTCTCCCGCACCTTTGTCTACCTTGTATGTGGATACTTGGCCAATAAACTTATTCAATTCAAAGAGGCCCTTTGGTGATCCCATTGATAAGAAGCATCCATTACCTGACAGCCATCATAGATGGCACTGATGTACGGTGTGTTGGTGTGTGACATCTCTTCACCGTTGGCTCCCAGGAAGCGCACCGCCTTCTGGTAACTCTGCTTGTTCATGTCGTACCAGGCGATGGACTGCTGGCAGTTGTAGACGAACCTCTGCTGCGCGGTGGCGCTCAGGAGACGGAGGAAGGTCATCTGGACCACGTGCACGGGGTTCCCATCCGCGTCCTCGTAGGTCAGCTGCGGGAGGAGGAGGAGCGGAGGTCAACATCTTATGCCCCCGTCCCACTTAGGAAACCTGAACGGAAACCTCTGGAGGCTTTGCGCCCCACCCAAGGTTTCCGTGCGGTTCCCGGAGGTTTTTGTCAGTCTCCCTAATGGTCGAAAGTGGTTTCCGTTTTAAAAATCGGTAATTTTTTAGTCGAAGCCGGTTGCGATGTTAGTTGAAGGTGGTTGCCGGAGGACAAAAACCTCCGGGAACCGCACGGAAACCTTGGGTGGGGCGCAAAGTCTCCAGAGGTTTCCGTTCAGGTTTCCTAAGTGGGACAGGGGCATAAGCATTGTACATCATCATGGCGTGGAGCAAGTGCTTCCTCTGTTAGTTTGGTTTTAGTTCAGAGATGCAGCGTGGAAACAGGCCCTTCAGCCCACCGACCAACCACTATCCTACACGCACTGGGGACAATTTACAATTTTCACCAAAACCAATTAACCTACAAACCTGCACATCTTTGGCGTGTGGGAGGAAACCGGAGCACCTGGAGAAAACCCACGCATTTCATAGAAACATAGAAAATAGTTGCAGGAGGAGGCCATTCGGCCCTTCAAGCCAGCACCGCCATTCATTGTGATTACGGCTGATCGTCCCCAATCAATAACCCGTGCCTGCCTTCTCCCCATATCCCTTGACTCCACTAGCCCCTAGAGCTCTATCTAACTCTCTCTTAAATCCATCCAGTGATTTGGCCTCCACTGCCCTCTGTGGCAGGGAATTCCACAAATTCATAACTCTCTGGGTGAAAAAGTTTTTTCTCACCTCAGTCTTAAATGGCCTCCCCTTTATTCTAAGACTGTGTGGCCCCTGGTTCTGGACTCGCCCAACATTGGGAACATGTTTCCTGCATCTAGCTTGTCCAGTCCTTTAATAATTTTACACGTTTCTATAAGATCGCCTCCCCCCCCTCTCCCACCCCGAGGAGAACGGACAAACTCTGTACAGACAGCGCCCGTAGTCAGGATGGAACCCGGGTCTCTGGCGCTGTGAGGCAGCAACTCTACCGCTGCGCCAACGTGACGCCCTTATGTTTTACACAGATTCAATCGCGGCACAGTGTCACTCTTCAGAGCAGCTCACCTGCTTGCCCCGTTTGAACTTGCTGTACCAGGTTCCCGGTGAATCGCGTTGCCAAGAGGAGACTTTAACCTGCAAGAGAGAGATGTGAGGGGTGAATGATGAACGATGCCTCTCATCATTTTATATACAGCTATCAGCTCTCTCCTCCACCTTCAGCGTTAGACAATAGACAATAGACAATAGGTGCAGGAGTAGGCCATTCAGCCCTTCGAGCCAGCACCGCCATTCAATGTGATCACGGCTGATCATCCCCAATCAGTACCCCGTTCCTGCCTTCTCCCCATATCCCCCGACTCCGCTATTTTTAAGAGCCCTATCTAGCTCTCTCTTGAAAGCATCCAGAGAACCGGCCTCCACCGCCCTCTGAGGCAGAGAATTCCACAGACTCACCGCTCTCTGTGAGAAAAAGTGTTTCTTCGTCTCCGTTCTAAATGGCTCTACTGCTTATTCTTAATGGCTTAATCCTTATTCTAAATGGCTTAATCCTATCCTTACTCCCCTGGTTTTGGACTCCCCCAACATCGGGAACATGTTTCCTGCCTCTAGCGTGTCCAAGCCCTTAACAATCTTATATGTTTCAATGAGATCCCCTCTCATCCTTCTAAACTCCAGAGTGTACAAGCCCAGCTCAAGAACCGGAGGAACGGGGACGGCACGGTGGTGCAGTGGTAGAGTTGTTGACTTACCCCCTTGGTCTTCTTGTCTGGGGAGATGCAGGTCTCTCCACCTGCTGTGAAGTTACAGAAGACCTTGAAGGAATCTTTGGCACACCCTTGGTTCGGGTCAATCCAATAATCTCCTGGAAGAACAAATGTGATCTCGTTACCATTCCAGATCAACGGTGTTTTATTTGTATGCCATCGGTCAGCAAAGAACCATTCTACTTTTCCTTCGAACATCGTCTGCTTTGATCTGTCCTTTTCACACCTTACCCTTCTGTCTGTATCTCTCGTCTCCCTCTCCCCTAATGCCCCCTGCCCCACTTAGCAAACCTGGACGGAAACCTCTGGAGACTTTGCGCCCCACCCAAGGTTTCCGTGCGGTTCCCGGAGGTTTTCGTCAGTCTCCCTAATGGTCGAAAGTGGTTTCAGCTTCTTCTATGTTCCGGCGATTATTTAAAAAAATTCAAAACCGGCCGCGACTAAAAATAGGTTGCCGTTTTAAAAATCGGTCATTTTTTAGTTGAAGCCGGTTGTGATGCTAGTTGAAGGTGGTTGCCGGAGGTTCCAGGTAGTGGAAGGCAAGACCTTTTTTTCACCCAGTTTTATTCCACCAGGGAGGTCTTACCTTCCACTACCTGCAACCTCCGGCAACCACCTTCAACTAGCATCGCAACCGGCTTCCACTAAAAAATTACCGATTTTCAATCAACCCCCCAAAAGGCAATGGGGTGTTAGTGTCTATCTTCGGTGTAAGCCAGCATCTGCAGGTCCTTCCTACACCGGGGGGGGGGGGGGTTAGTTGGGAGAAGCGGACTTCACAGGGAGCTTCACGTGTACCGTCTTTGAGGTGGGGGTGGCAGAGCAGCAGCTCCTTGCAGGTGCGGCCGGGGCTGGTCGCGGTCCCCACGGGCCTCCTCAGCTGCTCCACCTCGTCCTTCAGCGAGGAGAGCGCCCCGAAGATCTCCTCCATGCCGTCGGTGTAGTCGAGGAACTTCTCCCCGTTGCCGTCGGCCTGCCCGGCCTCGGCGTGCCTGCGCGTCTTCCTCTTGTACAGGGGCAGCGGCTGGACCACCTCGGCCGGCGGGCCCTGCAAGCCACAGAGAGGTCTTCAGTTTCAGACAACGCATCGCACAGTACACAAGGGGACTTCAGCTACAGATTATACTGGGACGACTGGGGTGGTACGGTGGCGCAGCGGTAGAGTTGCAGCCTCACAGCGCCAGAGACCCGGGTTCCATCCCAACTACGGGCGCTGTCTGTACGGAGTTTGTACGTTCTCCATACGGGTTTTCTCTGAGATCTCCGGTTTCCTCCCACATTCCAAGAACGTACAGGTTTGTCGCTTAATTGTCAGCTTGAGAGTTAGATAGAGCTCTAGGGGCTAGTGGAGTCAAGGGATATGGGGAGAAGGCAGGCACGGGTTATTGATAGGGGACGATCAGCCCTGATCGCAATGAATGGCGGTGCTGGCTGGAAGGGGCGAATGGCCTCCTCCTGCACCTATTTTCCATGTCTCTATGTAATTGGCTTTGGTATAAGTGTAAAATTGTCCCTAGTGTGTGTAGGATAGTGTTAACTTGCGGGGATCGCTGGTGGGCACGAGCTCAGTGGGCTGGAGGCCGGTTTCTGCGCTGTATCTCTAAACTACACTAAAGTCCACACATGGCACAAGGCGCAGCGGTAAAGTTGCTGCCTTACAGCGCCTGGTTGATCCTAATCTTGGAGATTCAGCGTGGAAACAGGCCCCTCGGCCCACCGGGTACCACCCGACCAGCGACCCCCACACACACAAACGCTATCCCACACACATTAGAGATCTTATTTACAATTTTTACTGAAGCCAATTAACCTACAGACCTGTGGGTCTTTGGAGTTTGAGGGGAAACCGGAGCTCCCGGAGAAAACCCACGCGGTCACGGGGAGAACGTACAAACTCCGTACAGACAGCGCCCGTAGTCGGGATCAAATCTGGGCATTTCCCGATGCAAGGCAGCGAATCTACCGCTGCGTCACCATGCTGCCCTCAGCCGCTGTCTGCGCGGAGTTTGCACGTTCTTCCTGTGACCGGGTGGGTTTTCCCTACGTACTCTGGTTTTGGTCTTCTCCCACGCACCGTAGACGTGCCGATTTACAGGTTAGTTGGCTTCTGTAAATTGTCAATAGTCCCTAGTGTGTAGGATAGTGCTAGTGTTCGGGATGATCGCTGGTCAGCGCGGACTTGCTGGGCTGAGAGTCTGTTCCCCCACCGCGTCTCCAAAGCGGTAGAGTTGCGGCCTTACAGCGAATGGCGAAGGAGACCCGGGTTCGATCCCGACTAGAGGTGCTGTCTGTACATTCTCCCCGTGACCTGCGTGGGTTTTCATCAAGACCATTGGTTTCCTCCCGCATTCCAAAGGCATACAGGTTTGTAGGTTAATTGGCTTGGTAAAATGTAAAAAAATTGTCCCTGGTGGGTGCAGGACAGTGTTAATGAGCGGGGATCGCTGGTCGGCGCGGAGAGTCTGTTTCGGTATCTCTAAACTAAACTAAGCGAAAGAGAATGACTATAGGAAACGTACCGGTGGCCCAGGTATACCAGGGAGTCCATTGTCTCCTCTCAGACCTCCGGGACCCTGCAAAGAAGACATCACAACATGATCAGTTCGAGCAACGTTAGCAGCATGACAATACAGCCCACCATCACCACTGCTGGAATTACTTACTTCTGAACCTTTAGAACCTTTCTCACCTTGTGGACCCTGCAACGGAAGAAAGTTGGATCAATGTGACAGATCGGAGCCAACAATTAGAGTGTCATTGGGCTTCCAGAGCCGTTCTGTACATCTTTGAGACAACTAGTGGCTGCATGGTGACACAACGAGTAGAGCCACTAACCTCCTGGGGTTAGGTGGGAGAGGTAGATTGAATGGCGGAGTAGACTCGATTGGCCTAATTCTACTCCTATCACTTATGACCTGATGATTTATGACCTGAGAGCGCTGGAGACCCAGGTTCCGTCCAGACCTCGGGTGCTGTCTGTGTGGAGTTTGCACCTTCTCCCTGTGCCCGGGTGGGCTCCCTCCGGTTTCTCCCACATCCGCAACGATGTGCGGGTTTGTAGGTTAGTTGGCCCTCTGTAAATTGCGCCCCCAGGATGTGCGTGGGATGTGAACCTGGGGTAACACAGCGCTTGTAAATTGCCCCCTAGTGTGTGGGGAGTGGATGAGAAAGTGGGATAGCATAGAACCAGTGTGAACGGGCGATCGACGGCCGGCGTGAACTAACTAACTAAGCAGATGCATTTCTTTGGTGGGTGCAGATGCGTTGTCTCCTTCCTGTGTAACTCTACATCTATGCGGTCAGTATGTATAAACGTCACCTATCCGTGTTCACCAGAGATGCTGCCTGACCCGTTGAGTTACTCCAGCACTCTGTGTCTATCTTTGGTAAAGCAGTGTCTGAAGTTCCTTGTCATTACATGCTGATGAAGAAGTCTCTACTTACGGGCAACCCAGGAGACCCTGGGGGTCCTGTGGGACCACCAAACCCTGGAACTCCCTAAAACCAGGAGGAAAAAAAAGTCGCATTAATAATTGAGCCACGACCCTATTGCTCAAAGACTACATATGGACAAAGGCTGCTGGTTGAGAAAATATAATCCTAGATTCATCATGTTACTTGCCAATGGATGTCTCTGCCTTAGTTGAAGCATTAAGCTCCATTCCTTGCTTCTCACACTGATGAGTGACTCCAACCTCCCTTCCATTGCCTCCATCTACACTTCACGCTGCCTCATCAAGGCCAGCCGCATAATCAAGGACCAGTCCCACCCCGGTCACTCCCTCAGGCAAGAGGCACAGAAGTTTGAAAACGCACACCTCCACATTAGACAATAGACAATAGACAATAGGTGCAGGAGTAGGCCATTCGGCCCTTCGAGCCAGCACCGCCATTCAATGTGATCATGGCTGATCATCCCCAATCAGTACCCCGTTCCTGCCTTCGCTCCATATCCCCTGACTCCGCTATCAGGGATAGTTACTTCCCAGCTGTTGTCAGGCAACTGAATGGTGCTCTCATCAGCTAGAGTGTGGTCCTGACCTCCCACATACCTCATTGGAAAGCTTTGAACTATCTACAATTTATCCTTCATCCTGTATACTTTATCCTTTTTCTGGGCACCGTGGACAGCTTGACTGTATTTTTGCACAGTCCTTTTCTGCCTGGGGTGGTCTTGTATATGCTTCAGACTGGTATGAGGGTCTCGACCCAAAGTGTCACCCATTCCTTCTCTCCAGAGATGCTGCCTGTCCCGCTGAGTTACTCCAGCATTTTGAGTCTATCTTCGGTGTAAACCAGCATCTGCAGTTCCCTCCTACACAGTGTTGGCGGATATATGGATTAGCCCCCCCCCCCCCCCCCCCCCCCCGCGTTCCCTGCCAGAATGTCAACCAGATCCACTAACGACATCGTAGACCGTGGCTTGCCGTACATACTCACAATATCTCCCTTGGGGCCTTGCGTTCCCTGGTTTCCTGGGAGACCTCGATCTCCCTTCTCCCCCATCTCACCGGGAGGGCCGATGAGGCCAATCAAACCGGCATGGCCCTGGAAGAGACACAAAGAGGGAGAGATCACTCTGGGGAAAGGATGATGGTCATTGTGGCTTGAAGCAAAACCATTGACCACTGGGCCCCTACAGAACCACTGACGAGGATCTCCAAAAGTAGTCATGGGTGGATTCAACCTCAGGAGTACCTTGGTTTGACGAACAGCGAACATTATTTGATCAACTTCTTACACAGACAATAGCCAATAGACAATAGACAACAGACAATAGGTGCAGGAGTAGGCCATTCAGCCCTTCGAGCCAGCACCTCCATTCAATGTGATCATGGCTGATCATCCCCAATCGGTACCCCGTTCCTGCCTTCTCCCCATATCCCATGACTCCGCTATCTTTAAGAGCCCTATCTAGCTCTCTCTTGAAAGCGTCCAGAGAACCTGCCTCCACCGCCCTCTGAGACAGAGAATTCCACACTCACCACTCTCTGTGAGAAAAAGTTCTCCGTTCTAAATGGCTTACCCCATATTCTTAAACTGTGGCCCCTGGTTCTGGACTCCCCCAACATCGGGAACATGTTTCCTGCCTCCAGCGTGTCCAAGCCCTTAACAATCTTATATGTTTCAATGAGATCCCCTCTCATCCTTCTAAACTCCAGAGTGTACAAGCCCAGCCGCTCCATTCTCTCAGCATATGACAGTCCCGCCATCCCGGGAATTAACCTTGTAAACCTACGCTGCACTCCCTCAATAGCAAGAATTGGAATGCACAGATTTGGAATTCCATTCTGGCGAGGAGTGCAGTCTGTCCAAACACATGGCAACGTTAAAATGGAGAAGAATTGCCAAAAAAGTGACAGTGTTTTTTCGGGTTAATGTGCTTGCCACCATTTGTAAGCTCAATGGAGTGGGCAGTCATACCTAAGGGTGAATTTACCTCTGTATTTCTCCGATTAGCACTCTTTTCCGTCTGATTTTCACTTCTTTTTATGGAAAATGAGATGAAAATAAGTTTAGTAAAACACAAGTATTGGAGTAAATCGGCGGGTCAGGCAGATTCTCTGGGGGGGATGGAAAGGTGACATTTCGGATCGGGACCCTTCTTCAGACAGAAGGGCTCTGATCCAACTTGTGTCCTGTCCAATCTCTCCAGAGATGCAGCATGACTCGTGGAGTTACTCCAGGACTCTGTGCTTTACTGAACATCCCAGCATCTGCAGTTCCTTGTCTCACCATCTCGACAATATGTTTTAGGTGACTGGAGGAGGGTAACAGAGTTGACCATCAAACCCAATGATTCTTGACCTGAGACAGCAAGCAAGTCTGGGTGAATAGGACCAGTGTTTGGAAGAACCAATTATGTTAAACGGTGTCGTGAGACCTGAAACACCCGATGATCCCAGATCACATCACTGAGGATATGTCCCAGCGCATCTAGAAGTATATTTTTCACTCTGAAGTCTGGTTCAGCCAGTGGCACCTAGGAATAGACTGGGTGACAACCAGGAATAGTTTGGTGGCTACTGGAGAGACAGTTGATAGCACAGAAAGACGGCACACAGGACAGGCTGGGTTAGCACCCCAGTCTGTGTCCTTCGTGAGAAAGTCACCCAACAAAACTACGGAAAGGCCTAATGAACCACCAAGGCCTAAGAATCCATCAGGCGAGAATGAAATGCTCGGAGAAGGAGAAAGACGTGCAGAACCTGGTGAGACGCAGGAGGAGCCCGGCCGGGAGTCACCCCACAGAGCCCAGTCCCTCCACGCACTAGAGTCTCCCAACCCCTGTAGAGTGGTTACTAAGATGGCTGATCCGTGGGCGGTCGCTGCTGGGACACAAGTCGGGGCCTGATCAACCCCGGCTGGGTCGCCTGGGCGAGGGTGTCTGATGTTGTGAGACCCGAAACACCCGATGACCCCAGGTCACGTCACTGAGGATGACCCAGCGCATCTAGAAGATGGATATTTTTCACACAGGTGACTAGAGAAGGGTAACAGGGTTGACCATCCAACCCAATGATTCTTCACCCGAGACAGCAAACAAGTCTGGGTGAATAGGACCTCTGTTTGGAAGAACCAATAATGTTAAACTCAAGCAAATATCCGGAGAAAAAAGTCTTCAATAAAAGTAGAATAAAAATAAGAGGGAGGACATAGAAAGACAGTGCTGGAGTAACTCAGAGGATCAGGCAGCATCTCTGGAGAAAAAGGATGGGTGACATTCTGAAGTCTGAAGAAGGTTCCTGATCCGAAACATCACCCATTCCCTTTTTCTCCAGAGATGCTGCCTGACCCTCTGAGTTACTCCAGCACTCTGTATCTATCCTTGGCATAAACCAGCATCTGCAATTCTTTGTTTCTATGAAGGTGAACGCAGACATGGATTTTTGCTGATGCACAGTTTTACATGCCGTACATTACTCACATCTTTTTAAACACATTACAATTAAATCAACAATTGAAAATAAAGATTAGCTCAAAAATTTAGTGCAAGGCAAATAGCTAGGAGGTGAGTATTTGCCATTTGAAAAATACCATTAATGCTGACGAATTGTCTCAGACACAAAACGTTAACTGTTTCCCTCTCACGAGTTCACAAGTTCACAAGTTCTAGGAGTAGAATTAGGCCGTTCGGCCCATCGAGTCTACTCCGCCATTCAATCATGGCTGATCTCTGCCTCCTAATCCCATTTTCCTGCCTTCTCCCCATAACCCTTGACACCCGTTCCAATCAAGAGCTTGCCTATCTCTGCCTTGAAAATATCCACAGACTTGGCCTCCACAGCCCTCTGTGGCAATGAGTTCCACAGATTAACTGCCCTCTGACTAAATTCGTTGCTCCTCACCTCCTTTCTCAGAGAGCGCACGCTAAGTATGAGGCAACTACCTCTGGTCCGAGACTCTCCCACCCATCCTCTCCACATGCACTCTTATCTATGCCTTTCATTATTCTGTTTCAGTGAGGTCCCCCCTCAAACGTCTAAACTCCAGCGAGTGGAGGCACATTGCTGTCAAACGCTCCCCACAGACGCTGCCCGACCTGCCGAGTGTTTCAAGTATTATCCATTCTTGTCAGCATCTGCATTTAGTTTTTTCAATTTCCATCAGGGCGAAAAACTATGGGAACAGCTCCTCAATCTTAGGCCCAATCTTTGCTCGCCGTGCAATGCATTGAATGCGCCGTGACTTGCTGCATTTCAGCTTATAACGTGCAGGTACAGCAACACTGCATAGTCATAGAGTGATACAGTGTGGAAACAGGCCCTTCAGCCCGACTTGCCCACACCGGCCAACAATGTCCCAGCTACACCAGTCCCACCTGCCTGCGCTTGGTCCATATCCCTCCAAACCTGTCCTATCCATGTCAGTACCTGTCTGTTTCTTAAACAATGGGATAGTCCCAGCCTCAACTACCTCCTCTGGCAGCTTGTTCCATACACCCACCACCCTTGGTGTGAAAAGGTTAATCCTCGGATTCCTATTACATCTTTTCCCCTTCACCTTGAACCTATGTACTCTGGTCTTCGATTCCCCTACTCTGGGCAAGAGACTCTGTGCATCTACCCAATCTATTCCTCTCATGACTTTATAAGGTCACCCCTCATCCTCCCGCGCTCCATGGAATAGAGACCTAGCCTACTCAACCTCTCCCTATAGCTCACACCCTCTAGTCCTGGCAACATCCTCGTAAATCTTTTCTGAACCCTTTCAAGCTTGACAATATCTTTCCCATAACACGGTGCCCAGAACTGAACTTCTAAATGCAGTCTCACCAACATCTTAGAACTCGCAACCGAACGCAAACTCTGACCACATCGTTTCTTCAGCTACTCAGTAGAGATTACTCACCTTGTCACCTTTTAGACCTTGGTCCCCCTTAAGACCTGGCATTCCTGGAGGTCCCTGGACAAAAGCAAAATAACACACAGTTAAAAGGGGCTTAATATGAATCGAAAAGTACAAGGATTGAACATCCATGGACAGCAACATACTGCAGCCCTGTCAGCGCTCAGTCCAAA
The DNA here is from genome assembly GCA_035221665.1 of Okamejei kenojei. Lineage (NCBI taxonomy): Eukaryota > Metazoa > Chordata > Chondrichthyes > Rajiformes > Rajidae > Okamejei > Okamejei kenojei. The sequence continues at coordinate 6,756,476 of CM069166.1, forward strand.
TTATGTTTATCATCACAGAGTCATAGAATCAGGCCCTTCAGCCCGTTGAATCCATGTTGACCATCAAGGGCACTGTAAATAAGATAGTCCCATTTTATTCTCTCCGCATCAGGCGGAATGGTGACTCAGCGGTAGAGTTGCTGCCTTACAGCACCAGAGACCCGGGTTCGATCCTGACTACCGGTGCTGTCTGTACGGAGTTTGCACGTTCTCCCCGTGACCTGCGTTGGTTTTTGCTAAGATCTTCGGTCTCCTCCCACACTCCAAAGACGTACAGGTTTGTAGGTTAATTGGCTTGGTATAAATGTAAGTTGACCCTAGTGTGTGTAGGACAGTGTTGGTGCGCGGGGATCGCTGGTTGGTGCGGGCACGGAGGGCTGAAGGGCCTGTTTCCGTGCTGTATCTCTAAAAGGAAAACAACCCCATCAACTCCCCACCGATTCCGCCACTCACGTACATACTGGGAGGTAATTCCCCGGCAGATCACCTACCCACCAGTAGAGTCATAGAGACTTGCCGTGACTTGCTGCATTGCATCATTTCAGCTTATAACTTGCAGGTACAGCAACACTGCATAGTCATAGAGTGATACAGTGTGGAAACAGGCCCTTCGGCCCAACTTGCCCACACCAGCCAACAATGTCCCAGCTACACTAGTCCCACCTGCCTGCGCTTGGTCCATCTCCCTCCAAACGTGTCCTATCCATGTACCTGTCTAACTGTTTCTTAAGGTACCTCTTAGGATAGTGGGGGGGGGGGGTTGGGGGGGTGAACCCAGTGCTGTCACAGGGAGGACGTGCAAACTCCACATAGACAGCGCCAAGGAATGAGAATCGATCCCAGGTCACTGGAGCTGTGAGGCAGCGGACGCTACCAGCTGGCACTACCAGTTTTGACAGCTGGCTAAGCGAGGGCTTCAGTTTTGCTAGCTGTCAAAATGCTTTGAATAATCAACGAATACCTTCCTTCCTAATCGACTGAATCTCATTTAAAACATTATTGATGTGGTAAGCTAAATGTAATTAAAACATGTTAAAATACTTAAAGCCAATTAATAACTTTTAATTTGACAACTTCGATTCATTTTAGTCTAATCTAATTAGATTAATTAGATTAGATTAGAGAGAAACAGTGTGAAAACAGGCCCTTCGGCCCATCGAGTCTGCACCTATCAGCACCAGCGCACACTGGGGACAATTTATAACATTTACACCAAGCCAATTAATCTACAAACCTGCACGTCTTTGGAGTGTGGGAGGAAACCGGAGCACCCGGAGAAAACCCACGCGGGTCACGGGGAGAACGTACAAACTCCGTACAAACCAGCACCCGTAGTTAGGATTGAACCCGGGTCTCTGTCGCTGTGAGGCAGCAACTCTATCGCTCCGGAATTCTCCCGAGTTTCCCCTGATTCGAACTCGGAGATTTACGGTAGTGGCCGCTCGTAGGTACTCGGGGCTCTCGTGGACATTTTTCAACCTGCTGAAAAATCTTCACGAGTCTTCCCGCGTTTCCCGAGTACCTGCCGTTAGCGTTACGAGCCGCTACGAGACGTCCCCGAGCTCCGACGTACCCGCTACGTACATTCTACGTGCTTTCCACGAGTTTGATTTTTTTTTAAACTCGGGAGAGCTCTTGAATTACCTCGTGCAGTGGGATAGGCCGTTAACTCACCCATAGTCAGGATCGAACCCGGGTCTCTGGCGCTGTAACTTAGCAACCACTGCGCCAAGGTGTATAATCCCTGTATAATCTATAGCTAAAGTCCTCTTACATTTATATTCCAAACTGTAACTCATAAGGACTAATGCCTCATTACTCTTCCTGATTATTTATTCTGCGGAAGGTTTAATTGTGGACTGATGATTCAGACTTCACATCTCGAACTTCCAACACTCTGGGGAAAAGAGCTGTATTTATTTTCAGCTTGCACTCTTCGACTGAGTTGAACAACAACATTACAGCGAAAGCAATCTCCTCAAACCCTCAAGAATACTCCAATATTAACTCGAAGCCAGCAAGTTAAATGACTCAATAATGTTGCACTAAAATCCATTGATCGATACGTTGGCTGGCTTTCCATTCCTTTTTTTTTCTTGGCCGCTTTCTCGTGGCTTGCACAGTTGGACAGTTAGTGGAGCCTCTAGCTCACAGTTTCAATAACCCTGGTTCGATCCTGACTACGGGTGCTGTGTGTACGGAGTTTGCACGTTCTCCCCGTGACCACGTGGGTTTTCTCCGGGTGCTCCGGTTTCCTCCCACACTCCAAAGACGTGCGGGTTTTGTAGGTTAATTGGCGCCGGTAAACTTGTAAATTGTCCCCAGAGTCTATTGGACCAGTGTTAGTGTGCGGAGATCGCTGGTCGATCGATGAACGGCGATCCGTTTCCGCGCTGTATCTCTAAACGAGAGCACGGGGGGTTGGAAAAGCAACAGGCAGTATAACACAGTGGATGATATGCCCACAATTATCATCTTACCATGGGGCCAGGAGGTCCATTCTGACCAGGAGGCCCAGAAAGACCTTGCTCTCCCTGTTAAAAACAGAAGTTGACATGTCGTTATTTATTTATCCAGCGGAGAGAGAAATAACAGAGAAACAACTTGGAATGGAAGTCTCTTTGTGTCATCTACTTACTCCTGGCCCAGGAATCCCTCTCAGACCTTCAGGTCCAGAGTTTCCTGGTGAACCTTGAGGTCCTCTCGGCCCAGTCCTGCCTACGGGGCCTGTTTGACCCGGCGAGCCCTGCAAGAGAAACAAAATGGCCGCTCGCATTACTCCGTGAAGGTACAGTGCTTCACAATCAGAAATGTTCCCAAACTTACAACCCAGCTCACAAGCCATTCCTTCTATCCAGAGATGCGGCCTCTCTCGCTGAGTTACTCCAGCATTTTGTGTCTGTCTTCGGAACAACTATTGATTTCTCTAACCTCGCAACCCCTTGCGTTCCCCCTCAACCCCTGTCCCTCCCCAACACCAAGTTGTGGTTCTTGTTTCACTGTTGTCCTGTTGAGGCTCATTGTACGTAACTTGTTTTAACCAAACCCGCAGCTAATAACGGCCAGTTTCCTTTATCATCGTTACTGTTTCGCATATCTTTCATTCATTTGTTCTATATCTCTACATCACCGTCTATATCTCTTGTTTCCCTCACCCCTGACTCTCTGAAGAAGGTAGACAAAAATGCTGGAGAAACTCAGCGGGTGCGGCAGCATCTATGGAGCGAAGGAAATAGGCAACGTTTCGGGCCGAAACCCTTCCTCAGATTATCCCTCCAACTGCCTGAAGAAGGGTCTCGATCCCCGAAACGTCACCTATCCGTGATCTCCAGAGATGCTGTCTGAGGCGCTGAGTTACTCCAGCACTCTGTGTCTATCTTCCCAAAATCAGACTTTTAACAATTCAATTGTTAAAATCAAGCAATTCAATGAACACATCTGGAGTGCAGATCCTGTGGGCAGATGTTCGTCATAGTCCAAATTCAGCTCTCTTCACATTCACGCAATCAGATTTCAAAGTTGAACACAACACAGGGACATTATTACCCTGTGTGGGACGGAACTGCACATTCTGGATTACACTGAAGATAGACACCTGGCCGCCGGCCAGCGTGGACCAGGTGGGCCGAAGGGCCTGTTTCCGCGCTGTATCTTTCAACTAACCTAAACTAAACTTCCAGTGCAGCTGCACAAAGTGCTGGAGTAACTCAGCGGGACAGGCAGCATCTCTGGAGGTAAGGAATGGGTGACGTTTTGGGTCGAGACCCTTCTACCAGAGATGCTGCCTGACCTGCTGAGTTACTCCAGCATTTTGTGCACCTGCACTGGAAGTTTAGTTTAGTTTAGTTTAGAGATACAGCGTGGAAACAGGCCCTTCGGCCCACCGGGTCCGCGCCGACCAGCGATCCCCGCACACTAACGCTATCCTCCACACACTGGGGACAATGTTTACGCTTACACCAAGCCAATTAGCCGACAAACCTGTGCGTCTTTGGAGTGTGGGAGGAAACCGAAGATCTCGGGGAAAACTCACGGGGTGAAGGTACAAACTCCGTACAGACAGGGTCGGACTCCGTAGTTGGGATCGAACCTGGGTCTCCGGCGCTGCATTCGCTGTGAGGCAGCAACTCTACCGCTGCGCCACCGTGCCAGGCTTGGGAAACTACCTCCCCACTGGCTTCTCAAGGGCAATTAAGGACAGTAACGGATGCTGATCCTCGCCGGCAAATAGCAACGTGAAGAAAATGAATTTTGAAAGGGTGCAAATGTCAAAGGAAGCCGTCTTAACATATAAATGTAGTTTTAAACGTGGAATCGCAAACACTCCGTCATATTCCTCCTGAGGCTCAACGGAGTGGAAATCCAAGTGGAAATTAGTTTTAGCAGTTTTTGTCTCTGTCTCTGAACTCCTGGTGGGGGACAGTTGGATTATTTTTAGAAACATAGCAACATAGAAAATAGGTGCAGGAGTAGGCCATTCGGCCCTTCGAGCCTGCACCGGGAGGAGGAGGAGGAGGAGGGAACATGGACAACCCACTCTCACCCACAACAAATTAACGCTGGATAAAGCTGCCAGTGAAAATGATGACATAGAAACATAGCAACATAGAAAATAGGTGCAGGAGTAGGCCATTCGGCCCTTCGAGCCTGCACCGCCATTCAATATGATCATGGCTGATCATCCAACTCAGTATCCTGTACCTGCCTTCTCTCCATACCCCCTGATCCCTCTTAGCCACAAGGGCCACATCTAACTCCCTCTTAAATATAGCCAATGAACTGGCCTCAACTACCTTCTGTGGCAGAGAATTCCACAGATTCGCCAACTCTCTGTGTGAAAAATGGGTCCTAAAAGACAACAAGGCTTTCATTATGCCGTTATAGTTTTTACCTGCAATTCCTCAACATTTAAAAAAGAATGCTTGTTAATCGTAGGACTAATCACTTCTTCTCCGTGGATTGTCGTGGGGGAGAAGCTCGTGTGGACCTGAGACCCTGAGAGCGATGCCGTCTGGAGCTACGCTCCTGGTAGGGCCACCCATGGCGGTAAGATCGAGGGGGAGGTCTCTGACAAAGAGCCAATCCGACCAAGACCTCAATGGTGGAACAGGCGGAGGACGATGGCTGACCTTAGTGGAGCGTCACAACGGCTGGGAAGGCGGATGAAGGCTGCAGCAGAAAAGGGTCTCCGGTCGTCTTGGACTCCATGTCACTGGATCCTGACCCAGATCTGTCAAGGTCCGTGGGGGTGGCTGTCTGTGCACCAGTCTCCCCACGTTAAACAAAGTCACGCACAGGCGTCCTCCAAATAGGGAACATCAACCTGGAGACACCCATGGTCAGCCATGACCGAAGGGGGCCTAAGAAATCACTTGTTCCAATTCAAGAAGGGTCTCGACCCGAAACGTCACCAATTCCTTCTCTCCACAGATGCTGCCTGGCCCGCTGAGTTACTCCGGTTTTTTGTGTCTATCTTCAATACAATATCTACTCCTTTGAAGACCCTATTCCTTGGAGCACAGGAGGATGAGGAGTGATCATCGGGAGGATGAGGAGTGATCTTATAGAGGTGTACAAAATCATGAGAGGAGGAGATCGGGTAGGTGCACAATCTTTTGCCCAGAGAAGGGGAATTGAGGACCAGAGGACATAGGTTTAAGGCAAGTTTGAATAGGAACCTGAGCGGCAACCGTTTTACACAAACGTTGGTAAGGTGTATGGAGGAGGTAGTTGAGGCAACGTTTAAGAAACAGGAACATGAATAGGACAGGTTTAGAGGGATATGGGCCAAACACATAGGTGGGACTAGAGTAAAAGGGGCATGTTGGTCTGCGTGGGTAGGTTGGAGTGAAAAGCTTCTGTTGCGTGCTAACCAGTCAGCGGAAAGACAATACGTGATTACAATCGAGCCATTTACAGTGTATAGACACATGATAAGGGAATAATGTTTAGTGCAAGGTAAAGCCAGCAAAGTCCGATCAAGGATAGTCAGAGGGTCACCAATGAGGTAGATAGTAGTTCAGCACTGCTCTCTGGTTGTGGTAGGATGGTTCAGTTCCCTGATAAGAAACTGTCCCTGAATCCGGAGGTGTGGGTTTTCACACTTCCATACCTTTTGCCCGATGGGAGAGGGGAGAAGAGGGAGTGGGTGGGGTGCGACTGGTCCTTGATGATGCTGCTGGCCTTGCCGAGGCAGCGTGAGGTGTAGATGGAGTCAGTGGAAGGGAGGTCGGTTGGTGCGAGGGTCGGGACTGCGTCCGCAATTCGCTGCGATTTCTTGCGGTCTTGGATGGAGCTGTTGCCAAACCGTGCTGCCAAGCATCCTGGCAAAATGCTCTCTACGGCACATCTGTAGAAGTTGGTGAAGGTCGATGGGGACATTCCGAACGTCCGAAGCCTTCTTAGAGAGTCGAGGCGTTGGTGTGCTATCGATGCACAGAGGGATATTGGGGTTCAAGTCTTTAGCTCCCTGAAAGCGGCAACACAAGTCCAGGAAACTGGACCATCCTACCACAACCAGAGAGCAGTGCTGAACTACTATCTACGACATGCTTGCCTTCATCGGATAGGGCATCAGTTATGGGGAGAAGGCAGGAGAATGGGGTTGAGAGGGAGAGATAGATCAGCCATGATTGAATGGCGGAGTAGACCTGATGGGCCAAACGGCCTAAGTCTGCCCCGAGAACGTGTGAACATTTCTCATATAGGCCGTACCTTTGCGCCTTTCAGGCCCTCGCGACCCTCTGGTCCTCCAGGTCCATGGGGCCCCTGGAAGAGAGAATACGGATTTGAAACCGGCAAGCTTTAAACAGGCAGGGAAAACAATTCAGGAGCCGCAGCTCGTGACATGCTGTAGAGTTTGGAGTCACACAGCATGACAATCCCACCATCCAGACCCCGCTGCCTGGCACGTCTAAGGAGAACACAATTATAATGCACATAATGAATTCCCGTCTCACCAGCTACTGTTTGAAAGGGCAGGAACCTTGGACAATTGGATGTCACACTGATGAATCTGCACCCCAAATCTCCACTCAAAAAAAGGATTTAACTTGCAGAATGAAGTCTGGAAATAAATCCCTTTGTATTGCATTGCAAATAGAATGGGTTAAGGCCCTGCTCAAATGGAGTTGTCCTGGCCTGAAACGTTGCCTATCCATTCCCTCCGCAGTTGGTGCCTGAACCGCTGCGTTACGCCAGCACCTTGTTTTAGTTTTAGGTTTAGAGATACAGGTTTGGGTTTAGAGATTTGCGGAAACAGGCCCTTCTGCCCACCGACAATTTTTTTTTAACGTTTACCAAGCCAATTAACCTACAAACCCTGCGGAGTGTGGGAGGAAACCGAAGATCTCGGAGAAAACCCGCGCCGGTCACGGGGAGAACGTGCAGACTCCGTACAGACAGCGCCCGCAGTCGGGTTGGAACCCGGGTCTCCGGCGCTGCATTCGCTGTGAGGCAGCAACTCCACCGCCGCGCCCCCCCCCCCCCCCCCCCCCCGACTGCCCGTGTGTCGTTTCGTTCGCTTTAGAGGTCCTTTGCAACTTATCAAAATCTTTTTTCTACCTGCCCCTGCTTTCCCAACAAGAATGATCCAGCGGCTCTCAGGGATTCATTGAAGCCCTCCTCAAAGGGGAATAAGCATAGAACCGAATTATCCCTATGCAGATGGAATGTAGTGTAGCAAAGTGTGGAGTTACAACCATATAAATGGGCAACAGAGCTGGGGTTCAATTGTGGAACTACACAGTGAAGTTTGGTTTAGTTTCGTGACGATTAGGTTAGAGATACAGCGCGGAAACAGGCCCTTTGGCCCACCAAGTCCGGGCCGACCAGCGATCCCCGCGCACTAATACTAGCCGACATGTCTGGCTTAAGGGCCTGTCCCACTGTACGAGGTAATTCAAGAGCTCTCGCGAGTTTAAAAGAAAATCAAACTCGTGGTAAGCACGTAGAATGTACGTGGCAGCTACGTCGGAGCTCGGCACGTCTCTTAGCGGCTCGTAGCTCTAACGGCAGGCACTCGGGAAACGCGGTAAGCTCGTGAAGATTTTTCAACATGTTCCATAAGAGCCCCGAGTACCTACAAGCAGCTATTACCATAAATCTCCGAGTTCGAATCAGGGGAAACTCGGGAGAACTCTTGAATTAGCTCGTACGGTGAGACAGCCCCATTACTGTGACATTATGAAGGCTGGTATGGAAACGCGAGGTTTACGGAGAAACACTTACTCGTTTTCCCGGAGCTCCAGGAGGTCCGGGTTCACCCGATGCACCCGGAGGGCCCTGCAGTGAGAGAGAGAGAGGAACAGGAAATGGAAGTTGTCCTCACAAGAACGTATCGAGCCCTCAGTCTGAAGTAGGGTCTCGACCCGAAACGTCACCCATTCCCTCTCTCCTGAGATGCTGCCTGAGCCACTGAGTTACTCCAGCACTTTGTGCCTATCTTCGGAGTAAACCAGCATCTGCAGTTCCTTCCTACGCCTCTTTACAGCACTTGCAGCTGTCGAGAAGAAGCAGGCGAACTTGTGTGGCCTAAAAAAACCTCGTCACTTCCGGCCCCTTTAATTGTGGGACTGGAGACGGTAATTGTTGGTGGGACCACTCTGTACCTGCAGTGAATGTCCTCTAAACATATCCTACCCTATCCATGTACCTGTCCAAATGTTTTTTAAACATTGTTATAGCACCTACCTCAACTACCCCCTCCGACAGCTCGTTCCCTACACCCACTACCCATAGTTAGAAAGGGTTGACCCCCAGGTTCCTATTAAATCTTTCCCCCCTCCCCTTAACCTAAGTCCTCTGGTTCTTGATTCCAATTTTATCTGCTCAATCCTGTTTTGCTTCCAGTGAAAGTGAAGGTTGTGATTCCGGATACTCCAGAGTGCAGGTACACACACTGAGGGACATGTTGAAGTGCAGTGCAGCCTATTAGGACTGGGAGAAATTCAGAGACCAGCAGAGGAGGACAAAGGGCTTAATTAGGAAAGGAAAAATAGATTATGAAAGAAAACTGGCAGGGAACATAAAAACTGACTGCAAAAGTTTTTATAGATATGTGAAGAGAAAGAGGTTAGTTAAAACAAATGTAGGTCCCTTGCAGTCAGAAACAGGTGAGTTGATCATGGGGAACAAGGATATGGCGGACCAATTGAATAACTACTTTGATTCCGTCTTCACTAAGGAAGACATAAATAATCTGCCTGAAATAGCAGGGGACTGTGGGGCAAAGGAGGAATTGAGTGAAATCCAGGTCAGTCGGGAAGTGGTGTTGGGTAAATTGAATAGATTAAAGGCCGATAAATCCCCAGGGCCAGATAGGCTGCATCCCAGAGTACTTAAGGAAGTAGCTCAGGAAATAGTGGATGCATTAGTGATAATCTTTCAAAACTCTTTAGATTCTGGAGTAGTTCCTGAGGATTGGCGGGTAGCAAATGTAACCCCTCTTTTTAAGAAGGGAGGGAGAGAGAAAACGGGGAATTACAGACCAGTTAGTCTAACATCGGTAGTGGGGAAACTGCTAGAGTCAGTTATTAAAGATGGGATAGCAGCACATTTGGAAAGTGGTGAAATCATTGGACAAAGTCAGCATGGATTTACGAAAGGTAAATCATGTCTGACGAATCTTGTGGAATTTTCGAGGATGTAACTAGTAGCGTGGATAAGGGAGAACCAGTGGATGTGGTATATCTGGACTTCCAGAAGGCTTTCGACAAGGTCCCACATAAGAGATTAGTATACAAACTTAAAGCATACGGTATTAGGGGTTCAGTATTGATGTGGATAGAGAACTGGCTGGCAAACAGGAAGCAAAGAGTAGGAGTAAACGGGTCCTTTTCACAATGGCAGGCAGTAACTAGTGGGGTACCGCAGGGCTCAGTGCTGGGACCCCAGCTATTTACAATATATATTAATGATCTGGATGAGGGAATTGAAGGCAATATCTCCAAGTTTGCGGATGACACTAAGCTGGGGGGCAGTGTTCGCTGTGAGGAGGATGCTAGGAGACTGCAAGGTGACTTGGATAGGCTGGGTGAGTGGGCAAATGTTTGGCAGATGCAGTATTATGTGGATAAATGTGAGGTTATCCACTTTGGTGGCAAAAACAGGAAAGCAGACTATTATTTAAATGGTGGCCGATTAGGAAAAGGGGAGATGCAGCGAGACCTGGGTGTCATGGTACACCAGTCCTTGAAAGTAGGCATGCAGGTGCAGCAGGCAGTGAAAAAAGCGAATGGTATGTTAGCTTTCATAGCAAAAGGATTTGAGTACAGGAGCAGGGAGGTTCTACTTCAGTTGTACAGGGTCTTGGTCAGACCACACCTGGAGTATTGCGTACAGTTTTGGTCTACAAATCTGAGGAAGGACATTATTGCCATAGAGGGAGTGCAGAGAAGGTTCACCAGACTGATTCCTGGGATGTCAGGACTGTCTTATGAAGAAAGACTGGATAGACTCGGTTTATACTCTCTGGAATTTAGGAGATTGAGAGGGGATCTTATAGAAACTTACAAAATTCTTAAGGGGTTGGACAGGCTAGATGCAGGAAGATTGTTCCCGATGTTGGGGAAGTCCAAGACAAGGGGTCACAGTTTAAGGATAAGGGGGAAATCCTTTAAGACCGAGATGAGAAATACTTTTTTCACACAGAGAGTGGTGAGTCTCTGGAACTCTCTGCCACAGAGGGTAGTTGAGGCCAGTTCATTGGCTATATTTAAGAGTGAGTTGGATGTGGCCCTTGTGGCTAAGGGGATCAGAGGGTATGGAGAGAAGGCAGGTACGGGATACTGAGTTGGATGATCAGCCATGATCATATTGAATGGCGGTGCAGGCTCGAAGGGCTGAATGGCCTACTCCTGCACCTAATTTCTATGTTTCTATGTTTCTATTAAAGCTTTGCTGGGAAAACACTACAGACAATAGACAATAGGTGCAGGAGTAGGCCCAGATCCCGTTGCACTTCCCCTTTTCCCAACTTGACGCCAGTTAGACAGTCATCTGTATTCCTGTTTTTGCTACCAAAGTGGATAACCTCACATTTATCCGCATTAAACTTCACCTGCCATGCATCTGCCCACTCCCCCAACCTGAACAAGTCACCCTGCATTCTCATAGCATCCTCCTCACAGTTCACACTGCCACCCAGCTTTGTGTCATCTGCAAATTTGCTAATGTTACTTTGAACTAAGGGACACTAAGGGATTGAGGCCTGGGTAACCGCCTCCCAAATTTAGTCCCTGTGGAATGTTTATGAAAGCAAAATAATACCATGGTGTATATCAAATACACTAAATGATTATCTTAAAGATAGCGGAGTCAGGGGATATGGGGAGAAGGCTGTGGGCCGAGGAGCTTGTTTTGTGCAGGTTCGTGACCCAACTCACGGAACTACATTAAATTGTCACATATTGTGTAAAAATATTATATAAATCATCCCTGAAACTCGTCAAGAACAAAACTTGCACATTTTTTTTAGTAAATTAGAGAAAAACCTGAACATTTCCGGGTAGCTTTAGTCCAATCAAAGCACGTTTAACATTGAGTCGGACGCCAATTGGCCAATCGCAGGCTTTGTTTCAGGCTCGCTAGGTGGGAAGCAGACGTCATAGCTCACAGTACTTCTACTGATGCCAGTTTTACCCAATAGGGTGACTACTGGGAGGGTCTGAATAAGGGTCCCAACCCGAAACATCACCCACCCACGATCTCCAGAGATGCTGCCTGACCCACCGAGTTATTCCATCACCCTCGTTTAATGTAATGTATAACTTGTAAGAAAATGTAACATGCTCAGTCGGGAGAACGTTTAGTTTAGTTTAGTATTGTCACGTGTACTGAGAACTTTTATGTTATCCAGTCAGCGGAAAGAGTGTACATGATTACAATCGAGCTGCCCTTAGTGTACAGGTACAGGATATAGGGAGCAATGTATAATGCAAGATAAAGCCCAGTGAAGTCAGATTAAATATAGTCAGAGGGTCTCCAATGAGGTAGTTGGTAGGTCAGAACCGTTCTCCAGTTGGTAATAGGGCGGTTCAGTTCCCTGATAATAGATGGGTGTAATCGCATGTAGATAGGGTGGTAAAGAAAGCCTTTGGTGTGCTGGCCTTTATAAATCAGAGCATTGAATATAGGAGTAGGGAAGTAATGTTAAAATTGTACAAGGCATTGGTAAGACCAATTCTGGAGTATGGTGTACAATTTTGGTCGCCTAATTATAGGAAATAGAGAGAGTACAGAGGAGATTTACTAGAATGTTGCCTGGGTTCCAGCAACTATGTTACAGAGAAAGGTTGAATAAGTTAGGTCTTTATTCTTTGGAGCGCAGAAGGTTAAGGGGGAACTTGATTGAGGTCTTTAAAATGATGAAAGGGATAGACAGAGTTGACGTGGATAAGCTTTTCCCATTGAGGGTAGGGAAGATTCAAACAAGAGGGCATGACATGAGAATTAAGGGACAGAAGTTTAGGGGTAACGTGAGGGGGAACTTCTTTACTCAGAGGGTGGTGGCTGTGTGGAATGAGCTTCCAGCAGAAGTGGTGGAGGCAGGATCGATTTTAACATTTAAAAGTAAAGTGGATAGGTATATGGACGTGAAGGGAATGGAGGGGTATGGTCTGAGTGCAGGTAGATGGGACTAGGGGAAAACAAATGGTCGGCACGGACTGGAAGGGCCGAGAGGGCCTGTTTCCGTGCTGTAATTGTTATATGGTTATATGGTTATATGGGAAGATGATGTCCCTGAATTTGGAATTCTTTAACACTGAATCTGGAGGTGTGTGTTTTCAAATGCCCATATCTCTTGCCTGATGGGAGAGGGGAGAAGAGGCAGTGACCGGGGTGAGATTGGTCCTTGATTATAGAAACACGGAACATAGAAAATAGGTGCAGGAGTAGGCCCTTCGGCCCTTCGAGCCAGCGCCGCCATTCAATATGATCATGGCTGATCATCCAAAATCAGTACCCCGTTCTGGCTTTTTCCCCATATTATGCTGGCTGCCTTGCCGAGGCAGTGTAAAGTGTAGATTGGAAGGCAGCATGAAGTGTAAATGTGCGACAGAATGTGTTAATAAAGTGTAGATTTGCAAAATAGAATGTTGTGACCTGGCTGTGGGCACAGTGTCCTGGTCTATAAAGGGTTGGTGTCTGAGGAATTAGCTACTTGAGGCAGTTTCTTCGTTCTTAGTTCTTAGCGCAAGGGTGAACAATAAGTATCTTACCGTGAGACCAGGATCGCCAAGACTGCCCTTCTCTCCAACTGCACCGTCCACACCCTGACGTGAAAACAGAAATATATCGGTCGTCATGGCAAAGGCAAGAGTGGAGACGGAGGCATTTTACTCCCGCCTTAAAATATCCGCTGACTTGTGGCCTCCACAGCCTTCTGTGGCAAACAATTCCACAGATTCACCACCCTCTGACTAAAGAAATTCCTCCTCATCTCCTTCCCAAAGGAACGTCCTTTAATTCTGAGGCTGTGCCCTCTAGTCCTAGACCAGGGGTGGGGAACCTTTTCATGTCGGAATGCCGCATTAAGTTAGCTGTAATCTAACAAGGCCGCAACCAAGAAACCTCAATTAGATATACTTCAAAATGTACATTATTTTGTTAAAATAGCCCTTACTAATGTTTTAATTGTGGCCGTCAGTCGGGGAGGATTATTTAGTTGAATCTTCTTTTAATCTTTGGTATTTTAAATACGTTCATTTTAAGATTAAAATAAAAATAATAAAAGAAGAACAAAAACATATGAATAAAAATAAAAGGATTTGTTCTACAAAATTTGGATTCATTCAAAAGGCCGCACTTAATGGCCTAGAAGGCCGCATGCAGCCTTAAGGCCGCAGGTTCCCCGCCCCTGGTCCTAGACTCTCCCACTGGAGGGAATATCACATCCACTCTATCCAGGCCTTTCACTATTCAGTAAGTTTCAATGAGGTCCCCCCCCCTCATCCTTCTAAACTCCAGCGAGTAGCGGCCAAGTGCCGTCAAACGCTCGGCCAATTGCGCAAAGCACTGCCGGCAGGAGATGGTATAAGAAAAAAATCCGTGGTGAGTTCCTGAAGGCCACCCAGAGGCCGTGCAAAGTCTAAAGTCACAAACTGAGACTTACGGGTTGTCCTGGTTCGCCTGTCGCACCCGAATCGCCGAGGAAACCAGCCGGCCCCTGCGGAGAGGAAGAGGTGGAGAATACAACAGAGGTGAGGACCTTGAAGACAACCGCTGGTTACAGACCAGCCGTCCCATTATCAAGCCGAGATGTCATAAGGTCTGAAGGAATAGGAGCAGAATTAGGCCCTTTGGCCCATCAAGTCTACTCTGCCACTCAATCGCTCCCTCCTAAACCCCATTCTCCTGCCTTCTCCCCATAACCTCTGACACCCGTACTCATCAAGAATTATCCATCTCTGCCTTAAAAATACCCACTGACTTGGCCTCCACAGCCTACTGATGTACCTTTAGGTCGCATCGATATGAAATCAAAGAACACTAGTTCTATGTTATCGCACTTTCTCGTCCACTCCTCACTCACTAGCGGGAACTTACAGAGGCCAATTAGCCTGCAAACCCGCATGTCTTAGGAGTGTAGGAGGGAACCAGAGCACCGGCCTGTTCCACCACCCTGCACGAGAGAGAGTCTTTTAACACAAACATGTGGAAACAGGCCATTCAGCCCATCGAGTCCATGCCGACCAGTGATCACCCTGCACACTAGCACTATTCTACACACTAGGGAGTCACGTGAGTGACTACGTGAAGAGCCCGCCTCACGCTGGTAACGGCATGACGTCGACGCTGACGGCGGAAGGTGGAGCTGCAGTAAGGAGCAGCTCCTCGCAGCGGTCGGAACGGCCCGCAGGTAAGAACAGTAAAGTTGGGATTTCTTAGCGGGCGCTGGGTAGGTCCAGCAGTATAGGAAAATATATTAAATCAGGTCAGAGTCATATTAGTGCTGGATAAGCACAGATGATGAAGTAAACTTATATTCGCGGGTCAAAATGCTTCCTGGGGTGAAAAATAAATATACGGGAAAGCTAGTGCGGAGCCGGTTCCGATACCGGTGGCCGCAGATATACCCGTTAGCGAATTAGTTTACAAAAATGATAACCACGGAGAGAAATGCTCCCGAATATGAAAAATGGAAAATAAAATAAAATAAAAAATCTGAGAGGCCCGTGGTTCTGATGACTCTGACATTGAAAAATCCTCCAGATAAGTAAACTATGTGGAACTGATTATGGAGCATATGGAGAAAGTTCTCCAAATAATTATGAGACTAGGGTCAAAGTACCCTGAAGGTTCCTAAGATTAGCCCTGAGGGGTTTAATTATTTTGAATATGGCCATGGGCCTAATTGGAAGTTGGAACTCCGGACCAGGATTTGGGCCGGAAGAAGTCTCATGGGATGAAATCCCAATTGATTTAGGGCTGCAGAAGGCAGACCCTGTTGATGGTGATTTGCATTTGAAAGCACACCACAAAATAAAAATAAAAATAAAATGAAAAAATATGAAAAGAGGCCAAAGATGCATGGAATAGCAAAAGGTTTTGCTATATATGAAGGAAGTGGTGAGGCTATGGAAGAAATCCTAGCTGCCAACATATATATATGGTATCTCACCAACTTCATGATTCTGTGATGATTGAAATATTAAAATTGCACAGCACAGGAAATTGTGCCTCATTGGAAGAGCCTACGGTTTATCCGTTAATATGGGCATCCATGACTCCAAATATGAGAGCGTCAAATAGTGAGGTTTAAAAATCCTCACAAATTATTCTGCTGCTATTATGGCTTTTGGGCAGATGAAAGGAAAACATAAAAATAAAGACGCTATTGTGCAATTCTTTCTATGAAATTTTATATAATATAAATGGCTATTTGGGCCATTTTTCACCCAAGGTTGCATACCTGTGTCGAGCAAGTGGTGTTTAAGCTCTTGGTTATCTGTTTGGAGTAATCTGCCTAACTTATTGAAATTGGATGAAAAGCTAAATTTTTAGCTGCATGAAACCTTCGTCTTTGGACGAAAAGGTATTTTCGCCCAGAAGGGGATTTGATATTGGAAATAGAGGCAGAAATATGTCAAGGAAGTTTTATTGTATTGCACAACCAAATACTTACCCGAATTCAGGGGATAAGGAGAACACCACGCTCATATGCAGAGGAATTAAAGACTTGTTCCCTGCTTAAAGAAACTGCGGATTAATCTCCAGTTAGAGGGAGATTACAAAAAGTTTATTAAGACTGGCTTACTATTATTTTTGATCAGTATATTACGAGCAGTTTCATTAACTACTATTACTTTTAAAAAAAAAGAGGTTAATCCTCCTGTACAGAATAAACCTGCTTATGTTTTCGTGTTTTCTGCAATTGAAAAAGCAGAGATTTATGTTCACATTGCCTAATTATCTGGAAAAGAGGTAATGGAAAAGATTTTGAACACGAGCATAAATTTGTCTTTAATGTTAGAAGGCATTACAGATGATGGTTGCAGAAGTATTCTGGACCTTACAGGTCTAAATAAGTTTGTAGAATACAAATATGTTCAAATGGAGACATTGAATACTGCAAAATATTTAATTCAGCAGGTTGTTATATGGCTAAGATTGATGAAAAGACGCCTATTATTCTGTACCTATGCATCAGGTCTCGGTGGTACTTAAATTTTAATTGGTTGTGACAATTATGGCAGTTAAGCTTTGCCAAATGGACTGAGTTCAGCTTTTTACTCTTTACGAAACTGTTGAAACCAGTTTAGCCCAATTAGAGCACAAAATGCACATCATTATGGCTTATCTCAATGACATTCTGGTCATTAGTGATTATCAGGAGTCAGCTGAGGACTCAGTTTCAGTTACTAAAGCTTTGTGGAAGCTAAGGTTCTTAATTCATCTAATTAAGCCCCAGCTGCAGCCAGCACAAACAATTTACTTTTGGGGTTTGTAATTAACTCAGTGACTATGTTAATACCTTTACCAACAGATAAAGTCGATGATATTTTGGTAACTTGTCATTATCTCATTCAAAACCTTATCCTTCCATCCGAGAAATGGTGACAACCATTGGTGAACTGCTAGCAGCATTTCCTGCAGTAGAATTTGGTTCATTACATTTATTGATATCTTCGAAGGTACAAGATACAAGCTCTCAAAGAGAAGGCAGGCCATTTGACAGGCCTATGTAATTAACAAAAGAAGCTGTATTGGAATTTACAATGGTGGGTTAAAAAAGGAAAATGTCCCACAAGCTGCTAATAAATATTATGATAAACAGCCTGAAATGGTTTACATACAGATGCTAGTGCTCTCGGATGGGGCCACAGATTTATCCTCCAGTTGTGGAGGTAGATGGAAAACTGAAGAACAAGTGTTTCTCCAAGAGTATGGTATTAACTATTGGGAGTTATTGGGGGCCTTTTATGGGCTTAAAGCATATTGTTGTGCTAAACAAGGTCTGCATGTGTTAATACAATTACACAATAAAACAGCTGTGGTTTACATTAATCACATGGGAGAGTTGGATCAGTATCATGTGATTGTCTGGTCAATGAGATATGGCAATGGTGTATTGGTCGGCAGATATGGATTGCAGTAAGCTATACTCCAGGTAAAGACAATGTGGTAGCAGATGAAAGGTCCAGGATTTTTAAAGATAATACGAAATGGATGTTTTAAAGCCACCAATATTTAAGAATATTGTTCGACGATTTGGGTTGCCAGAAATTGATTTGTTTGCATCCAGGCTTAATCATCACTTGCCTCATTATGTGTCTTGGGAACACGATCCGGACGCAGTTTGCAGTAGATGCATTTTTATTACACTGGGGAAAAATGTTCTTTTATGCTTTTCCACCATTTGCTCTGATCCAGAGATGCTTGAAGAAAATAGAGCAAGATTCAGCTTCCGGTTTGTTGGTAGTGCCAAATTGGCCAACTCAACCTTGGTTCCCAGTTATGCTGAATATGATTAAAGAACCGTATATGCAGATTCTTAACTGTAGTGATATCTTGACTAATCCAGTAACAAATGAAGATTACCCATTATATGCATATATGAAATTGTTAATCTGCAGGTTTTGACCAGACCACTACAGGAACTGGGATTGTCGGACCAAACTTGACAGTTATTGGCACATCATGGCGAGATAGCACACAGAAACAATATATGACACATATTAAGAAATAGGAAGAATTTTGCACACAGTCAAAATATTTCTGATGATTATGTGAATGTTACTCATGTTTTGGAATTCCTTGCCAATTTGCGCTTTGGCCAACATTTAAGTTACAGTGCCATTAACACTGCACGCAGTGTCTTGTCGTCCTATTTAGGACTTATGACTGGTGAGAAATCAATTGGGTCGCATCCATTAATATCACGATTCATGAAAGGAATTTTTTCACATGAATCCGCCAAAACCTAGATATACAGAGATTTGGGATGTGAGCATAGTACTTGCTCTACTTAGAGAATGGACGCCAATTGAAGGGTTGTCATTGGATAGGTTAACATTGAAATTGGTCATGTTAATGTCACTGGTCTCAGCCCAAAGAGTGCAAACTTTACAAATGTTGCGTTTAGACTGTATGCATGTGACTACAGATAACGTTGTATTCTATGTTTACGATCTGATCAAACAAAGTAGACCAGGGAGATCTGGAACAAAGGTAACCTTTCAAGCTTTTCATATTGAGCTTGCTTTGTGTGTGGTTAGACATTTGAACCAATGTATTAAAGTGACGGACACTTTTCGAGGAAACGAAAAGACATTGCTGCTTACGCACAAAAAGCCACACACAAAAGCTTCAGTTCAAACTATCTCAAAATGGTTGAAACAGGTGTTGGTTTTAGCGGGAGTAGACACTGATGTCTTCAAATCTCACTCCACCAGGGCGGCAGCTACGTCCGCGGCGAAGGGGCGGGACGTACCTCTCGAGCATATTTTTAAAAATCGCAGGGTGGAGTAAAGAAGAAACTTTTTCAAAGTTCTACAACAAACCTGTTCACACTATGACAAGCTTTGGACACGCGGTGTTGGGAGCACTATAATCACCTGCTTTGTTTGCTATTAATTGCTATAATCAGTTGTGTAGTCACTGATATCTTTTGTCACTTGTAATCATTTTTCCCTCAAATATAAGGAGGGTATTATATGGTTTTTTCAGCCATTTAAAAAACTTAATTATGAAAAGATCTAACATTTGTGTGCTTTCTCATGTATGTGTTTACTTAGCCGGACTGTCGTATACGGATTAATTCTACGACATAAAAAAAACACAGAAAGCTTTAAAACTCTTCACGTAGTCACTCACGTGACTCCGAAGTAAAATAGTAAGATTAAACGAGAACTCACCTGTTCGAAGTTTGATCGTTATTTTACGAGGAGTTACGATGAGGGATTACGTGCCCTCCACTCCCACCCTCGTAAAATAAATGATCAAATGGTGGTTCTAAGTCTTTTTATGAGCCTTACTATGTTACTCCGGCTTTGGTGTTCTGTGTTTTTCATGCCGTTGCTTTGAAGTATGCCGTTACCAGCGTGAGGCGGGCTCTTCACGTAATCCCTCATCGTAACTCCTCGTAAAATAACGATCAAACTTCGAACAGGTGAGTTCTCGTTTAATCTTACTATTCTACACACTAGGGACAGTTTATAATTTATAGATGCCATTTAACTTACAAACCCGTAAGTCTTTGGAGTGTGGGGGGAAACCAGGTGCACCCGGAGAAAACCCACGCGTTCACAGTGAGAACGTACAAACTTCATACAGGCAGCAGCCAAGGTCAGGATCAAAATTGGATCTCTGCCGGTGTAAGGCAGCAACTTTACCGCTGCCCCACATGAAGAAGACACAGAGTGCTGGAGTAACTCAGCGGGTCAGGCAGCATCTGTGGAGAACATGGATAGGTGACGTTTCACAGAGTGCTGGAGTAACTCAGCGGGTCAGGCAGCATCTCTGGAGAACATGGATAGGTGACGTTTCACAGAGTGCTGGAGTAACTCAGTGGGTCAGGCAGCATCTGTGGAGAACATGGATAGGTGACGTTTCGTGTCGGGAACCTTCTTCAGATTGATTCAATCAGAGGGGACCCGACCCGAAGAATCACCTGACCATGTTCTCCAGAGATGCTGCCTGACCCGCTGAGTTAAGGGCCTGTCCCACTTGGCCGTCATTTGCGCCTCATTTACGCGTCATATGTAAAATAGGTTGATGCGTTGTCACGAGCAGCGTCGCGGGCAAATCACGCGTCATCATGCCGTTTGGTGCGCGTGACGTCATTAGAATAGATTGCGGCACACGGCAGGACGTTGATGCGAGGATGTAAGCACGTTGACGCACGGTGACATGACCATGTATCACCACGCGATACACGTGAGACGTCGGGACGCCAGCGTGCGACGGCAATGCATCAGCATGTATAGCCAATTCGTCAGCGTGCGTCCCCAATGCGTCAGGGTGCGTGCGCGATACGTCACGCAGGTAGCGCGCAAGGAGTTCATGCAGCATGAAGTCCTGGAGAGACGCTCGGTACCGTGCGCAACTCCACACTCCTCCACGCCTCTCCGTGCGCCCGTCCCGTGTTACCCACACGCTACCCGTGCGTCACAACGCGTCGACCTATTTTACATACGACGCGCAAATGAGGTGCAAATGACGGCCTAGTGGACAGGCCCTTTACTCCAGCAATTTAATTGTCCACCTTCATAGTTAATGGCCCATTGGTGACCACAGTGGAAGATGGCCGCTGATCAGCTTACCACAGAAAAGACACAGAATGCTGGAGTCACTCAGCGGGACAGGCAGCATCTCTGGAGAGAAGGAATGGGTGACGTTTCGGGTCGAGACCCTTCTTCAGACTCAACTTACCACGGTGCCTTTGGCTCCGTCTTCACCGGGAGGTCCTTTGTCGCCTGCAGGCCCTGCTGCTCCAGGAGGGCCTGCATCTCCTTTCTCACCCAATTCCCCTTTTATACCCTGAGGATTGAGAGAAGAAAGAGCGGTATCAAACTCAGCGCCGAATAATGTGCTATACAGCGGGATATGGATCAAACTACTGAAGTGGGTGGAGAAATGGCAGATCCCAGCACGTGCGAGGCTCTGCACTTTGGAAGGACCAATGTAAGAGGACATGCTCTTAAAGAAAACTTTAAAACTTTAGAGGGGATCTCATTGAAATATATAAGATTGTTAAGGGCTTGGACACACTAGAGGCAGGAAACATGTTCCCGATGTTGGGGGAGTCCAGAACCGGGGACCACACAGTTTAAGAATAAGGAGTAAGCCATTTAGAACGGAGACGAGGAAACACTTTTTCTCACAGAGAGTGGTGAGTCTGTGGAATTCTCTGCCTCAGAGGCCGGTTCTCTGGATGCTTTCAAGAGGGAGCTAGATAGGGCTCTTAAAGATAGCGGAGTCAGGGGATATGGGGAGAAGGCAGGAACGGGGTACTGATTGGGGATGATCAGCCATGATCACAGTGAATGGCGGTGCTGGCTCGAAGGGCCGAATGGCCTCCTCCTGCACCTATTGTCTATTGTCTAAAACACAACTCAAAGATCGGGCAGAAACAATCAAGATTCTATTTAAGAGCGCAAAATGCAGCGATCACTGGGAGATTCATAGAAACATAGAACATAGGTGTAGGTGCATCGAGACAGCAGCACCACTCAATATGTCATTGTTCTATCTGGGACAGATGACAATACTGCACTCTTGATTTATGGTGTGGATGTACTTGAGTCTCAGTGAGTTTGGTCTTGGGCATCGATCGCGGGCAAGTATTGGGCGTGCGTCGCTCTTGTCTCTGGTCTTAGTGTTGGATACTCACGGCAACGCCAGGCTCTCCGAAAGGACCAGGATCTCCAGCTTCTCCTATCTCACCCTGTGAAGACACAACGGTTTCTCCGACATCAACATATCCGCAATGCTCTTCACCGCGCCGAACAGCCGCAAAGGAGTCAGAGGGTACGGCCATGTTTGAGGCAGAGGCAGATAGATTCATTGATTAGTGCGGGTGTCAGGGGCTATGGGGAGAAGGCAGGAGTACGGGGTTAGGAGGGAGAGATAGGTCGGCCACGATTGAATGGCGGAGTAGATTTGATGGGCCGAGTGGCCAAATTCTGCTCCTATCACATGAAGTTTCCAAACTCCCCGCCCCACCTCCCAGGCCTTCAGGACAGAAATTTCCCCCCCCACCCCCCCCTAGAAGGAGATGGACGTGGCACTCGGGGCCCCTTGTGGGCGATGAGCCCACATCAGTTCAAAGCCCCCTCCCTTGTTCTCTCCATCATACTTCCTCAGAACCTGGCAACCCTCGTTCAGGGATTGTCATCACCAAGAACTCAGTGTTGCGTTGAGTGTATCTGGGAGATTGAGGAAGGATTGCTATCGTTCAACAATGCCCAAGGGCGGCTCGGTGGCGCAGCGGTAGAGTCGCTGCCTCACAGCGCCAGAGACCCGGGTTCGATCCTGGCTACGGGTGCTGTCTGCGCGGAGTTTGCACGTTCTCCCCGTGACCTGCGTGGGCTTTCCCCCGGGTGCTCCGGCTTCCTCCCACAGACGTACAGGTTTGTAATTTAATAGTCTTCTATAAATTGCCCATGGTGTATCGGATAGAACTGGTGTACTCCCAGCACACACAATAACTAGCGAATGGTGATTGCTGGCCGGCGCGGACTTAGTGGGCCGAAGGGCCTGTTTCCACTCTTGGATCTCGAAACTAAACTCAACCCAACTGAACAAGAAGTCAATTGCTGCATCAAGTTGATCAGGCCACTTGAAGAAGGAATGTTATCAACAAGAACTCAGTCCTGTGTTGAGTTTTTAAGAAGGAACTGCAGATGCTGGAAAATCAAAGGTAGACAAAAGGGCTGGAGAAACTCAGCGGGTGCGGCAGCATCTATGGAGCGAAGGAGATATTTCCTTCGCTCCATAGATGCTGCTGCACCCGCTGAGTTTCTCCATCACTTTTGTCTACCTGTGTTGTGTTTATCCAGTCATGCTTTTTCTATTCATAGCTCCGTTAGACACTCCCTATTAAGGTCACCTTTACACTTTGGAGATGCATCTGTATGATAGCTGGATAGAAACCACACTCACCTTTTCACCCACCGATCCTGGAGAACCAATGCCACCCGGTCGACCTGCCTGGCCCTAGAATGACGGGAAGGAGAGACAGAATGAGAAACGACAGTGGTTGTCATCACCAGACATCGGTAATTGTCTCTCTGTCTCTCTGTCTCTCTCTCTCTCTCAGTCTCTCTCTGTTTCTCTGTCCCTCTGAAACCACGGCTTTACAAGCTGGGACGATCAGGAATATAAGATTCCTCGCCCCCTTGTACAGTAAATACACTCAGTTCACATGTGAAGAACAGAATTGAGCAGCAGCTGTTCCCAACTTCACGCTCATGGCTTGGAGACCTGCGGAATCTGTTGGTTCAACAAAGAAATTTATTATGCAAATAAAAGATTTCAAAGAGTTGGTCGCCGTCTGTTATTTGCCTCCCAGCTGCTGTGTGAGAAGGGAAGCGAAGATAAGAGTGGTGAGGATGCACAGACTGTGCTGGAGTTAGCTCCTCCATCAGCTCTGGGTCATACAGGCAGAGACAGTGATACAGACAGACAGAGAGAGACAGAGGCAGACAGACATAGAGGCAGACTAAGAGAAATACAGAGAGAGAGACAGCGGGAGAGACAGAGAGGGACAGAGAAACAGCGAGAGACTGAGAGAGAGAGACAGAGAGAGAGAGACAGAGAGAGACAGAGAGAGACAGAGAGAGACAGAGAGAGAGACAGAGAGAGAGAGACAGAGAGAGACAGAGAGAGACAGAGAGAGACAGAGAGAGACAGAGAGAGAGACACACACACACACACATACACAGATAGAGAGATAGAGATAGAGAGATAGACAGAGAGACAGAGAGGGAGACATAGAGAGTGACAGAGAGGGACAGAGAGAGGGAGAGAGAGAGAGACAGAGATTCAGAGAGAGAGATTCGCAGAGAGAGACACACAATCCAAGAGAAACAGTCAGAGAGAGAGAGAGAGAGAGAGAGAGAGAGAGCAAATAGCCAGACAAAGAGAGAGACGGACAGAGAGGGAGTCAGAGATGGTGAGAGAGAGAGTAAGAGTGAAACACAGAGAGGGAGTGGGGGAAGAGGGACAGGGAGGGTCAGACAGATTTAAGGACGAACAGGTGAACTTACACTGCCACCATTGGAGCCGGGAGGTCCTCTGGCACCAGGGGAACCCGAGGGGCCCTGTGGTGAAGACAAGAACACAAGAAGCGTCAACTGATGCTCCTGAATATTGAGCTGCTGATGTACCACATAATTATATCGAAGATAGACACAAAATGCTGGAGTAACTCAGCGGGTCAGGCAGCATCTCTGGAGAACATGGATGGGTGACATTTTGGGCGGGACCCTTCATCAGACTTGAAAAGGATCCCGACCTGAAATGTCACCTTCTCCAGAGATGCATCTGCAGTTCCTTGTTTGTATCTAGATAGTGTAATATTTTAATGTACTGTGAAATAGTGGCTGGATTTGGAATCCAACCTCTGGATATATAACCTATTTATATCTACCTCATTCTGTCCGCCTCCATTATATCTTTTCTCTTTGTTTGGTTTAAAGTTTAGCGATACAGCGTGGAAACAGGCTCTTGGACCCACCCATGCCAAACAGCGGTCACCCATACACCAGTTCTATCCTACACACACTAGGGACAATTTACAGAGGCCAATCAACCCACAAACCTGCTCGTCCTTGGAGTGTGGGCGGAAACCGGAGCTCCCGGAGGAAACCCACGCGATCACGTGGGGAGAACGGACACACTCCGTACAGACAGCGCCCGTAGTCAGGATCGAACCTGGGTCCCTGGGTCGCTGGCGCTGTAAAAGCCCTGTCCCACTGTACGAGTTCATTCCAAGAGCTCTCCCGAGTTTTAAAAAAAAAATCCAAAAAAATCGTAGAATGTACGTAGCGGGTATGTCGGAGCTCGGGGACGTCTCTTAGCGGCTCGTAACGCTAACTGCAGGTACTCAGGAAACGCGGTAAGCTCGGGAAGACTCGTGAAGATTTTTCAACACGTTGAAAAATGTCCCCGAGAGCCCCGAGTACCTACGAGCGGCCATTACCGTAAATCTCCGAGTTCGAATCGGGGCAAACTCGGGAGAACTCTTGAATGAACTCGTACAGTGGGACAGGGCTTTAAGGCAGCAACTCTACCCCTGAGCCACTTTGCTCCGCAGATTCTGGGCGGGAATAGTGATGCCAGATTTGGTTCAACCTATTAGATACCACACAGCACATGGCTCCATGCTGGTCATGGCTGATTGAGAGATGCAGCACAGAAACAGGCCCTTCGGCCCATTGCGTCCATGCCGGCCATCGATCACTCGTTCACACTAGTTCTATGTTATCCTACTTCCTCGTCCACTGCCGACACACTCAGGGCAATTCACAGAGGGCCAATTAACCTACAAATCCGCACGTCTTTGGAGTGTGGGAGGAAAACGGAGCACCCGGTGGAAGTCCCACGCATTCACTGGAGGAACGTGCAAACTCCACACAGACAGCAGCCGAGGTCAGGATCGAACCTGGGTCTCTGGCGCTGTGAGGCAGAAGCTCTACCAGCATCACCACCCATGAAATAGAATGGTCCCCCTGCCTTACTCCTGCACTAAAGCTCTGGTCAAACCAGTGACAAGTCCACGATTGGGACTTGAACTCACAACCTTCTGACCGACACCGTGACCACCTTTTCTTTTAAGTTTGGAGATGCAGCGCAGAAACAGGCCCTTCGGTCCTCTGAGCGCCGACCAGCGATCCCCGCACACACACGCGCACACACGCGCACACACGCACTAGGGACGATGTATAATTTTATCAAAGTCGATTAACCCTCAAACCTGCGTGTGTGTGGTTGGAGCACCCGGAGAAAACCCACGCAGGGAGAACAAACGTACAAACTCCGTACAGACAGCGCCCTGGTAGATCAGGATCGAACCCGGGTCTCCGGCGCTGTAAGGCAGCAACTGTCCCAGCCATTGTTGGAATTGGCCAACCAGTTGTCTTTGGCAGCTGCGCCCTGGTTGATCATAATTGATCTTAGGTTGCAAAGGACTCTTAACAGGACGCGAGTCGATCGTCACAGCATCATCCGCTTACCATCAATCCGACATTTCCACTTTCGCCCTTATCACCCGGAAGGCCTGGCATTCCCTGGAAGACACAAATGGAAGCACAATAAGGATTCAGCGTCCTTCACCTTGCCCGTTTATCCTTTAGTTTAGTTTAGAGATTCAGCGCGGGAAACAGGCCCTTCGGCTCATTGAGTCCGTGCCGACCAGCGATCCCCGCACATGATCACCATCCGACACACACTAGGGCCAATTTACAATTATACCAGTGTGGGAGGAAACCAGGGCACCCGGAGAAAACCCACACCGGTCACGGGGAGAACGTACAAACCCCGAACAGACAAGCACCCCGCGGTCAGAATGGACCCGGGTCTCTGGCGCGCTCGGAGTTTGAGGAGACAACAATACAAAATTATTAGAAGCATTTAATCATATCATAACAAACATTTTAAAAAATCATAAGAAATAATGAGACGTGGATAAGGCAGGTTTGGAGGGATATGGGCCAAACGCAGGCTGGTGGGACTAGAGTAGATGGGACATGTTGGTCGGTGTGGGCAAGTTGGGCCTGTTTCCACACTGTATCAGTCTGTGACGCTATCAGAAGCAAAGATTGGGTCGTATTGAATGAATTGCACCAGTATTGGAGTTATTAATTTATTGGCTTTTATTTAGTTTATTATCTATTATCTATGTGTATTGCGTGTACAGGGCCGTTACGTTGCTGCAAGTATGAAATTCATTGTTCTGTTGTCGCCAGACATGACAATTAAACGCACTTGACCCTGGCTTCATAACCATTGACCGTCAGAACCTTTTTCCCCCCCATGTTGGAAAGATTTAGGTCTGGAAGGCAGAGCTTTAACGTGAGAGGGGTTAAGTGGTCTGTAGGTTAATTGGCTTGACAAATGTAAAAACTGTTCTGTATAAATTGTTCAACTTCAAGTGAAGTCCCTGGTGAACTCTTCGGAAGTAACGATCGCAAGGTGCAGGAGAGCAAGTTTTAAGGAGAAACTCAGCGGGCGAGGCAGCATCTGTGGAACGAAGGAAATAAGCAACGTTTCGGGTCGAGACCCTTCTTCAGACCTGGCCATCAGACCGTCTGAAGAAGGGTTTCGGCCTGAAACGTTGCCTATTTCCTTCGCTCCATAGATGCTGCCTCGCCCGCTGAGTTTCTCCAGCATTTTTGTCTACCTTCGATTTTCCAGCATCTGCAGTTCCTTCTTAAACAAAGTTTTAAGGAGATGCGTGGAGGGCAGGGGTGGTGGTGGAGGTACGTACTGTGGAAGCTGCAGAATGAACACAGGTTAATTTGACACAGGCAAATTCAATGCTGCCATTTATACCAAGAGGACTGGAATACAAAAAAACAGAGATGTAATGCTGAGGCTTCTATAAGGCGCTGGTCAGGACCCATTTGGAGTCCTGTGAACACATTTGGGCCCCCTATCTGTGGAAGGATGCGCTGGCTCTGGAGGGGGTCCAGAGGAGGTTTACAAGAATGATTCCAGGAATGAGTGGGTTAACATACGATGAGCATTTGACAGCGCTGGGCCTGCACTCGCTGGAGTTTAGAAGAATGAGGGGGGGACCTCATTGAAACGTGCAGAATAGGGAAAGGCCTGGATAGAGTGGATGTGGAGTGGATGTTTCCACTAGTGGGAGAGTCTAGGACCAGAGGCCACAGCCTCAGAATTAAAGGGTGCTCTCTGAGGAGGAATTTCTTTAGTCAGAGGGTGGTGAATCTGTGGAATTCTTTGCCACAGGCAGCTGTGGAGGCCAAGTCAATGGATATTTTTAAGGCAGAGATTGATAGATTCTTGATTAGTACGGGTGTCAGAGGTTGTGGGGAGAAGGCAGGAGAATGGGGTTAGGAGGGAGAGATAGATCAGCCATGATTGAATGGTGGAGTGGACCTGATGGGCCGAATGGCCTAATTCTACTCCTATCACTTATGATTGCCATTTCCAGAGATACAAAATGAGGTCAATATTGAATTCAGCAATTTCAGTCAGCAAATATTTCCTGCCTTTAAATTCTAGATATCCTTCCACATTCTGTTAGCTTCAGATAACGTCTCTGCCTTTTCAGATTTTCCATTTAGTTCTTGCCTTTTATTGCTGTTCTTTCTAATCATTGAATATGAGAGAGTTAGGGAGGCTTGCGGGAGAGAAACAGGCCCATTCGGACCACGGGATCTACCCCCATTGTTACACCAATTGCACATTAATCCTAGTTTATTCTCCCCACCATCCCAATCAACTCCTAGTTTAGGAAAGAACTGCGGATGCTGGTTTAAATCGAAGGTGGACACAAAATACCGGAGTAACTCAGCGGGACAGGCAGCATCTCTGGAGAGAAGGAATTGGAAGAGGGGTCTCCACCCAAGACGTCACCCATTCCTTCTCTCCAGAGATGCTGCCTGTCCCGCTGAGCTACTCCAACGTTTTTGTGTCTACCAACTCTTAGTTTGTTTAGTTTAGAGATACAATGTGGAAACAGGCCCTTCGGCCCACCGAGTCTATCCTACACTCGAGGGCCAATTAGTTGTCTTTGGTGGCTGCAGGCTGATTTGAGGTCTGGTCGAGACCCTTCTTCAGACTGAGATCCGGGGGACAGGGAGACACAGAGATAAGGAGGGGTGAGGTGTGAAAAAGAGACTTCAAAGGAAATGCGGGCCTAGAAAAAGTAGAACAGGAGAAGATGACAAAGAGATAACATTTAATCGGTGGGACAGTCAGACTGGTCGGCGAACTGTCCCGCTGAGTTACTCCAGCATTTTGTGTCTATTTTCGGTCGAAACCAGCGTCTGCAGTTCCTTCCTGGACATAATTAATAGTGACTCCGACACTGCACGCAAACAATGAGCCCCACTGTGCCACTTGTCTAGAATTGACAGCTTATTTCCTCAATTATGCAAACACCTCTATTCCTCGAACGTGTGTCAAATATCATAACGTTAGAAGGGGATTCAAAAAAACAAGCACCAGATCAAATTGATCATTATGCGTTTCTAACTAGAGTGGCCACAGATATAATCCCAATTAGGAGGCAACTCCTGGTTCTGTATACGCTACAGAGTTATAGAGCGTAGAATCAGGCCCTTCGGCCCACCTTGCCCAGGCCAGCCAACATCAACCCACCCATCTGCACTAGTCCCAACTGCCTGTGTTTGGTCCATACCCCTCTAAACCTATCCTATCCATGTACCTGTCCAAATGTCTCTTAAACGTTGCGATAGTACCTGCCTCAACTACCTCCTCCGGCAGCTCGTTCCATTTTCCTACCTCCCTTTGCGTAAAGAAAGTTGCGCCTCAGGTGCCTATTAAACCTTTTCCCCCATCACCTTAAACCTCTGTCCTCTGGTTCTCGATTCCTCTACACTTTAATTCAGTTTAGTTTATTGTCACGGAGGTATAGTGAACAGCTTTTTAAATTTAGCGTAGACACAGTGTGGAAGCCAACCAGCGATCCCCATGCACGAGCACTATCCTACACGTTAGCGACAATTTACAATTCTTACCGAAGCCAATTCAGCTAAAAATCTGTACGTCTTTGGAGTGTGGGAGGAAACTGGTCAATAGACAATAGACAATAGGTGCAGGAGTAGGCCATTCGGCCCTTCGAGCCAGCACTACCATTCAATGTGATCATGGCTGATCATCCCCAATCAGTACCCCGTTCCTGCCTTCTCCCCATATATCCCCTGACTCCGCTACCTTTAAGAGCCCTATCCAGCTCTCTCTTGAAAGTATCCAGAGAACCGGCCTCCACCGCCCTCTGAGGCAGAGAATTCCACAGACTCACCACTCTCTGTGAGAAAAAGTGTTTCCTCGTCTCCGTTCTAAATGGCTTACTCCTTATTCTTAAACTGTGGCCCCTGGTTCTGGACTCCCCCAACATGTTTCCTGCCTCTAGCGTGTCCAAACCCTTAACAATCTTATATGTTTCAATGAGATCCCCTCTCGTCCTTCTAAACTCCAGAGTGTACAAGCCCAGCTGCTGAGGGAAAGCTGCTTCGGAGTACCCGGAGAAAACCCACATGGTCACAGGACGCATGTACAAAGTCTATACAGACAGCACCTGCAGTCAGGATGGAACCCGGGACTCTGGCGCTGTGAGGCAGCAACTCTACCGCTGCGACACCCTCCTGCATCTTTTTGTTGCGTGCTAACCAGCCAGCAGAAAGACTGAGTGCGATTACAATTGAGTGTCTGGGTGAAAGTGCGCCTTTATCCTATCTGCTTCCCTCGTGAGCTTACACACCTCCGTAAGATCCCCTCCTGCGCTCTGTGGAATAGAGGCATGGGATATTGCTCTGCTCAGTAATCAATTCCTGTGCCAGGAGCGAGGCCGGGGGAAATTTGTGGGCTTTTAACCTTTCAGGGAGGATGGAAAGCACTCACTTCCAAAACATTAATTGGCGCGGCCAAGATTGTTCATTTCCTCATGTTGATAGTTCAGTTACTGACAAACGATATGTGACAATACCCCAACCACGAGTCTCCATTAAGTCGAATTAAGGCAGGAAAATTGCCCGCTGGAATGATAATTAAACTGGGACTCAGTGGCAATAAGGTTAGGGCAATTATACTGTGGTCACATCCATCACCTCAAAGCTCCAGTGTGCCTGCAGGGGCATAATAAGTTAACTTGCTCAATCTCTCATTCAATTGCAGGCTGAATGATGCTCCACACTGCCCAGGCAAGCCAGGCTGCTTACAGAATGTTAGAAGCAAGAGGTGGGGCAAGGGACACAGGGAGAGGGAGAGAGAGGGAGGGGGAGAGAGGGAGGGGGTGAGAGAGAGAGATGGAGGGGGAGAGAGAGAGAGGAAGAGAGGGGGAGAGAGAGGGAGGGAGGGGGGGAGAGAGAGATGGAGGGGGAGAGAGAGAGAGAGAGGGGGAGAGAGAGGGAGGGAGGGGGGGAGAGAGGAGAGGGAGGGGGAGAGAGAGAGGAGGGGGAGGAGAGAGAGAGGAGGGAGGGGAGAGAGAGGGAGGGAGGGGAGAGAGAGAGAGAGGAGAGAGAGGGAGAGAGAGGGAGGAGGGGGAGGAGAGAGAGAGAGGGGAGAGAGAGAGAGAGGGAGGGGGAGAGAGAGAGAGGAAGAGAGGGGGAGAGAGAGGAGAGGGAGAGAGAGAGAGAGAGAGGGAGAGAGAGAGGAGAGAGAGAGAGAGAGAGGGGGAGAGAGAGAGGAAGAGGGGGGAGAGAGAGAGAGAGGAGAGAGAGAGAGGAGAGAGGGGAGAGAGAGAGAGAGAGAAGAGAGAGGGAGAGAGAGAGAGAGAGAGAGAGAGGGGGAGAGAGAGGAGAGCGGGAGAGAGAGAGATGGAGTGGGAGAGAGAGGGAGAGGGGGAGAGAAAGGCAGAGAGATGGAGAGAGAGGGATGGAGGGGGAGAGGGGGACGGAGAAAGAGAGAGAGAGAAAGAGAGAGAGAGGGGCAGAGGGAGAGAGGGAGAGCGAGAGAGTGTGAGGTGTCTATTTAATTCGATTGAAATCAGCATCTGCAGTTCTTTCTTACACATTGAGAGAAGCAAGCACAGATATAGAGGGAAAATGCAGAGAGAGAGAGAGAGAGAGAGAGAGAGAGAGAGAGAGAGAGGGTTGAGATTAAGACAGCGAATTGCTTTACCAGGGGCCGGCATGGATTCCATGGGCTGAATGTCCTCCTGTGCCAGCCTAGTTCCATGGTTAATACTGACTGCTGATTGCCACCTCTCCACAATCGATGCCACTGCTGTTAACAAAACCAGTTTTCCAAACTCTCCTAAACTCGCCAATTAGGTCACCCAAGTGGGACAGCCCCTTAAAGGTAGTGCAAGGAATGTCGAGGGTCACCTTCTAAATCAGCCTGCAGCCACCAAAGACGACTAATTGGCCTCTAAAATATTGTCCCTAGAGTCTAGGACAGTTGGTAGACACAAAATGCTGGAGTTACTATACAGGTAGGGCAAGGATAGTCCAAGGTTCTCCAATGAGGTAGATAGTAGTTCAGCTCCGATCTCTGGTTGTGATAGGATGATTCAGTTGCCTAACAGCAGCTGGGAAGACATTGTCCCGGAATAAAATCGGATCTAGCGGCTAAACACCTGGGTTTGTGGGCTGGTTTCAACAATGAATCCTTAAAGCCCTGTCCCACTGTACGAGTTCATTCCAAGAGCTCTCCCGAGTTTAAAAAAAAAATCAAACTCGTGGTAAACACGGAGAATGGACGTAGCGGGTACGTCGGAGCTCGGGGACGTCTCTTAGCGCTAACGGCAGGTACTCGGGAAGACTCGCTAACGGCAGGTAAGCACGGGAAGACGCGTGAAGACTTTTCACCGTGATGAAAAATGTCCACGAGAGCCCCGAGTACCGACGAGCGGCCATTACCGTAAATCTCCGAGTTCGAATCAGGGGAAACTCGGGGAGAGCTCTTGGAATGAACTCGTACCGTGGGACAGGGGTTTAACATTGACAGGATACACACCAGATCAAGAGTCCACTTCCCAAGATCTCCAGGCAGGGGGAGTAATAAACCATTTACTGCAGCCTAAAGCACTGATATATTTCTTTTGCCGGATGGTATAGTTACGCAGTAGAATGAATCAAAACACATCATGGCTAATTCTCGCTTACACATAATTTCGTTTGAGTTACATGGAATGGATTGATGACAATCAGAGTCAGTTTTAACGGCCTGTCCCATTGTACGAGGTAATTCAAGAACTCTCCCGAGTTTAAAAAAAAAAATCTAACTCGTGGTAAGCACGTAGAATGTACGTAGCGGGTACGGCGGAGCTCGGGGACGTCTCTTAGCGGCTCGTAACGCTAACGGCAGGTACTCGGGAAACGCGGGAAGATTTTTCAACGTGTTGAAAAATGTCCACGAGAGTCCCGAGTACCTACGAGCGGCCGTTACCGTAATTCTCCGAGTTCGAATCGGGAGAAACTTGGGAGAAGAACTCTTGAATTACCTCGTACAGTGGGACAGGCCCTTTAGTCACAAGTATTTCACAGTATGAATTGGACGGAACCAAGGAAAGAATTGTTAGGTTAGTTTAGCGATACACCGAGGACACAGGCCCTTTGGCCCACCGGGTCCACACCGACCAGCAATCCCTGCACACTAGTGCGAGGGACAATTTATATTTATACCAAGCCAATTAAACTACAAGCCTATACGTCTTTGGAGTGTGGGAGGAAACCGGATAATCGATAATGTTTTATTATTAATGTTTAATGTTTTATGTGTCACTGGATGTCATGTTGTCACTTGCGGGCGGAGCACCAAGGCAAATTCCTTGTATGTGACTACTTGGCCAATAAACTTATTCATTCATTCATATACGGGAGCCAACCCACTCAGGTCACAGGGAGAATGTAGAACGTAGGATTACGTACAGACATCGTCCGTGGTTGGGATCGAACCCGGGTCTCTGGCGCTGTAAGGCAGCAGCTCTACCACGGGAAGGAAGACCATGGCCAAATTTGAGTTGAAGAGATGTTTGATTACCTGGAGCCCAACAGGACCAGAGGGACCTGGATATCCTCGAATACCATCATCGCCTTTCTGTCCACGCATGCCGTGCAACCCACGAGGCCCCGGTTCACCATCAGACCCCTGCGCACACACACACACACACAAAACAAACGCAGATTCACATGATATCCACTAACCATGGCCAACGTAACATGGATGAACACGGCGTGGTCGAATGAATTGAACGTCAGGCAAACAATAATAGATCTTCAGGTAACAAGAACGATTCAGGTAAACAGTCGCTGGAGTTTATGAGTATGAGGGAGGACCTCATTGAAACCTACCGAATAGTGAAAGGCCTGGATAGAGTGGATGTGGAGAGGATGTTTCCACTGGTGGGAGAGTCTAGGACCAGAGGCCACAGCCTCAGAATTAAAGGACGTTCCTCTAGGTAGCAGATGAGGGGGAATTTCTTTAGTCAGAGGGTGGTGAATCTGTGGAATTCATTGCCACAGAAGGCAGTGGAGGCCAAGTCAA
This sequence comes from Okamejei kenojei, assembly GCA_035221665.1. NCBI lineage: Eukaryota > Metazoa > Chordata > Chondrichthyes > Rajiformes > Rajidae > Okamejei > Okamejei kenojei. Next base: position 6,790,619 of record CM069166.1, read on the forward strand.
TGGATATTTTTAAGGCAGAGATAGATAGATTCTTGATTAGTATGGGTGTCAGGGGTTATGGGGAGAAGGCAGGAGAATGGGGTTAGGAGGGAGAGATGGATCAGCCATGATTGAATGGCGGAGGAGACTTGATAGAATGGAACACCTATGGCGTCGAGGCCAAATGGCCTAATTTTGCTCCTAACACTTATGAATGTATTAACATAAAATGAAAGAGAATTTATACTTACAATTGGACCTGGCTCCCCGATTGGGCCTTGAATCCCCATTTGGCCAGGTGGGCCCTGTAAGAGGAAAAATAAAACAGATTTGTGTCATAATATGTAGAGCTAATAGGACTTGACGTTTCAATCCCTGTAATGTGTCGGCACTCTTGCTATTTGCAGTGGGATTGGAGTGGTGAAAGGTAGGGTAGGTGCGTCATTGGGGTCATCAGGTGGGCACCCTCCTTCTTTGACGTTTCACTGATAAGCCCACAACATCTCCAGAGGGCTCAACGGTGATACCTGGCGTCACAGTTGCACCCCCCTCAATTCCATACCCTCCTGTCTTCATCTTGCAGCCCAATTGTTACCTCTCCTTTTGATCCAAATCCGAATGCTGCTTTTTTCTGCAGAATTTGAGAATGATTTGATTGCTTGCTGGAGGGAGCGACCCCTCACCCCCGTTTTCTTTAATAGCCTGGCCGTAGATGTAGCAAGAAATCCCCTGCATCCCACTTCGACAGGGAAAATCTTGGTCTTCCAGCCATTCTGGGAAGCTTCAGTTACCAGTTCGGAGAACTTGGTCTTTTTCCTCTCATAAGCTTCTTCAGCACCATCTTCCCATGGAACTGTCAATTCCGCAATGTATGCCAATTTGGCTGTTGTGGACCACAGGGCCATGTCTGGTCGGAGTGTTGTAGCCACAATGCCTGGTAGTAATAATGGGAATTAAACTGCCACTGATCACTTCAATTAATCTGTTTGGTCAGAATACCCCGTTCAATGTTAAGGCTCCCACACACTTCTTGAAGAAAGTAGGTGGGTCTGCCCTCGGATAATCAATTCTGATTGACCAGTCCATTGTCCATTGTCAAAAGATTTGGAAGACTCCCAGAAGTCCCGCGTATTCTGAATTCAACTCCGATTCTTTCTTGCAGAGGGGTTCTGGGAAGCCAGAACGCACCGCTGAGCCTACTGGAGACGTCGTGGGTTGAATCAGCGACACGTTGATGAAAGTAGGTGCCCACTTGATAACCCCAATGACGTGTCTGCCTAGCCTTTCTCAACATCGGAGGAGCATAGGTGAGTGCAGAAGGCTCCCATCACCACCGGGAGTAAATTGATATTTGGCACCTTGGATTTTTAACATCTTGCCTTGTGTATTTGCAAACATTAAGTTAAAAACCTTCCAGATGGATTAGCCTCAAATCTATAAAGTCTTAATTACTAGACAATAGACAATAGACAATAGGTGCAGAAAGAGGCCATTTACAGAAGAGATCATGGCGCAGAAAACGCGTCAGAACAGTTACCATAATTCTTTTCTAATGCTCTGTGTTGTTAGAACAGAGAGAACCACAGAAAAAAAAGTCAGGGACTAATGTAGAGGCCTCAGAACAAACAGAGTTGAGACTCTGACGCATTCTGAATGTGTGCATGCTCCCAATTACCTTGTTATCAAGAGACTAGTGGTTTGATTGGTATTTCTTTTTTTAAGGGTATTATGCCTGATAATAAAGGACAACAGACAATGGACAGTAGGTGCAGGAGGAGGCCATTTGGCCCTTTGAGCCAGCACCGCCATTCAATGTGATCATGGCTGATCATCCCCAATCAGTACCCCGTTCCTGCCTTCTCCCCATATCCCCTGACTCCGCTATCTTTAAGAGCCCTATCTAGCTCTCCCTTGAAAGCATCCAGAGAACCGGCCTCCACCGTCCTCTGAGGCAGAGAATTCCACTAGTTAAGGGCCTGTTCCTTGTTCTTTGGAACAGTTCCTCCAAAACCGGATGGGGTTGCTACTCACATATTCTCCTTTGTCTCCTTTGCTGCCTTTCTGTCCTGGTTTTCCTAAGTCACCCTGAAAAACAGAAATGTAAAAGAAAATTACAATGAGCGATTGAGTGAGTTTATAACGTGTTTCCTCAGACCCAGGGTCATCGATTATGAGCTTCCCACTTGCAAAATCTGCCCATTTAATGATAGAAACATAGAAAATAGATGCAGGAGTAGGCCATTCTGCCCTTCAAGCCAGCACTGGTCCTGCATTCAATACGATCGTGGCTGATCATCCAAAATCAGAACCCCGTTCCTGCTTTTTCCCCATATCCCTTGATTCCGTTAACCCTAAGAACACTAAGGGATGGTAGACACAAAATGCCGGAGTAAGTCAGCGGGTCAGGCAGCATCTCTGGAGAAAAGGAATAGGTGATTTTTCAACCGGAAACGTCACCCATCCCTTCTCTCCAGAGGATGCTGCCTGTCCCGCTGTGTTACTCCAGCTTTTTGTGTCGATCTTCGGTGTAAATCAGTATCTGCAGTTCTTTCCTACACATTTAACGATGAACATAACACAATCTCCACAATCTCCAACGCAAGGCTCCTCTGTGGTTTGGCGGGCAAATCGGTTGGGGGAAACGAGCATTGCTGTTAATGAGGAGACACAAAGAACTGCAGATGCTGGTTTACAAAAAAAAAAGTGCTGGGGTAAATCTGCGGGTGAAGCAGCATCTCTGGAGGCGAGGACTTTATTCCATGGAGTGCAGGAGGCTGTGGAGTTTCTGCACGGTCTCTTAATGAGGGAGCATAGTTTAGGCTAATTTTAATGGATGACTCAAAGTGCTGGAGTAACTCAGAGGGTCAGGCAGCAGCTCTGAGGAACATGGATAGGTGGCGTTTCAGGTCGGGACTCTTCTTCAGACCTTGCGTCTAATCTTGTTAATACTTTGCACTGAGATACCTCTGTAAAATGGGACTTCAGTTTCCGATGGGATTAGCCAAGGAGATGGAAGATATGCCCTGACCACTTATCCTTGAGTCCAGAGTCATGGCAAGGAATTTTAATCGCTCACTGCCCTGAGAAGAAAAGGACATGTCTGCCTGTTTGGAGGCACAAAGGAACTGCAGATGCTGGTTCAGAAATAAAGACACAAAGTGCTGGAGTAACCCGGCGGGTCAGGCAGCGTCTTGGGAAGAAAACGCTGGAGAAGGGTCCCGAGGCGAAAAGTCACCTATCCTTGTTTTCCAGAGATGCTGCCTGTCCCGCTGAGATACTCCAGCACTTTCTGTTGCGTTTGCTGTGTAAAGCAGCATCTGGAGTTCCTAGCGTCATCTCTCAACTTGTCGAAAGGGCCTCTCCATCGCTCCGTCAATCCGGCCTTCGAGCAACTTTCCACCAAAATTCCTCGCTCAGGGAAAATATAAGGGGAAATCAGTGGGAAGGAAGTGCAGATGCTGGTTTAAACTGAAGATAGATGGAAGCAAGTAACTCAGCGGGACAGGCAGCATCTCTGGAGAGAAGGAATGGGTGACGCTTCGGGTCGAGGCCCTTCCTCCGACTGCTGAAGACGAAGATAGATCTCGACCCGAAACGTCACCCATTCCTTCTCTCCAGAGATGCTGCCTGTCCCGCTGAGTTACTCCAGCATTTTGTGTCGATCTTATGAGAAATCAGTCGCCAGGAAAATACCGCCTCGCTTAATTTCTTCACCTTTCCCATGAAAGTCACGGGAAATGGAGTGCTGCTATGTGAGAGATACTGTCTGCAGCCCGGGTGGGTGGGTTGCTGAGGCAACGCTGATTATACAAGCGTGACCTTGTGTGTAAAGTTAACCTGGGACTTAAATATCACAGTAGAATGAATCACCCAACAGTTTGCTCCTGCCCCACTAACATCGCATTTATTAATGGAACAATAATGCAAAGTAAAGGTCCTGTTTACCCAACAGCTCTCCCGAGTTAAAAAATGAATCTAACTCGTGGAAGCACGTAAAATGTACCTAGCGGGTACGTCGGAGCTCGGGGACGCCTCTTAGCGGCTCGTAACGCTAACGGCAGGTACTCGGGAAACGCGGTAAGCTCGAAATGTCCACGAGAGCCCCGAGTACCTACGAGCGGCCATTACCGTAATTTTCCGAGTTCGAATCAGGGGAATCTCGGGAGAACTCTTGAATTACCTTGTACAGTGGGACAGGCACTTTAAGCTAGTGTGTAAGTAAACGCAAAATGCCGAGACTGAGTTCAAATCTCACACCAGCAGATGGGAATTTAAATTTCTCCGATTCGATAAATCCACAATTTACTGGATTAGTTGCAATAATGCTGACCATGAAGGAGGCTGCTACAAGTCTTTAATTGTTTATAGTTTCAGTTTCAGGGCATGACATGAGAATTAAGGGACAGAGGTTTCGGGGTAACGTGAGGGGGAACTTCTTTACTCAGAGGGTGGTGACTGTGTGGAATCAGCTTCCAGCAGAAGTGGTGGAGGCAGGATCAATTTTAACATTTAAGAGTAAAGTGGATAGGTATATGGACGTGAAGGGAATGGAGGGGTATGGTCTGAGTGCAGGTAGATGGGACTAGGGGAAAACAAATGGTCGGCACGGACTGGAAGGGCCGAGAGGGCCTGTTTCCGTGCTGTAATTGTTATATGGTTATGTGGTTTTAGTTTAGAGATAGAAACATAGAAACATAGAAATTAGGTGCAGGAGCAGGCCATTCGGCCCTTCGAGCCTGCACCGCCATTCAATGTGATCATGGCTGATCATCCAACTCAGTATCCTGTACCTGCCTTCTCTCCATACCCCCTGATCCCTTCAGCCACAAGGGCCACATCCAACTCCCTCTTAAATATGGCCAACGAACTGGCCTCGACAACCTTCCGTGCCAGAGAATTCCACAGATTCACCACTCTCGGAAGCAGGCCCTCCGGCCCACCGTGTCTGCGCCGACCCAGCGATCCCCGCACACTTGCACTATCCCACACACACCAGGGACAACTTACAATTTTCGGTGAAGCCAATTGACCTACAACCCTGTACGTCTTTGGAGTGTGGGAGGAAACCGGAGCACCCGGAGAAAACCCACGCAGGTCACGGGGAGGACGTGCAAACTCCGTACAGACAGCACCCGTAGTCGGGATCAAACCTCGATCTCTGGCGCTGTGAGGCAGTAACACTACTGCCGCACCTCCGTACCATCCTTAGGTTCAGTTTTTATTATGTCGCGTGTATCGAGGTACGACACAAAGCTTTGTTTTGCGTGCTATTCAAACAGGTCAAATAATACACAAAAATATAAAGGGTTCTGACCCGAATCTATCCATGTTCTCCAGAGATGCTGCCTGACCTGCTGAGATAGAAACATAGAAAATAGGTGCAGGAGGAGGCCATTCAGCCCTTCGAGCCAGCACCGCCATTCATTGCGATCACGGCTGATCGTCCCCAATCAATAACCCGTGCCTGCCTTCTCCCCATATCCCTTGACTCAACTAGCCCCGAGAGCTCTATCTAACTAATTCTCTTAAATCCATCCAGTGACTTGGCCTCTGTGGCAGGGAATTCCACAAAATACTCCAGCACTTTGTGTGTAAACCGGCACCTGCAGTTCCGTCATTCTACAGATGAGATATTACTGTACATGATAATATCAGGCCCAACCTAAGTACAATAGGTGGAGCAAAGGGGAAGAAACAGAGTGCCCTTTCCTAATATTGTGTTTAGAACCTTTAAAGATCTTCCCACAAACTCTGACGCTCCAGAGAAAACGATCCATGATGGCCGGAATGTATCGGATTCCCTGGAACAGAGATCCCAGTAATGTTGGTCCAAATTGACAAATAGCCCATTTTTAAACATTTGTAACTAATGTTAACACGGCTGGCGTTCGGCTACTGAAAATTCAGGTCAAACCAGTTAAATTTTTCAAGCAAACTATATCAATCACTTTGACAACAGAGCTGTTAGGAGAATGAGATCTTTTGATGAAAGAGATTTTAGTTTGAAAGAGACAACAGATTGGGGCTGTAAATGCGATACAAGCGAGCCTCGGGAGAAACCGGAGCCGCTGGGAAGTGGAACGCACGACTGTGTCCGGCAGCGGTAGAGTTGCTGCCTCACAGCGCCAGAGACCCGGGTTCCATCCTGACCACGGGTGCTGTCTGTACGGAGTTTGTACCTTCTCCCCGTGACCTGTGTGGGTTTTCTCTGGTTTCCTCTCACACTCCAAAGACGTACAGGTTTGTAGGTTAATTGGATCGGTATAATTGCAAATTGTCCCTTGTGTGTGTGTGTGTAGGATGGTGTTAGTGTGGATCGGTGGGCCAAAGGGCTTGTTCCCGCGCTGTATCTCCAAACTAAACTAAACCACATGGATTGACGGAGGAAAACAAGGAATGTTTCAACACCCAGTTAGATAAACACACGGGAGAAATAGATTAATTATCGACGCTGGTAGGGTGAGACAAAGATGGGCGAGAACAGGCTGACATGAAGCATAACGACTGGGCAACATGGTGGTGTAGCTGGTAGAGCTAGAGCCTCACAGCACCAGTGCCCCCGGTCCGATCCTGACTCTGTGTGTGTGTGTGTGTGTGTGTGTGTGTGTGTGTGTGTGTGTGTGTGCGTGTGTGTGCGTGTGTGTGCGTGTGTGTGCGTGTGTGTGCGTGTGTGTGTGTGTGTGCGTGTATGTGCGTGTGTGTGCGTGTGTGTGTGTGCGTGTGTGTGTGTGTGTGTGTGCGTGTGTGTGTGTGTGTGTGTGTGTGTGTGTGTGCGTGTGTGTGCGTGTGTGTGCGTGTGTGTGTGTGTGTGTGTGCGTGTGGAGTTTGCACGTTCTCCCCGTGACCGCGTGGGTTTCCTCTGGGTGCTCCGGTTTCCTCCCACATCTGACAACATGTGGGTTTGCAGGTTGACTGTGAAACTGCCTTATGTGTAAGGGAGTGGATGGGAAAGTGGGATAACTTGGAACAAGCGTGAACGGGTAGACACAAAACGCTGGAGTCACTCAGTGGGACAGGCAGCATCTCGAGAGAAAGAGAGTCGGGATGGGTGACGTTTCGGGTCGAGACCCTTCTTCAGATTGATGTGTGAATGGGTGAATTGGTGAAGCCAATTAACCCACAAACCTGTACCACTTTGGGATGTGGTTGGATACCTGAGCACTCGGAGAAAACCCACGCAGGTCGCGGGGAGAACGTACAAACTCCATACAGACAGCACCTGTGCTTGTAGATCTGGTAGGTGGAAGGACTGAGTTCTCTTTTATTTGTTCTGAAGTGTGACACTGTTAACACATCCGTGCTTTGTTGCCCGAAGTGATGATGATAGGACTGCTAACAATATTGAAACGGTTTGCCCTTTATTTAAAAGGATTGAACCAGCTGGCCGCTTCGAAATCAGTAATCAATGTTCTCAGACATGCAAGAACACAGCAGAAACTATTCGGAATACTCCGTAGGTCATCAGAAAGCAGACGAGCAGGGTTAACATTACATCAGAAAAGTTGACCATTTGCCCCAGGTTTCAGATTCAGGATAAATTCCCACACTGACCTCTCTGTCCTAGGTCTCCTCCACTGTCAGAGTGAGGCGAAACACAAATTGGAGGAACAGCATCTCATATTTCACTTACAGCTTACAGCCCAGTGGAATGAACATTGATTTCTCTAACTTCAAGTAGCCCCGGCATTCCCTCTCCCCATCCCGACCCCGACTCGCACCAGCTTCTCGTTTACACCCAACAAACAGCTAACGATGTCCTGCTTCCTTTATCATCGTTGCTTTTTTGCATTTCTTTCACTCATTGTTCTTTATCTCTCCACATCACCGTCTATATCTCTCGTTTCCCTTATCCCCAACCAGTCTGAAGAAGGGTCTCGACCCGAAACGTCGCCCATTCCTTCTCTCCAGAGATGCTGCCTGAGTAAAGGGCCTGTCCCACTGTACGAGTTCATTCAAGAGCTCCCCCGAGTTAAAAAAAAAATCAAACTCATGGCAAGCACGTAGAATGTACGTAGCGTGTACGTCGGAGCTCGGGGACGTCTCTTAGCGGCTCGTAACGGCAGGTACTCGGGAAACGCGGTAAGCTCGAGAAGACTCGTGAAGATTTTTCAACATGTTGAGAAATGTCCACGAGAGCCCCGAGTACCGACGAGCGGCCATTACCGTAAATCTCCGAGTTCGAATCACGGGAAAACTCGGGAGACGCTACAGTGGGACAGGGGTTTAATTCCAGCTTTTTGTGTCTATCTCGGGGTTAAAGAAAGACACATCAGCCAGGATATTTCTCCGGGTGGTTACGACCTTGTTTTGGAGTTACGGACTATACAATGTCAGCAGAGTTCCTTCCCTACTGACCCTCGGTCTACCTTTGGTCAAACATTAGCCTGAAGAAGAGTCTCGACCCGAAACGTCACCTATTCCTTCGCTCCATAGATGCTGCCTCACCCGCTGAGTTTCTCCAGCATTTTTGTCTACCTTCGATTTTTCCAGCATCTGCAGTTCCTTCTTAAACACTCGGTCTATCATTGTTCGGACTTCACTGGCTTTACCTTGCATTAAACTTTATTCCCTTATCATGCATCTGTTCAATGTAAATGTCTCGATTGTAACCATGCAGAGTGTGTCTACTGACGGGTTAGCACGCAACAAAAGCTTTTCACTGTACCTCAGTACACGGGACTATAAACTGAACTGAACTACAGGGCATTAGTGCAGCAGGTCCGTTGTTAAAACATTTGGTAGCTTTGTAGCTTACAGCCAGTAGTTGTTTTTATTCAAGATATTTAATTATATTAATTGTCGCAGAAGAGATTTGAACTCAGTACCTACAGTCTGAAGAAGGGTCTCGACCCGAAATGTCACCCAGAGATGCTGCCTGACCCGCTGAGTTACTCCAATATTTTGTGTCTATCTTCAGTGTAAACCAGCATCTATGGTTCTTTCCTACACACCTTCAGCCTCAGCCTCTGGATCTACGCTGCTCACACTGATAAGATCATGTTCATAAGTTCCAGGAGCAGAATAAGGCCATTCGGCCCATCAAGTCCATTCCGCCATTCAATCATGGCTGATCTATCTTTCCCTCTCAACCCCATTCTCCTGCCTTTACCCCATAAACTCTGATGCCCGTAATCAAAAATCTGGCAATCTCTGCCTTGAAAATATCCATTGATTTGGCCTCAGCCGTTCGTGGCAATGAATTCCACAGATTCACCACCCTCTGGCTAAAAAAATTCTGAAGAAGGGTTTCGGCACTGGGGTTTAGAAGGATGAGGGGAGATTCTTATAGAAACATATAAAATTATAAAAGGACTGGACAAGCTAGGTGCAGGAAAAATGTTCCCAATGTTGGGCGAGTCCAGAACCAGGGGCCACAGTCTTAGAATAAAGGGGAGGTCATTTAAGACTGAGGTGAGAAAAAACTTTTTCACCCAGAGAGTTGTGAATTTATGGAATTCCCTGCCACAGAGGGCAGTGGAGGCCAAATCTCTGGATGGATTTAAAAGAGAGTTAGATAGAGCTCTCGGGGCTAGTGGAGTCGAGGGATATGGGGAGAAGGCAGGCACGGGTTATTGATAGGGGACGATCAGCCATGATCACAATGAATGGCGGTGCTGGCTCGAAGGGCCGAATGGCCTCCTCCTGCACCTATGTTTCTACGTTGCCTATTTCTTTCGTTCCAGAGATGCTGCTGCACCCGCTGAGTTTCTCCAGCACTTTTGTCCACCTAAAGAAATTCCTCCTCATCTCCTTTCTAAAGTTGCATCCTTTTAGTCGGAGGCTGTGGCTTCTGGTCCTGGACTCTCCCACTAGGCATCATGGTCGGCACAGACACTATGGGCCGAAGGGCCTGTTCCTGTGCTGCTGTTGGCTGTGATGCCCATTTACGTGGCCTCCACAGCCGTCTGAGGCAACGACTCCCACAGATTCACCACCCTGATGTAAGTGCTTTCTATCAACCAGCCATTCATTTGAAACTGCCAAACGTGGTTTATGGTTTCCGAATGTCTTCGAAAACGATTAATTAAGATGATTGGAAATCTACCAGCCTTGGCACTAAGGAAATGTGATGGTAATTGTGGCTGTTTAACGTCTTGAGATTCAGTTCCAGAAGAGAGCTCCCTCTGTTGGCTGTCACTGTGATTAAGTGATGGTAAAAATGTTTGAAATGATACCAAGTAGTATTGAAAAATATCAGAGACTGCTGGAAATACTCAGCTGGTCAGGCAGCATCTGTAAAGAGAGAGGAAGTTCATGCTTCAGTCGAAGAACCTCCAATGGAATCTTGAGAAGGGTCTTCAACCTGAATCATTAACTCTGTTTGTCTGAGGAAGGGTTTCGACCCAAAACGTCACCAAGAGATGCTGCCCGTCCCGCTGAGTTACTCCAGCATCTTGTGTCTAGCTTCATTATTTCGCTTTCCATTGACCTGTTGAATGTTCCCACCAGTCTCTGTTCTAATTTTCACCATCTAAATCTACGGGTTCAGTTTGAGGAAGGTTCTCGACCCAAAACGTCGCCCTTTCCTTCACGCAAGAGATGCTGCCCGTCCCGCTGAGTGACTCCAGCACCTTGGACTATGAAGAGACTTACCTTGTCACCGTCATCTCCTGGTAGTCCTGGTGGGCCAGTGGGTCCGAGCAACCCTAACGTTCCCTGGACCCCATCGTGGCCCGCTGGTCCCAAGAGGCCTCTGTCCCCCTGTAAGAGAGAAGATGTGTCATTAGGTACGATATTCGGGTCATCCCCTCCCCACGATGTCCTAAGCTCAGCACACACTGTCATCATGTGGAACCCACAACCAAGACATCGCCAAGGTCTATGTGAGGCAGCGCTAACGAGGGGAGATGGAAATGTAACAAAATGTAAATGATTACAAAAAATGAGCTGAAGACTTCTGTGTGTCTAACAGATTTAACACCATCATACTATCTTTCTGAACAAGTTCTCTCTCTATCTGTAAACTGGTAGTCGTATGTGAGCATTTTGGTGGTCCAATAATCGAGGTAATGAAGCAGTCTCATATCCATTACCCAGCATTTGCTCTTTAATGCAGGGTGGGTGAATATCGATAATCAGATACTCCAGTGACTGGGAGTGTGGCACAGCAAACGCGGCTGGTGGAGTCCCGGGTTCGATCCCACCCTCCGGCACAGTTTGTGTGGAGTTTGCACGTTCCCCATCTGGATCGCTCCCCAGCTGCCCGGTTTCCTCACACAAGTGGATTGGCAGATGAATCGGTCTCTGAAATGTCCTCTAGTGTGTAGGGATCAGGTAACATCCAAAGGGAAGGTGCTGAGGGAAAAAAACGGGATTCGTTCCAGATTGGGATTCACGGATGTTTTTTGATTGTCATGGGCTCAGCGGGCTGAAGGGCCCATGTCCGTGAGGGATGTCTCTACAACTTATTTTCTGGTCATTGTGTTATCTTCTTGCTGCCTGTCTTGGACTGACTACGTTACCAGAGATGCCACACACGTTCTTCAGTAGGTTGCAAGAACAACTGGGATGTTCTCGAAGACGTTCATCTAATTTTGAACTGGTCTTGGATTTTAAGAGTTTGTTTAGTTTAATTTAGTTTAGAGATACAGGCCCTTCAGCCCGCGCCGACCAGTACTATCCTACTCACTAGGGACAATTAAAAAATTTAATAAAGCCAATTAACCTACAAACCTGTACTCTTTTGGACTGTGGGAGGAAACCAGAGCACCTGGGGAGTGGGTAGAAACATTGTACAGACAGCACCCGTAGTCAGGATCAAATCTAGGTCTCTGCCGCAGCGAGGCAGCAACTCTACTGCTGGCGCTCTAGTTGGTCCTGGCATCACCTTGGGCACAGACATTGTGGGCCGAAGGGCCTGAAGCTGTACTGTTCTATGTTCCACGTTAATTCTTCCTGCTCACCGCCCCACTGGCAATGTTTGTGTTTGGGATTAAGAGGTCGATGAGGAGACTTACTGGCATTCCCTTATCTCCGACGGGACCTGGGGGTCCAGCGCCCCCTGGGCGACCAGGAAGGCCGATGGCACCAACTGGGCCATTCAGCCCACGTTCGCCTATGGGACCCTAGAGAAAGACAACGGATGGTTAGGTGGGCCGGTGTCCCAGGTAGTCCTTGACTCAGCCAGCTTCTTCAGTCAACACCTTGATGCCCACATTATCGACAAAACCCAAACCATTCCCCCAAAACATATTATGCCAATACACAAGACCAGCGATGAGTTTAAACTCTCGTCTTTTGAGTTCATAAGTTATAGGAGCAGAATTAAGCAATTTGGCCCATTAAGTCTACTACCCCATTAATTATGGCCGGTCTACCTTTCCCTCTCAACCCCATTCCCCTGCCTTCTTCACACAGCCCCTGACACCCCCTCCTCACCCCACGCCCACACACCCCTCTTCCCCCCTCCCACACCCCCTTCCCCCCTACCCCTCCCACTGCCCCCAGCCCACACCCCCCTCCCCCCTCCCACACCCCCCCTCCCCCCCCCCACCCACACACCCCCTCTTCGCCCCCTCCCCCACCCCCCCCTCCCACACCCCCTTGCCCCCCTCCCCACACCCCCCCTCCCACAGCCCCCTCCCACAATCCCTCCCCCCCACCCACACACCCCCCTCCCCTCACCCTCACCCACACACCCCCTCCCCCCAGTCCACACACACCCCCCTCCCCCCCCCCCCCCTCCCACACCCCCTCCCACACCCCCCTCCCACACCCCCCACCCACACACCCCCCTCCCCCCTCACCCACACACCCACTCCCCCCCCACACCCCCACCCCCCCCCCCTCCCCACCCCCCTCACCCCCCACACACACCCCTCTCCCCACCCGTCCACACACCCCCCTCCCCACCCCCGTACACCACCCTCACCCTCACCCACACACCCCCTCCCCCTCCCGCACCCCCTCCCCCCCAACCCACACACCCCCCCTCCCCACTCCCCATCCCCGCCCACACACCCCCTCCCCCTCCCGCACCCCCTCCCCCCCAACCCACACACCCCCCCTCCCCCCCCCTCCCCACTCCCCACCCCTGCCCACACACCCCCTCCCCCTCATGGATGAGGTGGACCATAATGACCTGTTTCTGTGCTGGGCGACTATAAGGGGAATAGATAGGGTGGATGCAAAGGGCCAGCAACTAATGACCAAGGAAGGGTGGAGCCCATAATGGCCCATTGAGTCTACTCCGCCGTTCCATCAGGGCTGATCTATCTCTCCCTCCTAACCCCATTCTCCTGCCTTCTCCCCATAACCCCTGCCATGCGTACTGATCAAGCATTGGGAGGAGATTTCCAAGGAGATGGAACGTCGCTTCTGGGTACCGTGGTGTTGGTGATATGCAGAGTACTGGCCTGCCGGCTACACATTCAGAAGGTTCATTGTCAAGATGTCGGTGACAGGGGGCTGGTGTGACTCTATCCCCAGAGAGTGTTGGGGGAGAGACCACAGGAGGTTGGAGCTTATATAGCCACATCTCCTACTCACCGTTGGCCCAGACGGACCTGAAGGTCCTTCTCCTCCTTTCAGTCCAGAGGGACCCTGCGGAAAGGAAGACCAGGTGAGTGTTGATAGTTCTTTCACGGTGTTCAGTTGGAAGATACAGCATGGAAACAGGTCCTTCATCTACTCACCGGTCCTCCTCCTAAGCCCCGGGTTCCTTCAAATCCCCGCACTCCTGGCGGACCATGTTTACCGGGAAAACCGTTGGGGCCTGGGTCTCCCTAAGAGGAAACACAATCAGTGAACTTCCCAGAGAAATATTACCATTAATATTTAGTTCCTGTTTGATCTTCTTCTTCTTCTTGCGTATGGCGCGCACAGCCTAAAGTTGCCGGACAACTCGTTCTGTTTGATCTTATTTGATTGTGCGCGCCAGGTTGATTGCATTCGTCGAAACAGGGCGGACCACGTGAAGGTCGCAATCTCCCCACCCCTCCTGTTTGATGAAGGGCCCAAACCAAAAACGTTGCCTGTCCATTCCCTCCACAAAGGCTGCCTGCTCCATCGAGTTCCTCCAGCACTTTGTGTTTGGCTCAAGTTCCTCCAGCATCTGCAGTTGCATCTCCAGATGCCTTCTTCCTTTATTCAGCCCAATCCAGAAACACGTTTGGAGTATGTTTTAATCCACGGGACAGGAGCAGAATTAGGCCATTCGGCCCATCAAGCCTACTCCACCATTCAATTATATCTCTCCCTCCTAACCCCATTCTCCCGCCTTCTCCTCCAAACCCCTGACACTTGTGTGGTTGCCAAGTTATTGAAGGCGGTGGTCTTCAGTATAACAAAGATCTACTGGAGATGAGGGAACGAGAGAGGGAGAGATCTTCCATTGTAATCCCTTCCCAATTTACTGTTGGTTTTCTTGTGCCTGGTAATTATATGGTTGTCAAGGCAGAGATAGCAGGGGCTTGGGGAGTTAGGAGGAAGGACTGTCGGGGAAGACGTGGAGAGGGAGAAGATGAGAAGGTAGGTGTGACTCCATGACCCACCAACTCTGCTTGAACCGACCAAACGTTCTTCAAACAGGAGCCTTAAGCCCTCTAGTGTGGTGTGTTCCCAAAGATCCGTGAGCGTTGTAGACCTACCTTCATGCCTTCCTTGCCAGCAGTACCTGGGATGCCCAGTTCCCCCGGAGGTCCTGGTGCCCCTGGGTGGCCACGTTCTCCAGCCGGCCCGTTATCGCCAGAGGAACCCTGGCGGATAAGCGGTGGGAACCGTCAATTCAGACAACCCATTATTCCTTCTTAAATCGCACATCAAAAAGTTCAGAAGTGATAGGAGCAGAATTAGTCCATTCGGCCCATCAGGTCTACCCCGCCATTCATTCATGGCTGATCTTCTTCCCTTCTTAGCACCACTCTCTTAGCTTCTCCCTGTAACCCCTGACATCAGTTGCTAACACGTCACTTACGGAGGAGCGCTTGATACACCAAGTCATAGATGGCAGGGGACAAAGTGGGCGGCACACGGTAGAGTTGCTGCCTCACAGCGCCAGAGACCCGGGTTCGATCCTGACTACGGGTGCTGTCTGTACGGAGTTTGGACGATCTCCCCGTGGCATGCATGGGTTTTCTCCGGGTGCTTCGGTTTTCTACCCCACTCCAAAGGCATATGGTTTGTACGCTAAATGACTTGGTATAATTGTAAATTGGCCCCTAGTGGGTGTTGGGTACAGTTGGTGTGCGGGGATCGCTGGTCAGCAAGGACTGAGTGGGCCGAAGGGCCTGTTATCGCGCTGTATCTCTAAACTAAACTAAAATGCTGTAAGTGGGATTATTGTAGATGAATGAATGAATGAATGAATAAGTTTATTGGCCAAGTATGTACAAATACAAGGAATTTGCCTTGGTGCTCCGCTCTCAAGTAACACCACGACACATTGAAACATGTAAGATTGTTAAGGGCTTGGACACGCTAGAGGCAGGAAACATGTTCCTGATGTTGGGGGAGTCCAGAACCAGGGGCCACACAGTTTAAGAATAAGGAGTAAGCCATTTAGAACGGAGACGAGGAAACACTTTTTCTCACAGAGAGTGGTGAGTCTGTGGAATTCTCTGCCCCAGAGGGCGGTAGAGGCAGGTTCTCTGGATGCTTTCAAGAGAGAGCTAGATAGGGCTCTTAAAAATAGCGGAGTCAGGGGATATGGGGAGAAGGCAGGAACGGGGTACTGATTGGGGATGATCAGCCATGATCACATTGAATGTCGGTGCTGGCTCGAAGGGATGAATGGCCTCCTCCTGCACCTATTGTCTATTGCCTATTGACATACAGTAAACAATTCAGAATAAAACTTAAAACATTAAGAATAAAACATTATAGTTTGAACATGTGAATTAAATTAAATACCAGAGCAAAAGGAGGCTACAGACTTTTGGTCCTTGAGTAGAGCTACCTGTGTCTGGCTGTGGCGGCTTTGACAGTCCGGAGTCGCCTTCCAGAAGGAATGGAATCATAGTTTGATATGGTGGCAAATAAAGGCCCTTCGGCCCACCACTTCCTTACTAGCCCTTTGCCCATATATAACATCCCCATTTGCCAGCATTGTGACTACAACCTTCAACGTCTTCAGCATAAAATCCAAGTAGTGGAGAAACTGAGTGGGTCAGGCATCTCCTGTGGAGGGAATGGACAGACGAGGCTTCAGACTGTTGACCCTTCTTCAGATGGGTCCCGTCCCGAAATGTCACCTGTCCATTCCCTCCAAAGATGCTGCCTGACCCGTTGAGTTTCTCCAGCACCCTGTGCCCTGGATTCCAGCATCTGCAGTTCGCTGCGTCTACAAGCAATGCTGCAGAATGTTCTTTCTTGGAAAGTTAATTTGAGATATTGAGAAGGATCCAACGATATATCTGCAGACAAATGCAAAGTCTAACGGGAGCGAGAATACGACAGAACTTTATTTGTCCCAGGAGGGACATTGATCAGCCAACAGTCATATAGCACAAGGTACGAGAAACACAAAATTAAAGTAACGAGTGGAAAGGATTGGGGATCTGCTGAGATTGGAGAGGGGGGAAGGGGAGTCAGTCGACCCCAGGACAGAAGGGGGAGGGGTGTTCAGTTTGAACCGGGGGGGGGGGGGGGGGGGGGGGGGGGGGGGGGGGGGGGGGGGGGGGTAGGGGGGAGTTGTACAGTTTAACAATAGACAATAGACAATCTCCCAATTCCGGTAGCTCTTGCTGTCTCCTCCACTTCTCAGCTTTCCCTCAGTCTTCAGGCTCCTCCTCTTCCTTTTTCCTTTCTTCTCTCCCCCCCCCCCCCCCCCCCCCCCCCCCCCCCCCCACCTCCATCAGTCTGAAGAAGGGTTTCTGCCTGAAACGTCGCCTATTTCCTTCACTCCATAGATGCTGCTGCACCCGCTGAGTTTCTCCAGCACTTTTGTCTACCATAGACAATAGGCAGTAGGTGCAGGAGGAGGCCATTCGGCCCTTCGAGCCAGCACCGCCATTCAATGTGATCACGGCTGATCATCCCCAATCAGTACCCCGTTCCTGCCTTCTCCCCATATCCCCTGACTCCGCTATTTTTAAGAGCCCTATCTAGCTCTCTCTTGAAAGCATCCAGAGAACCTGCCTCCACCGTCCTCCGAGGCAGAGAATGCTACAGACTTTTGTAAGTTTGACCATACCTTGGCAAGAACATCATGCTTATGGCCTTTCTTAAGGTTGATGGCACATCACCACCCGGCCACATGTCTAGGTGACACCTCGATAGGGTTGTGCTCTGGGGAGTGACCAGCCACTAGATGGAGCCGATGGGGCCCTCTCCATTGTCGACGCTACACCAGCACGTTCATGTTGAAATTCAAGAGAGTTTGTTGTCATGTATCCCAGATAGGACAATGACGTTCTTGCTTTGCTTCAGCACAACAGAACATGGTAGGCATAAATAAATACCCATACATACACCAGCACCAATGCACATTGAGGAGAGCCCCCGCTGAGTTTCTCCAGCATTTTGTGTACGCTCGATTTTCCAGCATCTGCAGTTCCTTCTTTAACACATTGAGGAGATAGAGCACTGCCAACTTAAATCCAGGTCACTGTGCAAAACAAATGGATCACTATCTGGCCATTCAGCCCCTCAATTCGCTTCCGGCACACAATCGGCCCAGTGGCGCAGCGGTAGAGTTGCTGCCTCACAGCGCCGAAGACCCGGGTTCCATCCTGACCACGGGTGCTGTCTGTACGGAGTTTGCACGTTCTCCCCGTGACCGCGTGGGTTTTCGCCGAGATCTTCGGTTTCCTCCCACACTCCAAAGACGCGCAGCTTTATAGATTAATTTGTTTGGTGTGATTGTAAATTGTACCTAGTGTGAGGAGTGTTAATGTGCCGGGATCGCTGGTCAGTGCGGACTCGGTTGGGCCGGCGGGGCCTGTTTCCGCGCTGTATCTCTGAACTAAACTGTCGTTAAAATGGAAAGGGTGCATAGAGGACTTACGAGGATGTTCCGCTCAGTTCAGTTCTGTTTAGTTTAGTGTCACGCGTACCGAGGCACAGTGAAAACCCTTTGTTGCGTGCTAACCAGTCAGCGGAAAGACAATACCGGCTCCTCTCCCTCCGCTGAAGAACGGAGCGGTTCAGGAGGTCCTTCACCCCTGCAGCCATTACATTTTACAATTCGGACCGCTAGGCTGTAGGGGGATGTATTTTTGCATTAAAAAAAAACAGAAGGGTCTCGACCCGAAACGTCGCCTATCTCCTTCGCTCCTTAGATGCTGCTGCACCCGCTGAGTTTCTCCAGCTTTTTGTGTAACCCCCCATTAATTGTTAATTATTGTTCTTTTTAAGTATTTATTGCTCTTAGGTAGTGTCCAGAGTGTATTTTATGTATTTTCTGTCTGGGTTGGTTTTGAATGTGTGGGTTTATTGGTTGGGGGCTTCTGGACATCTGAATTTCCCTGAGGGGATCAATAACTTATTATTATTATTGTTATTAATACATGATTACCGAGACTGGGGGGTGTAAGGAGAAAGCTGGATAGGATGGGACTGTTTTCCCAGGAGAATTTCCTCAGTAGGGGGCTGAGGGGTGATCTTATTGAGGTTTATGAAGTCATGAGGGACATAGATAACATAGAACATTACAGTCCAGGAACAGGCCCTTCGGCCCACGATGTTTGTGCTGAACATGACGCCCAGTTAAACTGATCTCATCTGCCTGCACATGATCCATATCCCGCTATTCCCTGCACTTCCATGTGTCCATCCAAAGGCCTCTTAAACACCACTATCGCACTGCCTCCACCCCCACCCCCACTGCTGGCAATGCACTCCAGGCCCCCACCACGCAGTGTAAAGAACAGGCCCTGCATATACCCATTAAACCTGCCCCCTCTCACCTCATGGTTGGACATTTCCACCCTGGGAAAAAGGTCCTGATTATAGAAACATAGAAACATGAAGAGTAGGCGCAGGAAGTAGGCCATTCGGCCCTCCGAGCCAGCACCGCCATTCAATATGATCACGGCTGATCATCCAGAATCAGTACCCCGTTCCTGCCTTCTCCCCATATCCCTTGATTCCGTCAACC
Source organism: Okamejei kenojei (assembly GCA_035221665.1). NCBI lineage: Eukaryota > Metazoa > Chordata > Chondrichthyes > Rajiformes > Rajidae > Okamejei > Okamejei kenojei. Next base: position 6,809,634 of record CM069166.1, read on the forward strand.
CTAAGAGCCACATCCAATCCTCTCTCGAAAACATCCAGTGAATTGGCCTCCACTGCCTTCTGTGGCAGAGTATTCCACAGATTCACAACTCTCTGGGTGAATTTTTTTTTCCTCATCTCAGTCCTAAGGGAGCGCTGTATGTATGTATTTATGTATGTATTGTTAGATCTATGTACCACTGTATGTAGAATGTTAGTACCTGCACTGATGTAAAAGCACTTTGCTCAACGATTGTTAAATAAGCGATATAGAAATAAAATTGACTTTACTTGACTTGACTTAAATGGCCTACCCCTTATTCTTAAACTGTGACCCCTGGTTCTGGACTCCCCCAACATCGGGAACATGTTTCCTGCCTCTAGCGTGTCCAATCCCTAAATAATTGTACATGTTTCTATAAGGTGTCCTCTCCTCCTTCTAAATTCCAGTGAATATAAGCCCAGTCAATCCATTCTTTCATCATATGGCAGTCCCGCCATCCCGGGAATTAACCACCCTAACTCCCCCTCTCATGCCTACAGCACCCAGTTCACGGTGAATTGCCTGCACACTTGAGTCGACTTGAAGACGCTGGGCTTACCTGAGGTCCCACAACTCCAGGTGGACCAAGTAGACCATTCTTCCCTTGGAAACCCTGCAGAAAAGACATTAAAAAAGGACAAGGGTATTAGGAGATCCAGCAATCTTCAGCCCAGAGCAGCAGGGGATCAGGTTACTCAGGCGGCAATGATAACAAGAAGCAACAAGGGTGCTGTCTGTGCGGAGTTTGCATGTTCTCTCTGTGACCTGCATGGACTCAGTGGCCTGTTTCCGTGCTGCATCTCTGAAAGATTCCCGACTATTTTTATTTATACATCTCCAGCACCTGCAGTACTTTGGAATTTCAAGAAACATGTAACTGGTATCGTTACAATGCAAGTATTGTAGGGTATTGTTACTGGGACTGTAGGTTGATTGGCCCTCTGTGGAAAGCCCCCGAGTGTGTGGGTGAGGGGTGGAGCCTGGGACAGATTTGACGGGAATGTGGGAAGAACGGGACACAGGGAGAATAAAGGGCCTGTCCCACTGTACGAGCTATTTCAAGAGCTCTCCCGAGTTTAAAAAAAAAATCAAACTCGTGGTAAGCACCTAGAATGTACACAGCGGGTACATCGGAACTCGGGACGTCTCGTAACGCTAACGGCAGGTACTCGGGAAACGCGGTAAGCTCGTGAAGACTCGTGACGATGTTTCAACATGTTGAAAAATGTCCACGAGAGCCCCGAGTACCTACGAGCGGCCATTACCGTAATTGCCCGAGTTCGAATCAGGGGAAACTCGGGAGAACTCTTGAATTAGCTCGTACAGTGGGACAGCCCCTTAACGGGTTACTGACGGGCCAAATGGCTTCCTTCAGTATAGGAAGGGAATGGGGACATTCGGTGCAACACTGGGACATTGGAGCTCAGCGGGACCCAGTCGCGGGGGGTTGAGGGAGGGAGGAAGGTGAAGGAGGAGGCTAGAAGTGTCTCAGCATTACAATAAATTACAGCATTACTGAGTGGTGGAGCCCAAGTCGGTGAACTATTCCACGCTCCTATCCATTGAGACGCCCTTGTGGTCTATACAACAGCGGAGCCGTGCGTGCAACTTACAGCTTCTCCTCGTTGCCCTGGGTGTCCGGGGATTCCATCCTTCCCTGCCGGTCCCTGGAGAGATCACAAGAGGCAGCAAGGTGAAGCAATCACAGGTTTAAGTTGAAAAAGAATCCAGACCCACATTTGGGCGCGCAGCGGTAGAGTTGCTGCCTTACGCGGCCAGAAACCCAAGATTCGATCCTGACTACGGGCGCTGTCTGTACCGTGTTTGTCACATTCCTGCGTGGGTTTCCTCCGAGATCTCCGGTTTCCTTCTACTCTCCAAAGACGTACAGGTTTGTAGGCTAATTGGCTTGGTATAAATGTAAATTGTCCCCCAGTGTGTGTAGGGCAGTGTTCGTGTGCGGGGGTCGCTGGTCGGCGCGGACTCGGGGGGCCGAAGAGCCTGTTTCCGCGCTGTATCTGTAAACTAAATCACCCATGCATGTGCTCCAGAGATGCTGCCTGACCTGCCTGAGTTACTCCAGCACTCTGTGTCCCTTTGTGTAAACCAGCATCTGCAGTTCCTTGTATCCACTATCGTCTGCACTGATACACTAACAAGTACATCTTGCATGCTTTCTACGGTTGGTTTAATAACATTAACATCTCTTGGTCTTGTTTAACAATGTAGATTGTGTCCATTGCTGCCATTTGGAGTTTTATTCTCAAGGGCCATTGTTTGTCCAGTCAAGTTTCTCAGTTGCTCTTCAAACCCAGTTGTAATCGTTCGTTCAGTGTTGCCATCTCATGTGCAATGCACACAGGCTTGGCGATGGCTATCCTACAGAGTGCCTGCAAGAATCCCTTGTTAATGCAGCATATCAATGTCCTGTTAATCTTTTCACTGGGCTGCCCCCCTTCACCAGCCCACTCCTCTTCGAGGCCAGACACCAACATCAGAACTCCCTTCCAAGACCTGAGTTAAGAGTCTGATAACAGCAGCGAAGAAACTCTATATAGAGTTCAAGTGCTGAAGTAACTCATCAGGCAGAATCTCTGGAGAAAATCGATGGGTGACGTTTTGGGCTTTGACCTTTTTCAGACAAGCAGTCTGAGGAAGGGTACCAATCCGAAACATCACCCATCCTTTTTTCTCCAGAGATGCTGCCAGACTCGCTGAGTTACTCCAGCATTTTGTGACTTTCTTCAATGATGTTGGGTTGTGGTTCTCTGATTCCTACTTTATTCTGACCTTCCATGGCTTCTGAAACCCTGGTCTACATCCAACCTCACCCAGACTCGATGGAAGGTCTTTGACCTGAAACGTCGACTGTTTCTCCTTCCCAGATGCTGCCTGAGCTGATGGGTATTCCCAGCATGTCCAGCTTGTAAGGTTGCCTGGATCAGCAGCGTTCTGCTCTTGCAATGGAAACAGAAGAACTATTCCATTCGATGATAATGAATAGTGAAAGACTTGGATAGAGTAGATGGGGAGAGGATGTTTCCACTAGTGGGAGAGTCCAGGACTAGAGGCCGTAGCCTCAGGATTAAAGGATGTTCCTTTAGGAAGGAGATGAGGAGGAATTTCTTTAATCAGAGGGTGGTGAATCTGTGGAATGCATTGCCACAGAATGCTGTGGAGCCCAAGTCAATGGATATTTTTAAGGCAGAGATTAGCAAATTCTTGATTAGTACGAGTGTCAGGGGTTATGGGGAGAAGGCAGGAGAATGGGGTTGAGAGGGAAAGGTAGATCAGCCTTGATTGCTTGGCGGGGTAGACTTGATGGGTCAAATGGCCTTATTCTTCTCCTAGAAATGATGAATGTGAGTACCTGACCACCTCCCCTCAGCGTCCCCCAATCCTATCCATGTTCCTGTATAACTGTTTCTTGAACGTTGGGATAGTCCCAGCAGCCCCCCCCCCCCCCCCCCCCCCACAAACGAAACAAAGGTAGGCTTTCTCACCGGAGGTCCTTTTGGCCCTGAGAAACCATTCAGTCCTTGAGGTCCTGGAGGTCCCTTGAAAAACAAAGACAGATGATGCAGTTAGACATTGCACAGACCAAGCTCCCAATGAGTTGAGCCACCGCCTAAATCTTAACTCGGCTAAAGTGCTGGAGGAACTCTGCGGGTGCAGCAGCATCTATGGAGCGAAGGAAATAGGCAACGTTTCGGCCCGAAACCCTACGGGTTTCGACCCGAAACATTACCTATTTCCTTTGGGCTTCGGCCCGAAACGTTGCCCATTTCCTTCGCTCCATAGGTGCGTTCCTCCAGCACTTTTGGCTACCTTCGATTTTCCAGCATCTGCAGTTCCTTCTTAACCACCTAAAGTTTAACTTCTGGCCGTGAAAGAGGTTTGAGTTTGCGTTGAGCTGATTGCCACGCGTACCGAGGTACAGCGACAAGCTTTCGCTGCCTGCTGACCAGTCAGCGGAAAGACAACACATGATAATCATCGAACCGCGCACAGTGTACAGACGCATGGTGGTGTGTCGATATGGTGGCGCAGCGGCAGTGTTGCTGCCTTACAGCGCTCGCAGCTCTCGCTGCGCCAGAAACCCAGGTTCGATCCCGGCTGGGGTCGCTGGGTCAGTGCGGACTCAATGGGCCGAAGGGCCTGTTTCCACCCTGAATCGCTAAACTAAACTGAAGTAAACATGATTAAGGGAACAATGCGAATAACGTTTTGTGTAAGGAAAATGCAGTAAAATCACACACTCCAGGGAATTTAACATTCAGGTATTCCCTGGATAATCCATATGTTCCATTCCTGAAAAAAACAATTTTCCCATGTGGGAAAAGTCTATTTTCTGTTGCCACTCTGTGTGAATCTCCTAGAAATGTTTAATTACATTGAATATCTTCCATGTTCATCTGAACACTTCCCATAATTAAACTAATGGAACGTGTAATGCATGCAGTTGCCAATAAATACCACAAATCATTTCATTACTGTGAATGCTCTCATGAAAAATTCTTTAAAAGCTCATCCAATTGTTTACATAAGAAAGATTACCGTGTAGGGTCATAGAGTGATACAGCGCCCTTCAGCCCAACTTGCCCACACCGGCCAACTTGTCCCAGCTATACTAGTCCCACCAGCCTGTGTTTGGTCCATATCCCTCCAAACCTGTCCTATCCATGTACCTGTCTAACGCTGGGACAGTCCCAGCATCAACTACCTCTCCCCGGAAGCTTGTTCCCTACACCCACCGCCCTTTTTGTGAAAAGGTTACCCCTCAGATTCCTATTAAATCTTTTCCCCTTCATCTTAAACCTCTGTCCTCTGGTCCTCGAATCCCTTACTCTGGACAAGAGATACTGTGCATCTCCCAGTCTATTCCTCTCATCATCTTATACACCTCTATAACATTACCCCTCATCCTCCTTCATTTCAAGGAATAAAGTCCCAGCCTGCTCAACCTCTCCCTACAGCTCGGAAGCTCCAGTTCAGGCAACATCCTCTAAACATCCGCAAAATATATCAGATAGAGACATAGAAACATAGAAAATAGGTGCAGGAGTAGGCCATTCGGCCCTTCGAGCCTGCACCGCCATTCAATGTGATCATGGCTGATCACCCAACTCAGTATCCTATACCTGCCTTCTCTCCATACCCCCTGATCCCTTTGGACACAGAGACCACATCTAACTCCTTCTTAAATATAGCCAATGAAGTGGCCTCAACTACCTTCTGTGGCAGAGAATTCCAGAGATTCACCACTCTCTGAGTGAAAAATGTTTTTCTCATCTCGGTCCTAAAAGATTTCCCCCTTATCCTTAAAGGGGATAAAAGATTTCCCCCTTATCCTTAAACTGTGACCCCTTGTTCTGGACTTCCCCAACAGCGGGAACAATCTTCCTGCATCTAGCCTGTCCAACCCCTTAAGAATTTTGTAAGTTTGTAAGTTTTCCATAAACCTTTCCCTTGCCCTTGACTAATCCATCTCAAGTGGGTCTAAAGCTCGAAGGGCCGAATGGCCTGCTCCTGCACCTAATTTCTATGTTTCTAAGTCTTCGATTGTTTAGCATAGTTTAGTTCAGGGGTGGGGAACCTTTTCATGTTTGAAGGCCGCATTACGTTAGCTGTAATCTAACAAGGCCGCATCCAAAAAACTTCAATTAGATATACTTCAAAATGTACATTATTTTGTAAAAATCTAACCACTATGTACTAACTTCCAGAAAATGAAAAAAGTATGTTAATTCTAAAGTTAACTAACCTTTTAATAACTTTGTTGTGACTGCTTTATGTGGGAGGTTAACTTACATTCTAGAGTCGCATTAGAACTAAATCATGAGCATAACAGGTGTTAAAATATCCCTCATGATTTACTAATGTTTTAATTGTGGTTGTCAGTCGGGGAGGATTATTTTAGTTGAATCTTCTTTTACTCTTTGGTATTTTTAATACGTTCATTTTAAGATTAAAATAAATATAATAAAAGATGAACAAAAACATATTAATAAAATATTAAAAGGATTTGTTCTACATAATTTGGATTCATTCAAAAGGCCGCACTTATGGCCTAGAAGGCCGCAGGTTGCCCACTGCTGGTTTAGTTTATTGATACAGCGTGGAAACAGGCCCTTCGGCCCACTGAGTCCATGCAGACAATCGATTACCGGTGCACTAGTTGCGTCCTGCACACCAGGGGCAATTTACAGAAGACTGTGATGCCCCTGTCCCACTTAGGAAACCTGAACGGAAACCTCTGGAGACTTTGCGCTCCACCCAAGGTTTCTGTGCGGTTCCCGGAGGTTTTTGTCCTCCGGGAATCACCTTCAACTAGCATCGCAGCTGGCTTCGACTGAAAAACGTACCGATTTTTAAAACGGAAACCACTTTCGACCATTAGGGAGACTGACAAAAACCTCCGGGAACCGCACGGAAACCTTGGGTGGGGCGCAAAGTCTCCAGAAGTTTCCGTTCAGGTTTGCTAAGTGGGACTGGGGCGTTAACCTGCAAACCCGCACATCTTTGGAGTGTGGGAGGAAACCGGAGCACCCGGTGAAAAGCTTTGTTTCGCGTGCAGGGTGATCGCTGGTTGGTGTGGACACGGAGGGCTGCTGGGCCTGTTTCTGCGCTGTAACTCTGAACTAAACTAAACAGAAGGATGGAGCAACCAGATAGTAAACCTCTGTCTTTCACACACGGGTCATGTTCTCTTCCCTTCAGCCAAACAAAACAAGGCCGGAAATTACAGCTTAAGTTCTGAGCCCAATAAATTAAAAATTAAGTCTGGGAAATTAAAGTGGAGGAAGAGTTCTGATGGGAGCAGAATTAGGCCGTTCATCCCATCAAGTCTACTCCACCATTCAATCACGGCTGATCTATTTCTCCCTCCTAACCCCATTCTCCTGCCTTCTCCCCATAACCTCTGACACCCGTACTAATCAAGAATCTATCTCTCTCTGCCTTAAAAATATCCACTGACTTGGGCTCCATCGCCTCCTGTGGCAAAGAATTCCACAGATTCACCAGCCAGTTCAGATTAAAATTAACTTGAGCCCCGACACCATTCCATATTTTAGTCACCAGGAAAGGGGTTTGCTGACAACATGGAGGAAGCCGGTGTGGAGTAGAAGATCGGAGAGGGGCGGAGAGGCCTGCCCCGTGTCTGTCCGCACTGTTTCACTCCAGGGTGGCAGAGTGGCGCAGCTGGGAGACCCACTGTCTCATAATGCCAGAGACCCGGGTTCGACCCTGACCCTGACTCGGAGGGCTGAAGGGCCTGTATCTCCAAACTGAAATAAAACGTGGGCCAAACATGGGACTAGCGTAGTTGGGCCATCAAGGGCAGTACGGACGAGTTGGGCGATGCCGGTTGCGATGCTAGTTGGTGATGATTCCCGGAGGACAAAAACCTTCAGGAACCTCCGGGAATGGGCTGAGTTGGGCTGAAGGGCCTGTTTTCTATGCTGTATGACTCGATGGCCTGACACCAGATTCCAAGGAGTCTTTAAGGAAAAATCTCCGAGTATGATGGTCTCACAGTTGGATCGAAGCATCATTGCACACGGAAGGGTAAATATGATGCCTTTAATTCAAAGAAATAACACGGACTGACGACTGCGGGCAGGGTGGAGTCACCCGCATATCAGGCAGAGTGGCTGCCTCACTGTATGGGGATCTGGATTCGAACCTGCCCTCAGGCACTGCCTGTGTGGAGTCCGCAAGTCCTCCCTGTCCAAGTGATCTGCTCGATGTTTCTTGATAGACTCAAACTTGACTGTGAAGATGTTTGCGTTTTACTTTTCTCCCCCTGTGCCCAGTAGAGTTGCTGCCTCACTGCGCCGGAGACACGGGGTGCTGTCTGTACGGAGTTTGCACGTTCTCCCTGTGACCGCGTGGGTTTTCTTCGGGCGCGCCCCCACATCCCAAAGATGTCAGGTAATTGGCCCTCCGTAAATCACCTCTGGTGGGGATCGGGTGGATGCGAAAGTGAGAAAGCATGGAACTGGTGCGACGGGGTGACCGATGGCCGGCGTGGGCTCGGTGGGCCGAAGGGCCTGTTTGCCAGCTGCATCTTTGAGCTGGACGGAACCCAACCACGCAGAGACTTCCAGAGAGAAGACCTTACCTTTTCACCCGGCACGCCCTGTGGACCGCCAGCGCCAGCATTTCCCTGCAGCAGAGTCAGAAGAGTCACCATTAGTGAGGAAAAATCCATGGGTGGTAGAAGAGGGGAACAGAACAGTCCAAACCCTGTCACCGGACACACCCAACGTTACCCACCCATTGCCAACCCTGATCTCCCGGTGGCTCAGCACTTCAACTCCCCCTCCCATTCCGACTCCGACCTCTCTGTCCTGGTCCTCCTCCATGGCCAGAGTGAGGCCCACCGTAAATCGGAGGAGCAGCACCTCATATTTCGCTTGGGCAGTCTGCACCCCAGCGGTATGAACATTGACTTCTCCAATTTCAGGTACTCCCTGCTTTCTCCTCCCCTTCTCAGCTCTCCCTCAGCCCTCTGTCTCCACCTCTTCCTTTCTTCCTCCCCAACCCCCCCCCCCCCACCCTCACATCAGTGTGAAGAAGGGTCTCGACCCGAAACGTTGCCTATTTCCTTCGCTCCATAGATGCTGCCTCACCCGCTGAGTTTCTCCAGCACTTTTGTTTTCCCCCCCCATTACATTACTGATCTAAAGTGACAACAAGAACTTTCACGTTATAAACAATGACTGGCCACGAACATGGATGTTCATCAATGCACCAACGCCTTGTTTTTGCACCGTCTTTTTCTCTTCGCTGCCTCGCATAATTCACGTATGATTTACGTTCAGCATGGTCGAAACATAGAAACATAGAAAATAGGTGCAGGAGCAGGCCATTCGGCCCTTCGAGCCTGCACCGCCATTCAATATGATCACGGCTGATCATCCAACTCAGTATCCTGTACCTGCCTTCTCTCCATACCCCCTGATCCCTTTAGCCACAAGGGCCACATCCAACTCCCTCTTAAATATGGCCAATGAACTGGCCTCAACTACCTTCCGTGGCAGAGAATTCCACAGATTCACCACTCTCTGTGTGAAAAACGATTTTCTCATCTCGGTCCTAAAAGACTTCCCCCTTATCCTTAAACTGTGTGACCCCTTGTCCTGGACCTCCCCAACATCGGGAACAATCTTCCTGCATCCAGCCTGTCCAACCCCTGAAGAATGTCTGAGTTTAGGTGCCTGTGATGCTTCTACAAGCAAGATTTACCTTGTACCTGCATCCTCACCATAATTGTGCGCAAGACTAAAAACTTGAAGGTGGACACAAAATGCTGGAGTACCACAGCGGGACAGGCAGCATCTCTGGAGAGAAGTAAAGCCTTCGATTTAAACTAGCATCTGCAGTTCTTTCCTGCTACAAACTTGACTTGACTTGACAAGGTGCATTTCAGTAGTCACTTTGATAAGAGTCAAGAGTGTTTTATTATCATATGTCCCAGATGGAACAATGAAGTTCTTAAGGGCCTGTCCCACTTGGTGATTTTTTCAGCGGCTGCCGGCATCATTGACTGACCTATCAGGTCACCGAAAAATTCGCGGCGTGAGCCGGCGGTGCGGTATTGACGAGCGGCGTTTTTTCAAGGGTCGCAACATTTTATTTTTGTCGCCGCTGGATTTTGAAACGGGTTATTGATTGGGGACGATCAGCTCTGATCACAATGAATGGCGGTGCTGGCTCGAAGGGCCGAATGGCCTCCTCCTTCACCTATTGTCTATCATTCTATGAAATGTTCAAAATCTTTTGGCAACCCTGATATGACGCCGGCAGTCGCCGAAAAAAATCGCAAAGTGGGGCCGGCAATAGACAATAGACAATAGGTGCAGGAGTAGAGGCCATTCGGCCCTTCGAGCGAGCACCGCCATTCAATGTGATCATGGCTGATCATCCCCAATCAGTACCCCGTTCCTGCCTTCTCCCCATATCCCCTGACTCCGCTATTTTTAAGAGCCCTATCTAGCTCTCTTGAAAGTATCCAGAGAACCTGCCTCCACCGCCCTCTGAGGCAGAGAATTCCACAGACTCACCACTCTCTGTGAGAAAAAGTGTTTCCTCGTCTCCGTTCTAAATGGCTTACTCCTTATTCTTAAACTGTGGCCCCTGGTTCTGGACTCCCCCAACATCGGGAACATGTTTCCTGCCTCTAGCTGTGTCAAAACCTTTGACAATCTTATATGGTTTAATGATCCTTCTAAACTCCAGAGTGTACAAGCCCAGTTGCTCCATTCTCTCAGCATATGACAGTCCCGCCATCCCGGGAATTAACCTTGTAAACCTTTTACTTGCTGAAGCTCAACAGAATATGTACACATAGTACATCAACGAGAAATAAAAAATAATATATATATATATATATATATATATATATATATATATACACACACATATCTGAGGAAGGACATTATTGCCGTAGAGGGAGTGCAGAGAAGGTTCACCAGACTGATTCCTGGGATGTCAGGACTGTCTTATGAAGAAAGACTGGATAGACTCGGTTTATACTCTCTAGAATTTAGGAGATTGAGAGGGGATCTTATAGAAACTTACAAAATTCTTAAGGGGTTGGACAGGCTAGATGCAGGAAGATTGTTCCCGATGTCGGGGAAGTCCAGGACAAGGGGTCACAGCTTAAGGATAAGGGGGAAATCCTTTAAGACCGAGATGAGAAAGACCTTTTTCACACAGAGAGTTTCACTCTCTGCCACAGAGGGTAATTGAGGCCAGTTCATTGGCTATATTTAAGAGGGAGTTAGATGTGGCCCTTGTGCCTAAAGGGATCAGGGGGTATGGAGAGAAGGTAGGTACAGGATACTGAGCTGGATGATCAGCCATGATCATATTGAATGGCGGTGCAGGCTCGAAGGGCCGAATGGCCTACTCCTGCACCAATTTTCTATGTTTCTATCTATGTTTCTATACATTCAAACATACAAGCAACGATATCAGGGCAATGCCTCACCTTGGTGCCTGGTTTCCCTGGAGATCCTCGATGTCCCCTTTCACCTCGTTCCCCCTAACAATAGAAAGAACAGAAGAAGGTGAACTCCTGCCTCACACAGCACCTCTCAGTGCCTCTCTTCTTCCCACTCACTGGGCAGCAGTGAATTCAATCGCACCCAGGTCACCTCCCACGCCGTGGACCTTGAGCAGTTTTGGCTGCGCCGACCTGGGTTCCAAACCTTCTCCTCTCTGTGCAGTAATGCCAAGGGTGGGTTACTGCACCCGGTGGCTTGGAGGCCCCCGATCCGGGGACGGCGGTTCAAATCCCACTGCGGTGTCTTGGAAATGTGAAATTTAACTGAGCAAATCTACAATTGTAAATGGGGAATGATAAGATGTGTGGAGAGAAAGGAGGTGGTGGGGCATCACGGTGGCGCGGCGGTAGCAAGGCCAGAGGCGCGGGCTCAATTCTGACAATGGGTGCTGTCTGTACGGGAGTTTGCACGTCCTCCCCATGACTGCGTGGGTTTTCTCCGGGAGCTCCGGTTTCCTCCCACACTCTAAAGACGCGCGGGTTTGAAGGTCAATTGGCTTCGGGAAAATTGTAAATTGTCCGAGAGTGTGTGTCGGAGAGTGCTGATGCAGGGGTTGTTGGCTGGTCGGTGCGGACCCGAAGGGCCTGTTTCCTGGCTGTATCTCCAGTGAGTGATTAATATTTGATTGTCACATGTGAATTTGATACGCAGTGAAATTCTTTGTGGTGCATAGCATACACAAGGTATGCAAAGAGGTGCTAGATATAGGCAGCCTGCAACGTTACAAAGTAGACCCCAATGGTCCTTCTTATTCTCCCAGCGGCCCCCCCTGCCGGGACCCTATTTGTTCTCAGCGGCGTGCTCTCGTCGTCCAACGTCCTACGTAACGTCTAAAGACTGAAGCCGGGAGAGGAGAGGGAAGGAGTTAAGGGGACCAAGAGGGGGCAGGCAGCAGCGGTGGAGGTTAATCGAAGGGAATGCGTGGCCATTAGCGGTCGAGGGCGGAAGTGAAGCACCGAGAGCTGCGACTCACCACGGACCCACGGGCCCCTCCGCTGCCTGGAGCTCCAGCTCTGCCCTGGGACCAGATCAGAAGAAAGATCTCATTAGTCTTTAGGTTAATGGGCTCCTGTAAATTGTCCCCAGCATTGTGTAGGATAGCGCTGATGTAGGGGATGATCGCTGGTCGGCACGGACTCGGTGGGCCGAAGGGCCTGTTTCTGCCATGTCTCGCTCAACAAACTCATCTATCATGTCAGAGGTTTTCCCTCTTATAGCCCTGTCCCACGGTACGAGTTCATTCCAAGACTTCTCCCGAGTTTGCCCTGATTCGAACTCGGAGATTTACGGTAATGGCCGCTCGTCGGTACTCGGGGCTCTCGTGGACATTTTTCAACGTGTTGGAAAATCTTCACGAGTCTTCCCGTGCTTACCTGCCGTTAGCGAGTCTTCCCGAGTACCTGCCGTTAGCGAGTCTTCCCGAGTACCTGCCGTTAGCGTTACCAGACGTCCCCGAGCTCCGACGTACCCGCTACGTTCATTCTCCGTGCTTACCACGAGTTTGATTTTTTTTTAAACTCGGGAGAGCTCTTGGAATGAACCCGTACCGTGGGACAGGGCTATAACTCTTCCCCAAAACCTTACACTTGAAAACTAGGAGCTGGAGTCTGCTTGTTTAGTTTAGCTGAGTTTATTATTGTCACATGTACAGAGGTACAGTGAAAAGCTTTTTTCTTGCACGCTATTTAGTCAGCGGAAAAGACCGATACGTGATTACAATCAAGCGGTTCCCAGTGTACAGATACTGAATCAACGGCACGTTTAGTGCAAGACAAAATCCTTTATAGGGTGGAATGGACTTCACGACAGACAGACTTAAATTGTTGAAACTTTTAGTTCAGATTCTGTTTAGCTTTGCTTAGATTTTATTTATTTATTTTAATGTTATTCTTGTTTTATTAAAATTAATTTTTTTTTTTTTTTTTTAAGTTTAGGAGGGGTTTGTTTTTCCCTTTTTTCCTTTTCTTTTTGTCTTTTTATTTTTGTGTTTTTTTCTACATTTATAAGTTTTCTTTTAAAGATTTAACTATATTTGGTGTGATATGTTGAATATATTCACTAGTTTATTTAAGATAAATCATAGAATCGTAGAAAATAGGTGCAGGAGGAGGCCATTCGGCCCTTCGAGCCTGCACCGCCATTCAATATGATCATGGCTGATCATCCAACTCAGTATCCTGTACCTGCCTTCTCTCCATACCCCCTGATCCCTTTAGCCACAAGGGCCACATCTAACTCCCTCTTAAATATAGCCAATGAACTGGCCTCAACTACCTTCTGCGGCAGAGAATTCCACAGATTCACCACTCTCTGTGTGAAAAAAGATCTTCTCATCTCGATCCTAAAAGACTTCCCCCTTATCCTTAAAAATGGAACCTAGTATGGAAATGATTATCTTTGGAGTATTAGGAGATGGAAACAAATTAAATGTATCCCAAATCTCATTTTTTAATTATGGTTTAATAACAGCGAAAAAACTCGTACTCAAACTCTGGAAAAAGGCTACTATACCAACACTCAAAATGTGGATTGGTAATATGTTGGAAACGGCCCATTCGGAAGAAATGAGACTCCTCCTAATAGAAAGGAAAGACCAATTCTTAATGAGGTGCAATCGTATCGTAAAATTAAAAATTCTGGGTTTGAGTGAAAAATGATTAAGAATATAAAAACACATCGACTTGTGGCGCGTGAGAATCTCCTTTCTGCTTCACTTTCTCACATTTATCTCTTTCCACCACACTCGCTAGACTATTCTTTCCTCTTCACTACCCATTTCTTTCTAAAAAAAAGGAAGTTGTGCAAAGAATGTTTTAATAATTCTGGTAAAAAGGTACCATCAAAATGTAATGTACCTACTTCTAATAAATAAATTTAAAAAAAATAAAAAAATCTAACTATATTTACATAGAGACCGGGAGGTCTACATTCAATGTGTATTTTGACACTGGTCTCATACCAGGTTCTACCTGTTATTAATGTAATCCTGATCCCTATGTATCAATATTATTGTTACGTTTATCATTACTCTTTTTGCTCTGTTTTTTTAATGTTTTATTTTATTTTTTTTTGGAGAAAAATAAAACAATAAAAAGATGTTAAAAGAGAAAAGAAAGGAAGAAATCCGATCACAGACAGTTCGAAGGTTTCCGCTAAGGCAGATGCGACACTCAGCTGAAACTCAAATATAATAGATGGGGCAAAGGGGAAGATATAGAGGGCAGAATGTAGTTGTGTGCATTGTGATGTGTCAAACTCCGATGTCCAACATCCTCGATGGGGTAGAGGTCGTAACGTGTGGCGGGATGAGTGTAAAAACGGGTGTTCGATGGTCGACACACAATGCTGGAGTAACTCAGCGGGACAGGCAGCATCTCTGGAGAGAAGGAATGGAGAGGTGACGTTTCGGGTCGAGACCCTTCTTCAGACTGATGTCAGGGGAGGGGGCGGGACAGAAAGACTGGTGGGAGAACTGAGAAGGGGCACGGGGATGGAGAGGGAAAGCAAGGGCTACTTGAAGTTAGAGAAGTCAATGTTCATACCGCTGGGGGGTGAGCTGCCCAAGCGGAATATGAGGTGCTGCTCCTCCAATTTGCGCTGGGCCTCACTCTGGCCATGGAGGAGGCTCAGGACGGAAAGGTCGGATTGGGAATGGGAGGGGGAGTTGAAGCGCTGAGCCACCGGGAGCGTCTGACGGCGCTGGGCCTGTACTCGCTGGAGTTTAGAAGGGTGAGGGGGGACCTCATTGAAACGTACGGAATAATGAAAGGCATAGATAGAGTGGATGTGGAGAGGATGTTTCCACAGGTGGGAGAGTCTAGAACCAGAGGGCACAGCCTCAGAATAAAAGGGCGCTCTCTGAGAAAAGAGGTGAGGAGAAGCTTCGTTAGTCAGAGGTAGTTAATTTGTGGAATTTGTTGCCACAGAGGGCTGTGGAGGCTAAGTTAGTGGATATTTTTAAGGCAGAGATAGACAGGTTCTTGGTTGGAACGGGTGTCAAGGGTTACGGGGAGAAGGCAGGAAAATGGGATTAGGAGGCAGAGATCAGCCATGATTGAATGGCGGAGTGGTCTCGATGGGCCGAATGGCCTAATTCTACTCCTAGAACTTGTGAACTCGTGAGAGATTTTTCGTCAGCAATTAATGGTGTTTTTCAAATGGCAAATACACACAAAATGGGATTAGGGGACAGATTGAATGGTGGAGTGGACTCAATGGGCTGAATGGCCTAATTCTACCCTGTAACTTGTGAGCTGAGGGGGAGAGGAGGAGAGAGAGTGAGAGGGGGCGTGAGAGTGAGAGGGAGGGAGAGGGAGGGAGGGGGAGAAAGGGAGAGAGGATGAGAGAAAAGGGGGGGGGAGAGAAAGGGAGGGGGGAGAGGGAGAGAGATGAGAGGGGAGGGAGAAGCTACACCAAGTTGGACACAGGCTGAGGGATGGCCACACCTACCCTTCTGCCCTTTTCTCCGCTTAGTCCTGCGGATCCCAGGAATCCCACCGAACCCTGGGATGGAGGAGAGAGGAAAAATAACACAAGCAAACTTGTAAACGGGATCACAATGAGACAGTAGCATCAGTACACCGCGCTCCAAAAACATCAGATGCAATTGTCAATGATAACACATTCCCACAGCAAAGCAGAGTTATGTGGTCGAGGAACTTTGTCATGTGGGGCCCACTATACAACCGGTTATTAACCCGGTTACACCCCCGGAGAGAAGGAACGGATGACGTTTCGGGTCAAGACCCTTCTTCAGACTCTGGGTTACTTAACCCCGTTGCCTCACAGCGCACACTTTGGAAGGGAATCACAAAAAATATTCCCACTGTCCATTTTCCGTATTTTTTACTTTAAGGGTGGGGCACGGTCGTACTGCCTCACAGTGCCTTACAGAGACCCGGGTTTGATCCTGGTACCTGATGGAGGAGAGGGGGAGGAGAGGGACGGGCGGGGGGGGGGGGGGAGGAGGGAGAAAGGGGGGAGAGGAGGAGAGAGGAGGGAGAGGGGAGAGAGAGGGAAAGGGAGGGGGAGAGGGAGAAGAGAGTGAGAGGGGGTGATAGAAGGGGGGAGGGGGGAGGGGGAGAAGGGGGAGAAAGGGGGAGAGGTGGAGAGAGAAGGAGAGGGGGAGAGGGAAAGGGAGGGAGAGGGGAGTAGAGAGTGAGAGAAGGGAGATAGAGGGGGGGGAGAGAGTGGGAGTAGGAGGAGAAAGGGTGAGAGGAGGAGAGGGAGGAGAGAGTGAGAGGGGGAGAGAGAGGGGGGAGGGGGGGAGGGGGAGAGGAGGAGAGAGGAGGGAGGAGAGGGGGGGAGGGGGAGAAGAGAGAGAGTGTGAGAGGGGGCGAGAGGGAAAGGGAGCAGGAGAGAGAGGAGAGGGGGAGAGAGAGGGGAGGGAGGGGGAGAGGAGGAGAGAGAAGGAAGGGGAGAAAGGGAAAGGGAGTGGGAGAGAGAGGGAGAGGAGAGAGAGAGAGGGAAAAGGGAGGGGGGGGAGAGGAGGATGGGAGGGGGAGGGAGAGAGGGGGGAGAGGAGGGGGGAGGGAGTAGAGGAGGAGAGAGGAGGGGAGAGAGGGGGAGAGAGAGAGGGGGAGAGGGGGAGAGGGAGGAGGGGAGGGGGAGAGGCGAGGGGGGCGGTGGGCGAGGAGAGAGGGCGATGGGAGGCTTGTAGGTGCTTTTAAAGACCAACACTTACCCTTGGCTTTCAGCATATCCAACTGCGGAACTGCTACGACACAGAAGATGCCCCCCGCATGGGCAATTGAGGTTGGGCAATACTGGTTATGTTAAATGCTTACTTAAACATAAATTCCAACAATCCAAGCCAGGAGCGACGAGCTAAGCATAGGCACGTTGAACTTTAACCCACACTGACCTTTGGCCCCTTCCGTCCTGGGTACCCTGGCAGGCCTGGAACTCCCAGTGTCCCCTGTGTTTGGAGAAGCATAAGTGTTAATCCAACGGGAAGATCATAAAAGGCATTGTGGGGTGTATTGTTTCAAAAGCATTCCCACAGGTTGGTCCGTGCCCCAAAATGGTTCTGTCCCACTTGACCCTGACTACGGGTGCTGTCTGTGTGGAGTTTGTACGTTCTCCCTGTCAGCTGCGTGGGTTTCCCCCGGGTGCTCCGGTTTCCTCCCAAACTCCAAAGTTGCACAGGTTTGTAGGTTGATTGGCCTGGGTAAAATAAAATCTGTAAATGGTCCCTAGTGAGTGTAGGATAGCGCCAGCATATGGGTGATCAAACATTGGTGTCGCGTAAATGATGCCCACGTGGGACAGGCCCTTAACCTATCTACGCCGCTCATAATCTCATATACGGCTATGGTCTAATGCAGGGGTTCCCAACCTATTTCGTCCCGTCTACCCCTGGCAACTTTCATAGCACATGACATTGTTATTTCACTCATTTACGAACAACTAATGATGAACAGATACCGGCATACCGGAACCAAACACAGCCAGTCAATGAGAAAACATATGTACAAATCCAGAATCGACATAGTTAACCCCTGGTAGACAAAAGTGCGGGTGCAGCAGCATCTATGGAGCGAGGGAAATAGGCAACGTTTCGGGCCGAAACCCAAAGGAAATAGGTAACGTTTCGGGTCGAAACCCGAAGGGTTTCGGGCCGAAACGTTGCCTATTTCCTTCGCTCCATAGAAGCTGCCTCACCCGCTGAGTTCCTCCAGCACTTTTGTCTACCTTCGATTTTCCAGCATCTGCAGTTCCCTCTTACACATTTACCCCCTGCTTGCGAACCCTTGGTCTAATGACTTCATTCTCTCCCAAGTCCCATCCAGCTTGTTTTTTTTGTTTTGTCTTAAAAGCTAGACACAAAATGCTGGAGTCGGCCAGCATCTCTGGAGAGAAGGATTGGGTGACCCTTCGGGTCTGCAGTTCTATCCTACACCTTTTGTCTGCTCCGCTGCAAAAAGTCTCCTCAAGGTATGTCTACAATTGTCGTTTTTTTCTTATCCAGGCTCAGTCACATGGGCCTGGGGATAGATTGCTTAAGAAGGAACTGCAGATGCTGGAAACTCAAAGGTAGGTAGAAGCGCTGGAGAAACTCAGCGGGTGAGGCAGCATCTATGGAGCGAAGGAAATAGGCAACGTTTCGGGCCAAAACGTTGCCTATTTCCTTCGCTCCGTTGATGCTGCTGCACCCGCTGAGTTTCTCCAGCGCTTTTGTCTACCTGGGGATGGATTGCTTGCTTCACGGGTAATGTAGAGAACTCCAAACTGACCTTCTCGCCAGCTTGACCTCTTGACCCTCGATCACCAAAGGGACCGAACTGACCTTTGATCCCTTCTGGCCCATCCTCTACCGCGCTGGCCCAGCAAACCAGCGTTGCCCTGCGGGGGGGAGAGGGAGTTAGTTAGTACGCCATCCAAAATAAATGTTTTTTTTTATTTTTTTTATTTTTTTATTATAGAAACAAAGTAATTACAAAATAAATGTTTTGGCCTGTCCAGTCGCTGTCGTGGCAGCTCCGCGAGAACTGTGCATGTTTTTAACATTCGTGTTCCTTTTTAACTTATTTCTGAGTTCTAACTCCCTAGTACTAACGAAGTACGGCAGGGAAACCCTCTTAAATCTAAACTCTAGCGCAAAATTGCTGTTTTTATTTCCTTTTTCCTTCCTCCCACAGTATAACAATTCATAACACGAGGATTTCAGTACAGGAGTAAAGAGGTTCTTCTATAGTTGTATAGGGCACATCCGGAGTATTGTGTACAGTTTTGGTCTCCTAATTTGAGGAAGGACATCCTTGTGATTGAGGCAGTGCAGCGTAGGTTCACGAGATTGATCCCTGGGATGGCGGGACTGTCATATGAGGAAAGATTGAAAAGACTAGGCTTGTATTCACTGGAGTTTAGAAGGATGAGGGGGGATTTTATAGAAACATATAACATTATAAAAGGACTGGACAAGCCAGATGCAGGAAAGATGTTCCCAAGGTTTGGGCGCACGAGTCCAGAACCAGGGGCCACAGTCTTAGAATAAAGGGCTCTAGAGGTCATTTAAGACTGAGGCGAGAAAAAACTTTTTTACCCAGAGAGTTGTGAATTTATGGAATTCCCTGCCACAGAGGGCAGTGGAGGCCAAATCACTGGATGGATTTAAGAGAGAGTTGGATAGAGCTCTAGGGGCTAGTGGAGTCAAGGGATATGGGGAGAAGGCAGGCACGGGTTATTGATAGCGGACGATCAGCCGTGATCACAATGAATGGCGGTGCTGGCTCAAAGGGCCGAATGGCCTTCTCCTGCACCTATTTTCTATGTTTCTATGT
>CM069166.1:6836511-6883407 GCA_035221665.1 Okamejei kenojei
GACAGGGGCTTTAAAGAACGCAAGCCTTAAATGGCCTGCAAACGGTTTACACAAACGCACCACAAAGGAACAAAGAAACCACTGATCCATTTTACAATTAAGGGAAGGTTAACAACTATTTACACTCCTCATCAGATGAAATAGGATCGACAAAAGAATACTAAACATTATGCTTTAATTTTTTTTTTAATCTTCGAAGAACTTGCTGCAAATGACTGATCTTATCCAAAACTTTCAAACGTAATGTCTTTATGCAGCTGTTCAAGAGACTTCTCATCTAGTGACATCTGCACTGCTGAAATATAGTCGTAACCAGCTGCCAATGTTCAAATATTTAAACACTCGGATGAATAATTGCCTCCACTTAGCATCCAACACTTGTTCTGTAGATCTGTGTTACTCTGTTTGGTTTCTTTCCCATTTCAGTTTCATTCCCTGGATCTAATTTTCTGGAGAGGGACTAGAGGGCACAGCCTCACAATAAAAGGGCGTACCTTTAGGGTGGAGATGAGGAGGGGTTTTTTTTCCTCAGAGGGTGGTGAATCTGTGGAATTCATTGCCACAGACCAAGTCCCGTGGATATTTTTAAGGCAAGGACAGATGGATTCTGGATCGGTACGGGTGTCAGGGGCTACGGGGAGAAGGCAGGAGAATGCGGTTGAGAGGGAAAGATAGATCAGCCATGATGGAATGGCGGAGCGGACATGATGGGCCGAATGGCCTAATTCTGTTCCTACAACTTATGAACTTTTTCCACTCAGAGGATGATGGGTGTAGGGAACGAGCTGCCAGCGGGTAGTAGTTGAGACATGCGGACAGGTACACGGATAGGAAAGGTTCAGAGGGATGTGGACTTTATGCAGGCAGATGGGGCTGGCTCAGATGGGGGTGGGGGGGTGCATTTTGGTGCGCATGGTTAGGGGCCTGGGCCTGTGCCTGTTTCCGTGCCATACAATTCTGGGGGTAGGGAATCCCACCTTGGGGAAACCACTGTGAGGCGGGGGGCGGAAAACAAAGGAGGACCCCGCGTGGGATACTTAGCAACTTTGTCTGTGCCCTTTAGGTGGCAACTCTTTGCATACCAGGCTATGCAAAACAAGGACTATCACTGAGACTTGTATCATTCATTCATTCAGGGGAGGAGGGTGGAGAATGGGGGGTTTGAATTAAGGATGGCGAACTAGGACTACAGAACTTGATGAACCTTGATCTGTAAACTTAGGATTGTTAAGGGTTTGGACACGCTAGAGGCAGGAAACATGTTCCCAATGTTGGGCGAGTCCAGAACCAGGGGCCACACAGTTTAAGAATAAGGAGTAAGCCATTTAGAACAGAGACGAGGAAACACTTTTTCTCGCAGAGAGTGGCGAGTCTGTGGAATTCCCTGCCTCAGAGGGCGGTGGAGGCAGGTTCTCTGGATGCTTTCAAGAGAGAGAAATAGATAGGGCTCTTAAAGATAGCGGAGTCAGGGGATATGGGGAGAAGGCAGGAACGGGGTACTGATTGGGGATGATCGGCCATGATCACATTGAATGGCGGTGCTGGCTCGAAGGGCCAAATGGCCTCCTCCTGCACCTGTTGTCTATTGTCTCTTGTCTACTAACCTATTAAGACTGGTACAACCAGAAATTCTAAAGGTAAATAAATGACTTCCAATTAACTGATCGTAGCAAGACACATACACACTCAACAGAAAGGAGAACAAGAAAAATAAATGATATGCAAATAAAAACCCCATTTGCCAGGACAGATATTTATAAGAACTCATTCTTTGTACGAACCTTAAGGGAATGGAATAAACTAGACAACAACATAGTCAAATCATCTTCACTAGACAGTTTTAAGGGGGCACTAATAAAACGTTAGTATGCACAACACACCCACGTTGACGATATGTAGAGTACTGCCTTGCCGACTATAAATTGAGAAGATTCAACGTCAAACTGCAGCAATTTCTCAAAGCCTTGTAGAAATGTGAGGGGCATCTCATTTCCATTGGCGATACTCAAATCCATTTCCCACGTGAGTTCGGAACAGGTTGGTGTCTGATTGCAAGCAGTGATCCTTGACTCACAAAGTCCACAGGACTAACAAATAACAGCAGCGCTCAAGGTAAATGGTTTCATAACCCACTCGAGATGGAAGCTCTACGGGTATAAGACACGCTCTGGAGGACACAGAAGGTCCAAGGATTGGATGGTGTATTCCTGCCGCTCTTCCTTACGTTCTTGGGTCGACTGGGCTTGTATTCACTGGAATTTAGAAGGTTGAGAGGGGATCTTATAGAAACATATAACATGGGATTCTTAAGGGATTGGACAGGCAGGAAAAATGTTCCCCATGATGGGGGGAGTCCAGAACCAGGGCTCACAGTTTAAGAATAAGGGGTCGGCCATTTAGGACTGAGATGGGGAGAAACTTTTTCACCCAGAGAGTTGTGAATCTGTGGAATTCTCTGCCACAGAAGGCAGTGGAGCCCAATTCACTGGGTGTTTTCAAGAGAGAGTTAGATATAGCTCTTAGGGCTAACGGAATCAAGGGTTATGGGGGAGAAAGCAGGAACGGGGTACTGATTTGGGACGATCAGCCATGATCATATTGAATGGCGGTGGTGGCTCGAAGGGCCGAATGGCCTACTCCTGCACCGATTGTCTATGTTTTGATCGGGCACATATTTCAGCATCGTTGACGAGTACAAAATGGAACAGCGTCCGCAATTTTAAAGTGAGAGGGGCCAAAGTTTAAAGGAAGTGTGCGGGGAAAACCGCTTCGTCATTGAGGTGGTTGGTGCCTGGAACACACCTCCTGGGACGGTGATGGAGGCAGATACGATGGTGGCATTTAGCGGACCTTTGGGTGGTGAACTAAGGAATGGAGGACTGTGGATTATGTGTTAATAGTAATTTAATTTGTCACATGTACTGAGGTACAGTGAAAATCATTTGTGTTTTCAGTTTTGCATGCACTTCAGCCTTATGCCCCTGTCCCACTTAGGAAACCTGAACGGAAACCTCTGGAGACTTTGCGCCCCCACCCAAGGTTTCCGTGCGGTTCCCGGAGGTTTTTGTCCTCCGGCAACCACCTTCAACTAGCACCGCAGCCGGCTTTGATTAAAAAATTACCGATTTTTAAAACAGAAACCACTTTCGACCATTAGGGAGACTGACAAAAACCTCAGGGAACCGCGCGGAAACCTTGGGTGGGGACGCAAAGTCTCCAGAGGTTTCCGTTCAGGTTTCCTAAGTGGGACGGGGGCATAAGGATCTCTATACATAAGCATGTGCAGGCAGGTAAGGATGGATCTTGGCATCATGTTCGGTACAGATACTGTGGGCTGAAGGGCCTGTTGGTGTGCCGTATTCTTCCATGTTCCGTGTCCCATGAATGTTATAATAAGGAAGGAAACATCAGCTATGGAAAGCTGAAGCAATGGTGAAGTTGCGTTTACTCATCAGTTGAAATATTCTTTGTTGAGACTGAAGTAGTTCGACAGAGGCAAGAGTAAGGCGTGGTGTAAGTTCAGACAGATAATGTCTGCTAGCTTACCGTTGGACCGTCTGCTCCATTAAGCCCTGGCAGTCCTTGTTTGCCTGGAGGTCCCTGGAAAGTGTGGACAAAAGCAACATGTTAGTCAATGTGATCCACTGGCTCCATCTACACCTCACGCTGCCTCGGCAAGGCCAGCAGCATCATCAAGGACCAGTCGCACCCCGGCCACTCCCTCTTCTCCCCTCTCCCATCGGGCAAAAGGTACAGAAGTGTGAAAACGCACACCCCCAGATTCAGGGACTGTTTCTTCCCAGCTGTTATCAGGCAACTGAATCATCCCACCACAACCAGAGAGCAGTGCTGAGCTACTATCCACCTCATTGGTGACCCTCGGACTATCCTTGATCAGACTTCACTGCCACTACTGGCTCTTAAAGATAGCGGAGTCAGGGGATATGGGGAGAAGGCAGGAACGGGGTACTGATTGGGGATGATCAGCCATGATCACATTGAATGGCGGTGCTGGCTCGAAGGGCCGAATGGCCTACTCCTGCACCTATTGTCTATTGTCTATTGTCTATCATTCTCCTGCCTTCTCCCCACAACCCCTGACACCTGCACTAATCAACTGGTATACGGATGATCGATGGTAGTGTGTGTCGGACTAGTGTGGTGTGCGGGGATCGCTGGTCGGCACAGACTTGGTGGGCTGAAGGGCCTGCTCCTACACTGGCATCTCTGAACTAAAAAAAGACAAAACTAATCTCGAAACTAAACTAAACAAGCACAGTTAACTGTGAGACAGAAATGTCAATGTATCCACAGGAAACAAGTCCCAAGCTACCTCTATCCACTCGGCTGAAGTTGAACCTATTCCAGCATAGGTGTCTACAGGGCCCGTGGCTGTATGCGTTATCAAAGAGACATTGCATCATACTTGTGGGAACCCTGGGACCTTGCAATGGGTTTGAATGAACTTTGGCTCATAAACCTGAGAAGTTGCACATCAGCTGTGTCAACTCCACGGGTTCAATTCCACGCCCAAACTCCAGCGTGGAAGTCCAGCCTGACGCTCCAAAGCAACATCGGGGGAGCGCTGGATTGCCCAAGGTGTCCTCATTCAGAAGGGGTGCTAAACCCAGATACTGGGGCAATCTTTTTCAAGATACAAAGGGCGGGGGGGGGGGGGGGGGGGGGGGGGGGCACACCTGGCTCAGTGACTTCCAACCGTGCTGTTTGACGTTACACACACACACACACACACACACACACACACAACACACACACACACACACCACACACACACATGGAAAGAGCTTTGAGAACTTACTTTATCTCCGGGAAATCCAATAGAGCCTTGAGGTCCAGGAAAACCCTATGAGAGTGCGAGGGAGAGAAAGAACTGCTTCAGTAAAGGGGTTACAGCAACCGATCGCCACTGTCATTGGGAGTCATGAGACAATGGTCCAACCCAATGTTTCTGAACCAAATCTGAAGCAATTCAGGCATGTAGTTGTACTCCCAGATTATAAAGCGTGATTTTTGCTTCCCTAAACGCTCGGTGGCGAATAACTCCGAGATCCAAGAACACAGGCCAGAGATGTGTTGGAAGGAACTGCAGATGCTGGTTTACACAGAAGATAGACACAAAATGCTGGAGTATCTCAGCGGGTCAGGCAGCGTCTCTGGAGAGAAGTTTTCGGTCTGTGTGACGTTTCGGTTTGAGACCCTTGTTCAGCTCCGGACCCGACCCGAAACGTCACCCATTCCTTCTCTCCAGAGATGCTGCCTGACCCGCTGAGATACTCCGGCATTTTGTGTCCCGCACAGACAGACGATTGTCCAGAGAAGCTGAACTGCTACCTCATTCACACCAATCTCTATGTTCCCCATCTCTCTTTAGATCCAATGGTCCACCCTCCATCAGGGATGTCCTCAATGGAACATCCATAGCTGTGCAGATGCAAAGGAGACACATCACCAAAAAAGGACCACTCGACCCAACCAAGTCATGCAATATAATAAAAAGACTCAAAGTGCTGGAGTAATTCATCTCCACCTATATTCCTTTCCTCTGGCTTCACAATTCGCATCTCTTCCATCTTTATCTCGCACTCATCTCCGGCCTTTGTCCAATCATCTGCTTATCAAAAACCCTAACTCACCAGTATCCACCTATCACTCACCAAGCTTTCTCCTGCTCCTCCTCTCTTCCAGCTTTCACTCCCTCCCCCCCCCCCCCCCCCCCACCAACTTCATCAGTTTGAAGAAGGGTCCAGACTCTAAATGTCACCTCTCCATGTTCTCCAGAGATGCTGCCTGACCCGCTGAGTTACTCCAGCGCTCTGTGTCCTCTTGTGTAAACCAGCATCTGCAGTCCCTTGTTCCTGCTACTACCTACATGGATGCATTAACATGGGTACATCTTTTGTGCTTTCAACATTTTCTTTAATAACAATATTTCTTGACCCGCTGAGCTGCTCCAGCACTTTGTCTGTTTTTTTGGTAAACCAGCATCTGCAGTTCCTTGTATCTCCACGTATTAATGTCCTGTTTGGCACTCCTGCATTTTTCAGCCTCAAAATGGGAAGCAATTTTCTAATTTATATGTCCAACTCTCCCATATGTTAGATCCATCCATACTATGTACCTCAACCACTCTCTGTGGGAACAAGTTCTAAAGTCCTACTTGTCTCTGGGTGAAAAAAGCCCCTTCATTCCTTAAGAAGGAACTGCAGATGCTGGAAAAATCGAAGGGAGACAAAAATGCTGGAGAAACTCAGCGGGTGAGGCAGCATCCATGGAGTGAAGGAATAGGTGACGTTTCGGGTCAAGACGTTTTGGGTCTGATGAAGGGTCTCGACCCAAAACGTCACCTATTCCTTCGCTCCATAGATGCTGCTTCACCCGCTGAGTTTCTCCAGCATCTCATTCCTTGTCAGATTCCTTGGAGAGCCCCTTAAATTATGGCTTCTTTACAAGCTGAAATATTCCCTCAGCATCCCTCTATGGAAAACTTCTATTCCTTATTCGGTCAAACCTAGACCATCTTTTTGCAAGAAATTGGCAACATCTGAGGATGTACTCTCAAAGAAATCTTAACTCTCTTAATAACCATATAAACCATATAACCATATAACAATTACAGCACGGAAACAGGCCCTCTCGGCCCTTCCAGTCCGTACCGACCATTTGTTTTCCCCTAGTCCCATCTACCCTGCACTCAGACCATACCCCTCCATTCCCTTCACGTCCATATACCTATCCACTTTACTTTTAAATGTTAAAATCGATCCTGCCTCCACCACTTCTGCTGGAAGCTCATTCCACACAGCCACCACCCTCTGAGTAAAGAAGTTCCCCCTCACGTTACCCCTAAACTTCTGTCCCTTAATTCTCATGTCATGCCCTCTTGTTTGAATCTTCCCTACCCTCAATGGGAAAAACGTATCCATGTCAACTCTGTCTATCCCTTTCATCATTTTAAAGACCTCAATCAAGTCCCCCCTTAACCTTCTGCGCTCCAAAGAATAAAGACCTAACTTGTTCAACCTTTCTCTGTAACATAGTTGCTGGAACCCTGGCAACATTCTAGTAAATCTCCTCTGTACTCTCTCTATTTTGTTGACATGTTTAACATTACTTCCCTACTCCTATATTCAATGCTCTGATTTATAAAGGCCAGCACACCAAAGGCTTTATTTACCACCCTATCTACATGCAATTCCACCTTCAGGGAACTATGCACAGTTATTCCTAGATCCCTCTGTTCCACAGCATTCCTCAATTCCCTACCATTTACCATGTAATCTCAACCTTAAATGGTCCTTCAATCTTGTGTTGGAAGCAACTGCAGATGCTGTTTCATGCAGTGGATAGACTCAAAACGCTGGGGTAACTCAGCGGGACAGGCAGCATCTCTGGAGGGAAGGAATGGGAGACGTTTTGGGTCGAGACCCTTCTTTGGAAAGCCTCATGCCGAAACGTCACCTATTCCTTCTCTCCAGAGATGCTGCCTGTCCCGCTGAGTTACTCCAACGTTTTGTGTCTGTCTTCAGTATTACTGCCCGCCTGGCCCAAAACTCGGGAAATTAAATTGCCGGTGGTAAACGTTCTGTGCAGACTTGCCGCCAACACAGAACCACGACGTGAAACAGGTTAAGGCAGATAGTTCCCACGGCTTCTGTTGGCAAGGCCCTCCTCCCATTCATCAGCCTTGTGTAATCTCATTAAGTCATAAATTGTCTTAACATTTGGCTGACCTACTGAGATATTCCAGCACTTTGTGGGTTTTTTTTGGTAAACCAGCATCTGCAGTTCGTAGTGTCTGCATTGAATGGTACAGCACAGGAGAAGGCCGTTCGGCCCACAATGGCCATGTTGTACCCGATGACAGGTTACACTCTGGAAAAAGGGAACTGCTGATGCTGGTTTAACTGATGTCCTTCACATGCACATAATCCATATCTCTCCATTCTCTGCATATGCATATCCACGTGCCCATCCCAAAGCTTAAACCCTGCAATGCCACCTCCACACGTCCTCACCTCAGTTCCTGGGTTGCCTTGTTGCCCTGGAGGTCCAGGATCACCTTGAGGGCCCTGGGGAAGGAAGACAAGCAGAGTTCATGAGTTCATTAGTGACCAGTCCTTCCTGCTCCCCCTATATTTCCATAACTGGTTGCTACTGTTGTAACATAGTTGGTGCCAACATGTGGTGACATTTGTGTACTGCCTAGGTTATAGGCCAACCAAAGCTTTTCACTGCACAAAGGTACTCTAGGTACATGTGACGATAACGTTTCATTCATCCATTCATTCATATAGTTCATATCATTCAGATCCGCAGCCACCTGGCTGTGGAGGCCAAGCCAGTGGATATTATTAAGGCTGAGACAGATAGATTCTTGATTGGTACGAGTGTCAGAGCTTAATGGGGAGAAGGCAGGAGAATGTCTTCATAACAAGAAGAGTCGAGTATAGGAGCAAAGAGGTCCTTCTACAGTTGTACAGAGCCCTAGTGTGATCACACCTGGAGTATTGTGTGCAGTTATGGTCCGCTAATTTGAGGAAGGACATTCTTGCTATTGAGGGAGTGCAGTGTAGGTTTACAAGGTTAATTCCCGGGAGGGCGGGACTGTCATATGCTGAGAGAATGGAGCGGCTGGGCTTGTACACTCTGGAGTTTAGAAGGATGACAGGGGATCTTATTGAAACATAAAAGATTATTAAGGGTTTGGACACGCTAGAGGCAGGAAACATGTTCCCGATGTTGGGGGAGACCAGAACCAGGGGCCACCGTTTGAGAATAAGGGGTAAGCCATTTGGAACGGAGATGAGGAAACACTTCTTCACTCAGAGAGTGGTGAGTGTGTGGAATTCTCTGCCTCAGAGGGCGGTGGAGGCCAGTTCTCTGGATACTTTCAAGAGAGAGATAGATAAATGGGATGTCTCCAAGAACACCCATTGACTCGACATACCAATAGCCATCCCTTGATGGTGAGAAATAAGCTATTCTCTGGCTATCGATTTTTATGGTTAATAGCGAGATCTTACATGCAATGAATTGGCTGCCACTTTTGGCTGCTGCAGTTAGTAAAATCTCCCTATTGTCTACAAACCATGACCTCTGACAAGACGTGAAGAGCTTTACAAAGACAGACCCTATTCAGGTTTATTGATAAATGGGACAATCATTGACATATCTCTGTTTGACTTGGGGCATCTATCAAAATATCTCCAGCTTGAATGATTTAATAGCGATTTTAACAAATTTAAACTGACCCATGAAAGAAATGCAGTTCATGAGAGTGTGTAAGGACAAGCATAGATGGGGGAAATTTATTGCAAACACTTTTAGATTTATTGCCCGCAATGATTTACAGAGAAGGTAGGCGAGGCCAGCGCTATCCGTGAATAAGGTGCTGAAATCTGAAGATGCTGGGGCCACTCAACTGGTCAGCATCTATGGAGAGACATTGAGCAAGTCTGTGGAGGTTAATTGGCTTCTGTACATTGCCTCTGGCGTGTAGGATGCCAAAGTGGGAAAAGATAGGACTAAGGTCATAAGGAATAGGAGTAGAATTTAGGCCATTCGGCCCATCAAGTCCACTCCGCCATTCAATCATGGCTGATCTATCTCTCCCTCCTAAACCCATTCTCCTGCCTTCTCCCCATAACCCCTGACACCCGTAATAACCAACTAGTAGACGGATGATCGATGGTCGGCCCCTATCTAACTCCAATCCTGCCTCAGCTACAGAAGTCTACAGACTGCCTCTTGTACGAGTTGCATGACCATGTTTCGTTTGTTTCGAATTGCGTTTTGCACTATCATTTTTCTTGCACTCTTTTCGTTTGATTGTCTTGCAGAATTTGTGTGTATTGCATGTCTAATATATATATCATTTATGTTTCCTTGTGTGTTGTGTGAATCTGTGTGTCTGTGATGCTGCTGCAAGCAAGATTTCCATAACACCTGTGCGCCACCGTACCTGCACACATCACGATAAGCTCAGCTTGCCCCGACTTGACCAGTGCCTACAGCTATCTGCTGTTCCAGGTGTGGATAGACACAAAATGCTGGAGTAACTCAGAGGGACAGACACCATCTCTGGAGAGAAGGAATTGGTGACGTTTCGGCTCGAGATCCTTCTTCAGACTGATCGGCCCTGATCGAGCCAGGTGTGGGCTCCTACATATACAGGCAAGAACAAGCGCAGGCTCGGCGATCGTTTCGCCGAACTCCTCCGCTCAGTCTGCCTAGGCCTACGCGATCTCCCGGATGCCAAACACTTTAACTCCCCCTCCCGTTCCCACACTGACCTTTCTGTCCTGGGCCTCCTCCATTGCCAGAGTGAGGCCCAGTGCAAATTGGAGGAACAGCATCTCATATTTCGCTTGGGCAGCCCACACCCCAGCGGTATTAACATTGACTGCTCTAACTTCAGATAACCCTTGCTTTCCCCCTCTCTCCATCCCTCCTCCATTCTACTTCTACTGGCCTTCTGATTAATTTTACTGATTGTACGCCTCCTTGCCACCTTTCCCTAACCGGACAATGAACCATTCTACATTTCCTTATCACCATTCGCTTTGGTCTGCCGTTTTCACACCTTACCCCTCCATATCTCTAGACTCCCTCTCCCCTGTCTCTGAACGAAGATCGGGTCTCGACCCGAAACATCACCCATTCCTACTCCAGAGATGCTGCCTGTCCCGCTGAGTTACTCCAGCATTGTGTGTCAACTACCTTCGGTGCTAACGGCACACTGCGACACCAACCAGTGGAGCTGGACATCTTTTAGAAGGTGCTAAATTTTGTTAGCACCCCATTCATACAGTCAGTTAGTGCCAAGAAGCCCTGGGGAAGGTCTGTTGCAAAGGGTAACTTGATCCGGCATCTGAGAACGTTGGATCTCTTTCACTAAATCTCGAAAGATTTGCTTTCGACAACCACCAGCACTGGAGACCCGTTTATATCAAGAACTCAATTGGAAAAGTCAACATGATACCGAGTTACAACTGTTTCAAAGTTCAATTGCACTGTGCTCTTTCATTATTGCTATAATGCAGCTGAACAAAATCCACAGTGAAAGGCAATAACTGGGTCATTTTATGCTGGGATATTTATTTGAGGCAGAGCAGGGCGACACGGTGGTAGATTTGCTGCTTTACGATAGACAATAGACAATAGACAATAGGTGCAGGAATGGCCATTCGGCCCTTCGAGCCAGCACCGCCATTCACTGTGATCACGGCTGATCATCCCCAATCAGTACCCTGTTCCTGCCTTCTCCCCATATCCCCTTACTCCGTTATCTTTAAGAGCTCTATCTAACACTCTCTTGAAAGCATCTGGAGAATTCGCCTCCACTGCCTTCTGAGGCAGAGAATTCCACAGATTCACAACTCCAGAGACCCGGGGTCAACCCTGACTACGGGTGCTGTCTGTACGGAGTTTGCACGTTCCCCCTGGGTTTTCTCCGAGTGCTCCGGTTTCCTCCCACACTCCAAAGACGTGCAGATTTGTAGGTTCATTGGCTTCTTTAAATTGTTCCAGATGTGTCGGATAGAACTAGTGTACGGGCTGGTCAGTGCTGACTCGGTGGGCCGAAGGGCTGTATCTTCCATGTTGTATCACAGAACTTAAGCCCCTGTCCCACTTACGTGTCCTTGGCACGCTGATTACGCGACCTCGTGGTCGCGCTGAGGCACGACGGTCCCGCGAAGGTCGCGCGCGACTTCATGCGCCCGCACAGCCGTCTGGAGCGCGTGACGTCATTTGAAGATGGACACACAATGCAGGAGTAACTCAGCGGGACCGGCAGCATCTCTGGAGAGAAGGGATGGGTGACGTTTTGGGTTCTTCAGTCTGAAACGTCACCCATTCCTTCTCTCCAGAGATGCTGCCGGTCCCGCTGAGTTACTCCTGCATTTTGTGTCTATCTTCAATTTTCTTGGCCCTGCTCTTGGAGTAGAAGTGGGGGCGGATGCGGACCGCAACGGCCGTGAGCCCCAGGCTCCTTCATACCCCTCCGCACGTCTCAGTGGGACCGGCCTCAATGCGACGACGAGGTCACGTAATTTGCATGCCAAGGACACGTAAGTGGGACAGGGTCTTAAAACGAAACTAAACTAAACTAAACCAAACTAAGAAGGGGAGGTGGGATCGCTTTGTGATCAATGTTATGTATTTAGGTTAATCTGCCTTTCCTACCTAGCACCAGACTAGGTCACTAGTTATGGGTTGGGACATTATGCCAGCTGACCCTTCACCTCTGGAGAGTGAGAAGCCACTTTTATTTCCTTTCCTTACCCTAGCCACACAAACAGAATTAAGGTCAGATTGAAAATAAAGTCTTACCAGGTTTCCCTTTGGACCCGGGGAGCCGTCAGTACCAGTTATACCCTGAAATGAAGAAAATTGAACACATTCAGTTCTCATTTCCCCAAAGGCTTGACATAGTCTTTGCGTAGAGTCATAGCGTGCAAACATGCCCCTTGGCCCAGCTTGCCCATGGCGACCTGAAATAAGGTCATCGTGGACCCGGCGACCCTGAAATAGGGAGAAAGAAATGCATTCAGTCCTCATTTTCCCAAAGGCTTGACATAGTCTTTGCATTGAGTCATAGTCATACAGTGTGGAAACAAGCCCTTGGTCCAACTTGTCCAAGCCAACCTAAAATAAGGTCGGCGTGGTCACAGCGACCCTGAAATAAGAGAAAATAAATTACATAATTTCTCATTTTTCCAAAGGCTTGTCATAGTCTTTACATAGAGTTATACAGCATGGAAACATGCCCCTTGGCCCAACTTGCCCCTACACCAGTCCAATTTACTTTGCCAAGTCAAATCCCACAATCACCAGTGAGTTTTTTAATTTACACATTCACTCACTGCCTATGGCCATTCACCTGATTGACATGAGGATTCAGAGTTGGAGCAGGCCATATGGCCCATCAAACCTACTATCCTATTGCCAAGAAAGCAACTAATCCATAGCCTTTCCCACTTTCCCCACAATCTCCCAATCCTTGGCAGATCAAACCTCTATTGGTCATAAGGTCAAAAGTGATAGGAGTAGAATTAGGCCATTCGGCCCATCAAGTCTACTCCACCATTCAATCATGGCTGATCTATCTCTCCCTCCAAACCCCATTCTCCTGCCTTCTCCCCACAACCTCTGACACCCGTACTAATCAAGAATCTTATATCTACCTTAAAAATATCCACTGACGTGGCCTCCACAGCCTTCTGTGGCAAAGAATTCCACAGATTCACCACCCTCTGACAAAATACATTTCTCCTCATCTCCTTCCTAAAATAACGTCCTTTAATTCTGAGGATGTGACCTCTAATCCTAGACTCTCCCATATATATTCAACTTTCTGTGTGGAAAGCTTTTCCTTTGGGTTCCTGTTAATTTTTTCCCTGTCGCCTTAAACCGATGCCCTCTAGTTCCTTATGCCCCAACTCATGGAAAAACTCCGCCCAACACCTCCGCTCGGTCCGCAATAACCAACCTGATCTCCCGGTGGCTCAGCACTTCAACTCCCCCTCCCATTCCGAATCCGACCTTTCTGTCCTGGGCCTCCTCCATGCCCAGAGTGAGGCCCACCGTAAATTGGAGGAGCGGCACCTCATATTTCGCTTGGGTAGTTTACACCCCAGCGGTATGAACATTGACTTCTCCAATTTCGGGTAGTCCCTTCTTTCCCCTCCCCTTCCCAGCTCTCACCCAGCCCACTGTCTCCATCTCTTCCTTTCTTCTTCCCGCCCCCCCCATCCCCACATCGGTCTGAAGAAGGGTCTCGACCTGAAACGTCGCCTATTTCTGTCGCTCCATAGTTGCTGCCTCACCCGCTGTGTTTCTCCAGCATTTTTGTCTATCTCTGCCCCTCATAATTTTATATTCCTCTATAAGGCCACCCCTCAGTCTCCACGACACCAAAACAGAACCCGATCCAAGATGTCACCTATCCACGCTCCTCCAGAGATGCTGCCTGACCCACTGAGTTACTCCAGCATTCTGCGTTCTTTCAAGGAATAGCTCCTTTGGCATAGTTGATCAAGGAGTAACGGTTGGCACCATTACCAAGGCAAACTCTCCAAGTCTTCCTTGAAGTAGAAACTTTACAGAGATCCCATGGGTCTTAAATTATTTATGAGACTATTACTTTCCAAGGCTTGATGATGCAATGATTTTTGTTTTTAGAAAACCTTAAAAGATTCGTTCAAAGTTTTCTCACAGTCCCACAGATATATATAATGTCGATTGCCTTTTTCTCTCTGGGTTTTGGGTTTCATAACTGGTTTCAGGCTAAACAAGATTTGTGCAGGAAGGAACTGCAGATGCTGGTTTACACCGAAGGTGGACTCAAAATGCTGGAGTAACTCAGCAGGACAGGCAGCATCTCTGGAGAGAAGGAACTGGAGTATTGTGTACAGTTTTGGTCTCCAAACCTGAGGAAAGACATTCTTGCCATAGAGGGGGTACAGATAAGGTTCACCAGACTGATTCCTGGGATGTCAGGACTTTCATATGAGGAAAGACTGGATAGACTCGGCTTGTACTCGCTAGAATTTAGAAGATTGAGGGGGGATCTTATAGAAACTCACAAAATTCTTAAAGGGTTGGACAGGCTAGATGCAGGAAGATTGTTTCCGATGTTGGGGAGGTCCAGAACAAGGGGTCACAGTTTAAGGAAAAGGGGGAATTCCTTTAGGACCGAGATGAGGAAAACATTTTTCAAACAGAGAGTGGTGAGTCTCTGGAATTCTTTGCCACAGAAGGTAGTTGAGGCCAGTTCATTGGCTATGTTTAAGAGGGAGTTAGATGTGGCACTTGTGGCTAGAGGGATCAGGGGGTATGGAGAGAAGGCAGGTACAGGATACTGAGTTGGATGATCAGCCATGATCATATTGAATGGCGGTGCAGGCTCGAAGGGCCGAATGGCCTACTCCTGCACCTATTGTCTATGTTTCTATGTTTCTATGAATGTTTGGGGTTTCGGGTCGAGGCCCTTCTACAGACCAGGAGTCAGGGGAGAGGGAGACATGGAAGGGTAGGGTGTGAAAACAAGAGATCAAAGGAGACGTGGTTCCAAGGAGAAAGAAACAGAATTTGGAAGGCTAAGAAAGATTGGTGAAGATTGTCCCATGATAGCCTCACCTGATTTTGATTGATTGATCAATACAGCATGGAAACAGGCCATTCAACCCACTGAGATGATGCTGGCTATTGATGGCCCATTCACATTAGTTCTATGTTATCCTAATTTCACATCCCCTCCCTACGTACTTGGGGCTCATTAAAGAGGCCATCTAATCTACAAACCCGCACGTCTTCGGGATACGGGAATATCGTAGCACGTGCACATTCCGTAGATCACAGTACAACGTAAGGAAGGAGTTCATCAACTCACAATCAACCACAGACATTTTCCGTCAGATCTCCCCACCCTCTCTTTGGCTCAGCGGTAGAGTTGCTGCCTGACTGCGCCTGAGGCCTGGGTTCGATCCTGACTACGGGTGCTGTCTGTACAGGGTTTATACGTTCTCCCCGTGACCTGCGTGGGTTTTCTCCGGGATCTCCAGATTACTCCCACGCTCCAAAGACATACAGGTTTTTAGGCTAATTGGCTTGGTATAAAATGTAGATTTTTCCTAGTGTGTAGGATGGTGCTAATACACGGGGATCATGGGTTGGCACAGGCTTGATGGGCCAAAGGGACTGCTTCTACGTTGGCCTCTTCAACCATGTCAGAGTCACAGAAGTGGAGGTTTCATTGTTTAGTTTAGAGATACAGCGCATAAACAGGCCCTTCAGCCCACAAAGTCTGTACCGGCCATACTAACACCATGCTGCACACACTAGGGACAGTTTACATTTATACCAAGCCAATTAACCTGCACGTCTTTGGAGTGTGGGAGGAAACCGGAGATCTCGGAGAAAACCCACCCACGCAGGTCACGGGGAGAGCGTACAAACTCCGTGCAGGCAGCACCCGTAGTCGGGATCGAACCCGGGTCTCTGGCGCTGTGAGGCAGCAACTCTACCATGCTGCTCGTCTGGTCTGGTAACCCAAGCAACTGCCTCAGAAGAAGTGTAACAATCTGTGCCTCAACTCTGAAATATAAGCTGCTCTTGCACGGGAAATAAATACAGGAGCCACGTCCTCAAAAGGAATACGAACAATGAAAGTCTTTTGCCAGAAAGACTTACAAGTTGGCGCTTTGATGTGCCAGATAGTAATGTTTTGGTTTTAAAAGTTCAATTGTTCAAGCTTTATTGACTAAAACACTTCGCCTCCCAACTCAAGCGCCTTGAGAGGAATAGATCGGGTCGACGCACAGAGTCTCTTGCCCAGAGTTAGGGAATCGAGAACCATAGATTTAAGATGAGGGGGGGGGGGGGGGGGGGGGGGGGGGGGGGGGGGGGGGGGGGGGGGGTGGGTGGGGGGGGGGGGAAAGATTTAATAGGAATCTGAGGGTTAAGTTTCTCACGCAAAGGGTGGAACGAGCTGCCAGAGGACGTAGTTGAGGCAGGTAGTATCGCAACGTTTAAGGAATATTTAGACTGGTACATGGATAGGCTCTTGATTTCCCTACTCGAGGCACAAAACTGTGCACCTACCCAATTATTCCTCTCATATTTTTATACACCTCTATAAGATCACCCCTCATCGTGCATAGAGTCTGACTTAATCTCTCACGGTGGAGCAGCAGTAGAGTTGCTGCCTTAAGGGCCTGTCCCACTTGGACGACCCAATCCACGAGTTTAGAAGACCCTAGACGAGTTGAAAAAAAATGTCAAGGTCGCGTTGACTCGCCAAAGTAAAAGACCTCCTGCGACTATGTCTACGACCTCCTACGACCCCCCTCGACCTCAGTCTCCACACCTAAGACCAACTACGACTAGCTACGAGTGGAAAATGATCACATGATAAAATGATGTCACGTTTGCATTTTTTTTCTCGGGCCAGTTACCGACCTACGACTATCTACGACCACCATCACGACCTGCCTACGAGTAAAAAGTGTCAATTTTTTCCATGCCGACCTTTTTTTTACTCATGGACATTTTTTATCAGGTTGGAAAAAACGCCGCGACCTACTTGAGGCCACGAGTACGCAGAGACCACACACGAGCGTGAGGAAGAGTTACGAAGACCTCCTACCACCTCGCGGCGACCATGCTGCGAGTGTGAGTCAAGGGCAAACTCGGCAGAGGTCGCCAATTAGGTTGTGAAAGTGGGACAGGGGCTTTGCAGTGCCAGGGACCCGGGTTCCATCCTGAATATGGGCGCTGTCTGGATGGAGTTTGTCCCATCTCCCCGTGACCACGTGGGTTTCCCCCGGGTGCTCACATCCCAAAGCCGTGCGAGTTTGTGGGCTAATTGGTTTCTGTAAATTGTACAAACTCTGTACAGACAGCACCCGTGGTCAGGATTGAACCTGGGTCTCTGGGGCTGTAAGGCAGCAACTCTACCGCTGCGCCACCGTGCCTCCCACTGGCACCGGGCTTCACGATGCTCACCACTACCTCAATATCATAGAGCCATGTAGCGTGCAAACAGGCCCTTCAGCCCATCGAGTCCACACCGACCATCACAGTTAATCAGACAGCTGTCTATGCTCCAACAGAGGCTACAAGATCTCTGATTCAGGAAGGAATCTGCATCGCTGTGGGCGCCAGCAAATCCAGCGCGTCACAAATTGCTGGTGTAACTCAGCGGGTCAAGCAGCATCTCTGGGGCACGTAGACAGGCGACGTTTCAGGTCGGGTCCCTTCTTCAGTCCCGAACCGAAATGTCACCCATCCATTTTTTTCCAGAGATGCTGCCTGACCCGCTGAGTTACACCAGCGTTTTGTGTCATCTTTGGTATAAACCAGAGTCTGCAGTTCCTTGTTATTACAAATTCAGCTCGTGTTCGGATTCCAAAATTACAAAACAAAATGGCACAGATAAGCTTGACAGGCAGGACCCATTTCCCCGGCGTGGAGAAGTCAAACACTAAAGGTCACAGTCTGCTGCAAGAAAGATTTTCATTGTTCTGTTCTCAGTATACATGACTATTGTACACTCTTGACCCTTGGTTCTTGACAATCAGAACCTTTTCACCTCCTTGTCGGAAATGTCACAGACTGAAGGTCACAGTTTTAAGGTGAAAGAGGATAAGTTTAAGGGAGATGTGCGCAGCTTATATTTTATGGTGGGTGCCTGGAACGTGCTGTCAGGGGAATGTTAAGGAGGACGCACCACATACCTATGGTAATGGAGTCTCCAAATAGTCAACTGTAAGTGATAGGAGTAGAATTAGGCCATTCAGCCCATCAAGTCTACTCCGCCATTCAATCATGGCTGATCTATCCTTCCCATTCTCCTGCCTTCTCACCATAACCCCTGACACCCTTACCAGCCAAGAATCTGCCATTCTCCACCTTAGAAATATCCATTGACTTGGCCTACACAGTCAGACCAACATTGACCTAATGTTTGCCTGCCACACTTCATCCTGCCTCTGCTCTCTCCCTCAGCTTCCTTCCCCTTCCCACCGCCCAGACAACCAGCCGGAAGAAGGCTCCCGACCTGAAAGGGCCTGCATCATGCTACATTTCTAAAGTTAAAAAGTCTACAATCTAAGGACACAAAGTGCAGATGTATCACAGCGGTTCAGGGAGCATCTCTGGAGTATCGTCGAGCGGTGACGTTTCAGGTCCCGACCTTGAAAACAAAACAAACTTATAGAAACATATAAAATTATAAAAGGACTGGACAAGCTAGATGCAGAAAAAATGTTCCCAATATTGGGTGAGTCCAGAACCAGGGGCCACAGTCTTAGAGTAAGGGGGAGGTTATTTAAGACTGAGCTGAGAAAAAACGTTTTCACCCATGGAGTTGTGAATTTGTGGAATTCCCTGCCACAGAGGGCAGTGGAGGCCAAGTCACTGGATGGATTTAAGAGAGAGTTAGATAGAGCTCCAGGGGCTGGTGGTGTCAAGGGATATGGGGAGAAGGCAGGCACGGGTTATCGATAGGGGACGATCAGCCATGATCACAATGAATGGCGGTGCTGGCTTGAAGGGATGAATGGCCTCCTCCTGCACCTATTTTCTATGTTTCTATGTTTCTATGTTTCTATGACCCAAAACGTCACTCATCCAAGTTCTCCAGAGATACTGCCTGACCCGCCGAGTCATTCCAACACTCTGTGCCACGTAAAGCAGCGCGTGCAGTTCCTCGTTTCTACGTGGGTTCACCGTACCAGCTGTCCGGGAGGGCCGATCGATCCTCTCGGTCCAGGAAGGCCTCGCGAACCCTAGGAAGGAAGAAGCAGAGTGTAAATGGACGCATGTGGCCTTGCAGGAGTACACGGTGGACATCTTCAACGAGCTGCACTCACCGGTTCACCCGGCAACCCTCTCGGCCCGACCGTTCCATCCGCTCCCTGGAAGGTCAAGAGAGGAGAAAGCAGTCAGTGAGATGCCAGACCACGGGCACACAACAAGTCATAGAGTGATATCATGTGGAAACAGGCCCTTCGGCCCAACTTGCCCACACTGACCAACATCCCATCTGCACTAGTCCCACCTGCCTGCGTTTTGGCCCATCTCCCTCCAAACCTGTCCTATACATGTACCTGTCTGAAGAAGGGTTTCGGCCCAAAACGTCGCCTATCTCCTTCGCTCCTTAGATGCTGCTGCACCCGCTGAGTTTCTCCAGCCTTTTGTGTACCCATGTACCTGTCTAACTGTTTCTTAAATGTTGGGATAGTCCCAGCCTCAACTACCTCCTCTGGCAGCTCGTTCCATATGCCTAATACCCTTCATAGAGTCACATAGTGATACAGTGTGGAAACAGGCCCTTCGGCCCAACTTGTCCATACTGACCAACATCCCATCTGCACTAGTCCCACCTGCCTGCGTTTTGGCCCACAATGTCCCAGCTACACTAGTCCCACTTGCCTGCGCTTGGTCCATATCCCTCCAAACCTGTCCTATTAATGTACCTGTCGAATTGTTTCTTAAACGATGCGATAGTCCCAGCCTCAACTACCTACTCTGGCCAAATCCTTCTGCTTGGTTAAGTTTCTAATGAGTCATATTTACTGAGCTACAGAGCGACAGTATGATGGCGCAGAGGGAGAGTTGGCGCCAGTGACCCAGGTTCGATCCTGACTGCAGGTGCTGTGTGTACAGAGTTTGTGTGTTCTCTGTGGGTTTTCTCCGGGTGCTCTGGTTCCCTCCCACATCCCAAAGACGTACAGGTTGGTAGACTGATCGGTTTTGGTTTGAAAAAAAAAACCTGTAAATTGTCCCTAGTGTGTAGGATGGTGTTAGTATACAGGGATTACTCAGCGCAGTGCCTCGCATAGGCCCGACTATGGGTGGACATGAGGACGGGGACTGGACCTTGTGCCTTCCCTTACAGTGGGAACCATTGTGAGGGGGATGTTTTTTTGTTTTAATGTTAAACTTCTTCCTTAATGCTATGTTGTATTTTTATTAGAGTGCTGCCAAGGGCATCTGAATTTCCCCTGAAAAGGGGATGAATAAAGTATTTATTATTATTATTATTATTAAACTAAACTAAACTGAAAACTAAACTTTATTTACCAAGCAGAACTTGAAGACTAACTTCTGTGAGAGTAAGTCTTGGTGCAGAGCAGATCAGGAAACACAGATCAGACCTGATTGGGGATGATCAGCCATGATCACATTGAATGGCGGTGCTGGCTCGAAGGGCCAAATGGCCTACTCCTGCACCTATTGTCTATTGTCTATTGATGTTATTCAGCATATGGGCCCATTGTGTATCATTATTTAAGGTAAGGGACAAAAATGTCTTTAGATGAGAGGGATGGATGGAGGTAGTGATGGGTTCAGCATGGGCATCTGAATCTGATTACCAGAACATTAGCTGGACCCACTTGTACATGCAGGAGGATATAGTAATGTAAGAAGTATGTATCAGAAATGCAGAAACACAAAATTCTGGAGTAACTCAGCGGGTCAGGCAGCATCTCTGGAGAAAATGGATAGGTGACGTTTTGAGTCAAGACCCTTCTTCACCTCTTCAGTCTGAAGAAGGGTCTTGACCCGAAACGTCACCTATTTCTTTTCTCCAGAGATGCTACCTGTCCTGCTGAGTTACTCCAGCATTCTGTGTCTAACAAGAGGGGAGCAGTTCTTGTCTTGCCGAGCCTGCCCTGCCATTCAGGGGGATTGTGATGATCCAGCCTCACGCACTAAAGGGCC
Source organism: Okamejei kenojei (assembly GCA_035221665.1). Lineage (NCBI taxonomy): Eukaryota > Metazoa > Chordata > Chondrichthyes > Rajiformes > Rajidae > Okamejei > Okamejei kenojei. The sequence continues at coordinate 6,857,764 of CM069166.1, forward strand.
TGAAACTTACGTGTCCTTGGCACGCTAATTACGCGACCTCGTGGTCGCGTTGAACCGCAATGGTTGCTCACGATTTCGTGCGTTTGCACAGCCGTCTGGAGCGCGTGACGCCATTTGAAGATGGACACAAAGCTGGAGTAACTCAGCGGGACCAGCAGCATCTCTGGAGAGAAGCAACGGGCGACGTTTCATTTTGAGACTCTTCTTCAGTCTGAAAAGAAGGGTCTTGACCCAAAACGTCATCCATTCCCTCTCTCCAGAGATGCTGCCGGTCCCGCTGAGTTACTCCTGCATTTTGTGTCTATCTTCAATTTTCTTGGCCTCGCTCTGGGAGTAGAAGTGGGGGCGGATCCGGACCGCAACGGCCGTGAGCCCCAGGCCGAGCTCGGCGATCGTTTGCCTGCTTCTGCTGCTGTTGGAGGTGAGACGTTGCGTCGCGCCAGGGTCTGGGGCCTGTCCCACTTTGGCCGTCAGTTCCGCGACAGGCCGTTGACTGGCAAAGATTTCGTTCGCTACAAAAATTTCTGTGCCCCGCGCGATGTCGCGCACAACTACATACCCCTCCGCGCTTTCTCAGTGGGACCGTCCCCGCGCGGCCACACGATGCCCGTGCGCCTCAACGCGAACGAGGTCGCGTAATTTGCGTGCCAAGGACACGCAAGTGGGACAGGCCCTTAAGGGGTAATTGTAAACGTACGTACCCTGAGCCCATCGTCTCCCGGCGAGCCTGGTGGGCCCTGCGGACCAACATCACCCTGCAAAAGGAAAAGATTCACAGTAGGGGACAACGTGGCCAGGTTCACAGAGTGAGTGTGAACGAGAGAGCCATCGTCAAATATGTTCACTGGGAAACCAGCTCAACTCTGGAGTCTGAGGTTGGTGGTGGTGTGCGTGTGTGTGCGTGTGTCTGAGTATCTTGTGTGTGTTGAGTATGTGTGAGATTATGGTGTGTGTGTGTGAGATTATGGTGTGTGTGTTTTTGTGTGTGTGTCTCTATTCCATGGAGCGTAGGAGGATGAGGGGTGATCTTATAGAGGTGTATAAAATCATGAGAGGATTAGATCGGGTAGATGCCAGGATCCTTTACCCAGAGTAGGGGAATCGAGGACCAGAGGACATAGGTTCAAGGTGAAGAGGAAATGATTTATTAGGAATCTGAGGGGTAACATTTTTACACAAAGGGTGGTGGGTGTATGGAACAAGCTGCCAGAGGAGGTAGTTGAGGCTGGGACTATCCCAACGTTTAAGAAACAATTGGACGTTCATGGATAGGACAGATTTAAAGGGATATGGACCAGGCGCAGGCAGGTGGGACGTGTAGCTGGGACATGTTGGCCAGTGTGGGTGTGAGCGTGAGTGAGTATGTGTGTGGTGAGTGAGTGAGTATGTGTGGTGTGTGAAGTGAGTGTGTGTGTGTAGTGAGTGGTTGTGTGGGTGTGGGTGTGAGTGAGTGTGGGTGTGGGTGTGGGTGTGAGTGTGTGTGTGCATGAGTGAGTATGTGTGGTGTGTGAGTGAGTATGTGTGGTGTGTGAGTGAGTGTGAGTGAGTGTGTGTGTGTTTAGTGAATGTGGTGTGGGTGTGAGTGTGTGGTGTGGTTTGGGTGTGGTGTGTGCAGTGTGAGTGTGTGTGTGCATGAGTGAGTATGTGTGGTGTGTGAGTGAGTATGTGTGGTGTGTGAGTGAGTGAGTGTGTGTGTGTGAGTGTGTGTTAGTGAGTGTGGGTGTGGGTGTGGGTGTGAGTGAGTGTGAGTGTGAACAATGGTTTCACTTACCCGATGACCCTTTGGGCCGGGCAGTCCGGCCAAGCCATCGAATCCTCTGTCACCCTGTCAAAGAGACACAACAACAGCTGATGAGCCTTCGCTCAAACTGCCCGGTGGATCAGCAGGGGGCTGAAGAACAGGAGATGTGTTGGTGTTGTGGACTTAGAGGAACCTGATAATCCGTTCATGTCCCACACCCACTAACTTGGGGAAGGCCTCAGGACTGCAACCTCTCCACGTAGTCTCATACACTCACACTGCATGAAAACAGGCCCCTCAGCCCAGTGTGGCTGTCTATGTTGGAATCTCTGCAAAGAATGAGGCAACCGCAGCATCGGGAGCGAGGCCATTCAGCCCATCAGGGATGTGTGGGCCAGAGAAAGCTAATGCAACCTTCCGGCTCTTGACAAGACCTCCCGGCGAGAAGGGGGATGGGGCCAAACGTACACATGAAGTAGCCTTCAGGCGACACAGTGGGCCAGCGGTGGGGTTGCTGCCTCACAGCTTCAGAGACCTTGGTTCCATCCTGATCGAGGCTCCCATTGAATCTCCCCCCCCCCCCCCCCCCCCCCCCCCCCCCCCCCCCCCCCCCCCCCCCAATTCCGCAAGTCACCCACCAAGCTGGCGTCCGGTGGCGGGAGCTGCTGGTTGCAAGAGAGGCGAGAGCGAGGGGAATGAGTACCGGGCTTGTCCCCAGCTCCCGTGCCTGTGAAATCCCCGGTTTAACCTCCCGCCCCCCCCCCCCCCCCCCACCTCCAATACCACATTTCTTCCCTTCCAGCCTATTACCCCCCCCCCCCCCCCCCCCCCCCCCCCCACTCGAGTATAGCGGACTATCGGCAATAACAAACACCGCCCCCTCTCCCTGGTTCATCATTGCAAAAGGGATAACTGTACATAAATTCAAATTCAATTCATAAAAAAGAATCATAGAAAATAGGTGCAGGAGTAGGCCATTTGGGCCTTCGAGCCTGCACCACCATTCAATATGATCATGGCTGATCATCCAACTCAGTATCCTGTACCTGCCTTCTCTCCATACCCCCTGATCCCTTTAGCCACAAGGGCCACATCTAACTCCCTCTTAAATATAGCCAATGAACTGGCCTCAACTACCTTCTGTGGCAGAGAATTCCACAGACTCACCACTCTCTGTGTGAAAAAAGATCTTCTCATCTCGGTCCTAAAAGACTTCCCCCTTATCCTCAAAAATGGAACCTAGTATGGAAATGATTATCTTTGGAGTATTAGGAGATGGAAACAAATTAAATATATCCTAAATCTCCTAAAAGGCTTCCCCCTTATCCTTAAACTGTGACCCCTTGTTCTGGACTTCCCCAACATCGGGAACAATCTTCCTGCATCTAGCCTGTCCAACCCCTTAAGAATTTTGTAAGTCTCTAATAAGATCCCCCCTCAATCTCCTAAATTCCAGCGAGTCTGCTATTCAATCCACTCTGATATTAAACCCTCAGTTTCACTTCAGTTCAATTTATTGCCACGTGTAGCGAGGTGCAGTGAAAAGCTTTTGTCACCTGCCAACCAGTCAGTGGAAAGACAACTGGTTGGCCGTCCACAGTGTACAGATTCACAGTGTACAGATACATGATGAGAGAATAATGTTTTGTGCAAGTTAAAGCCAGCCCCAGGCGAGCTATTGCTGAGTCAGTGCGTAAACCACTCACCTTGGTACCTGGTTCACCTGGCAACCCTCTGATTCCATTCACTCCAGGTCGGCCCTGTGGGTTTGAGAAAATGAACAAGTTACTATCACTCACTGTGAAAGGTGAACATCAGGCATCCATTTTATAAATGACGTTATAGCATTTAATTTCTCGGCGTATAATTTAGTTTAGAGACGCAGTGTGGAAAGAGAACCTTTGGCCTATGAGTTCATGCCAACCATTGACCATCCGTAGGTAGACAAAAATGCTGGAGAAACTCAACGGCATCTATGGAGCGAAGGAAATAGGCCGAAACCCTTCTTGCTGCTGCACCCGCTGAGTTTCTCCAGCACTTTTGTCTACCACCTTAAACATATGTCCTCCAGTTCTTGATTCACCAACTCTGGGTAAAAGAGTGCGTGCATTCACCCTGTCAACTCCCCCTGCGATTCTGTACATCTCTATAAGACCACCCCTCATTCTCCAGAAGAATAGAGTCCTAGCTTGCACAACCACTCTCCCTATAGCTCAGGCCCTTGAGATCTGGCAATACAAGGTCATAAAGGGCCTGTCCTACCAGCACCCGACTCCATGCGGTGAGCGCGACCAAACCGGCAGCGGGGGCCGCGCGGAGGTGGGGTGAGTGGCGCAATGCGGCGCAAAGTGAGGCGAACTTGGAGCGAAGTCTGAAAGGTAAGTTCGCCAGGACAGAGAGGGACACACAGAGAGGGGCACAGAGGCACACACAGAGAGGGGCACAGAGGCACACACAGAGAGGGTCACGGAGGCACACACAGAGAGGGTCACGGAGCCACACACAGAGAGGGGCACAGAGGCACACACAGAGAGGGGCACAGAGGCACACACAGAGAGGGGCACAGAGGCACACACAGAGAGGGGCGCAGAGGCACCTACAGAGAGGGGCACAGAGGCACACACAGAGAGGGGCACGGAGGCACACACAGAGAGGGGCACGGAGGCACGACGTCGAGGCGGTGTGTAATGTGTCGAGGCGACTGCGAGCCGACAAGCCGTTGCCGCGCGGAATTTTTGAACACGGTCAGTTTTTCGGAGCCCCGCGCGATGTCGGGACGAACTCCGCACAATTCCGCACGGCTCCGGCGATCGAAGTGGGACCGGCCCCGCGACGCCGGACGGCTCAAGCGACCACGTTAGGTCGCGCTCATCGCATGGAGTCGCACGCTGCTGGGACAGGCCCTTAAGTGATTGGAGCAGAATTAGGCCATTTGGCCCATCGAGTCTACCCCACCATTCAATAATGGCTGATCCATCTTTCCCTCCCAACCCCATTCCCCTGCCTTCTCCGCATAACCCCTGACACCCGTACTAATCAAGAATCTCTGCCTTAAAAATACCAATTGACTTGGCCTCCACAGCCTTCTGCGGCAATGAATTCCACAGATGCACCATCCTTGTAAACCTTCTCTTTCCAGCTTTGTTTGAACTTGGTTTAACTTGTCAAAACACAAGTTGAGAGATTGCAGGACAGTCGTGAAAGATGCCCAGTTACTGATATAAATCTCTCAGTTGCAAGACAGCAGTAAAATTGCCCACAGGATGTTCTTGTGAAGGAAGATTTAAAGACCGGACGATAGCCTGCGATAGTCTCAATTATCTTTTCTCACCCTTGGCTTTTCCTGTGTTACTGTATAAGTAATTAGCTTGGAGTTTCCTCCTAATTAAACCATTAAACATAGCCAAGCATTAATTAATGTCTACCCACCCTTGTTTCAAATAGCAGCTTGGTTAATGATATCCACCTACTTGGTTGCTGGGATATTAAGAGCTGTTTTACTGAGGTATAAAACTGTTCGGGAGGGATTTAAGGACTTGTCCCACTTGGGCGTCATTTGCGAGTCACGGAGGTGGCGGGCGAAGATTTTGTGAATCCCAAAAACCTGGGGCACCGCGGGCGAACGCACGTCACTGCCTACGCCACCACGACCCACCACGCGCCATGCGTGCGCAATGCATGCCATGCGCGCATCACGTGCGAGTCACCGCGCGAAATGATGTCGCGTACATGAAGCGCAAATGACGCCCAACATAATCTGCGAGAAACAATTACAAAGAATTACTGGGGCAAGACTTGCTGGTGTCAATGAAAGCAGAACAATGAACAAAGATTGACACAAAGTGCTGGAGTCATGCCCCTGTCCCACTTAGGAAACCTGAACGGAAACCTCTGGAGACTTTGCACGCCACCCAAGGTTTCCGTGCGGTTCCCGGAGGTTCCTGGGGGTTTTTGTCAGTCTCCCTAATGGTCAAAAGTGGTTTCCATTTTAAAAATCGGTAATTTTTTAGTCGAAGTCGGTTGCGATGCTAGTTGAAGGTGGTTGCCGGAGGACAAGAACCTCCGGGAACCGCACGGAAACCTTGGGTGGGGCGCAAAGTCCCCAGAGGTTTCCGTTCAGGTTTCCTAAATGGGACAGGGGCATAACTCAGCGGGTTCAGCAGCATCTGTGGAGAACATGGATAGGTGACGTTTCACAGAGTGCTGGAGTAACTCAGCGGGTCAGGCAGCATCTGTGGAGAACATGGATGGTGACGTTCCACAGAGTGCTGGAGTAACTCAGCGGTCAGGCAGTCTGTGGGAACAGGATTGACGTTCCACAGAGTGCTGGAGTAACTCAGCGGGTCAGGCAGCATCTGTGGAGAACATGGATTGGTGACGTTCCACAGAGTGCTGGAGTAACTCAGCGGGTCAGGCAGCATCTCTGGAGAACATGGATTGGTGACGGTTTGGGTCGGGTTGGGACCCTTCTTCAGACTGAACATGGGCAGAGAGGGGATCATTCTGGAGATAAGAAAAATACAGGTCCAATTAAGGCCGGCAACAAATAACCTCAGGCAGGGTGTGCCCTGGTAGACCCTGTGTTGGCCAGGGAAGGTGTGATCATAAGGTCATAAGGGATAGGAATAGAATTAGGCCATTCAGCCCATGAAGACTACTCCGCCATTCAATCATGGCTGATCTATCTCTCCCTCCAAACCCCATTCTCCTGCCCATAACCTCTGACACCCGTCCTAATCACGAATCTATCTATCTCTGACTTAACGGCAGAAATTTGGAACGTTACTTTGAGGGCAGAAAAGGTCAAGCAAGTGGGAAATCGGGAATCAGCGAAGGGCAGCGAGGGAGAGAGAAAACAGGCGCAATGTTTGTTCTCTAACATTCCGAGACTGAGAGAGAGAGGAGCAAGGAGAATCCAGACTGATTGCTGGATTCCTGTATTCCGTGCGTGCCGCTGTGGGAATCTCTCAGGCAAATCCTGGGTGGCTTTGAACAGGAATGTACACGTCCTTGTACGCAATCCAAGTGCTGGCTTTCAGCATTACAGAAGTCTGGCCTCCTGCCAACACAGCACACGGGCTCAGCTAGCAACTCCACACCGCATAGCAACCGCCGAGAATATTCACAAAACCCACAACCATTGGAGATTACAACATGGTTAGGAAGCAACGGCAGATGCTGGTTTAAACCGAAGATAGACACAAAAATGCCGGAGTAACTCAGCGGGACAGGCAGCATCTCTTGAGTTAATCCAGCATTTGTGTCTATCTTTGAGATAGCACCAGCCACAGTTCTGAAATCCCCTTTGACTTCCATCGAAGCACATTGGAGATGTGTGTTGGCTTTAGTTTAGAGATACAGCGCGGAAACAGGCCCATCAACTCTACTCCGCCATTCAGTCATGGCTGATCTATCCCTCCCTCTCAACCCCATTCACCTGCCTTCTCCCCATAACCCCTGACACCCGTACTAATCAAGAATCTATCTATCTCTGGCTTTAAAATATCTATTGGTTTGGCCTCCGCAGCCGTCTGTGGCAATGAATCCCACAGATTCATCAAAGAAATTCCTCCTCATCTCCTTTCTAAAGTTTTATTCTGAGGCTGGGCCCTCTGGTCCTGGACTCTCCCACTAGGCATCATGTGGGCATCACAACATAGTGGGCCAAAAGGCCTGCTCCTGCGCTGTCCTGTTCTATGTTCTATCTAACTTATGACAGAACACTGTCAATGGTTTGAAAGAGCAAGACATAGTGTTCACTTCTTCGCAGCCCCGATGTTTATTTGATATTTAAACTCGCTGACCTGTTCTGTAATGCTCTGCATTACAACTGAACCGCAAAACTGAACAAATTCTTATAGGTCTTTAGTTTCAGCATGGAAACAGGCCCTTTGGCCCACTGAGTACAGGATGGCCATCGATTACTTGCTCATACTAGTTCTATCTCACCCACTTTCACATCCACTCCTTACACAATTTACAGAGGCCAATTAACATACAAACCTGCACGCACATTTGGTTTTTAGTTTCGAGATTACTCACGGAAACGTATTTGAACTTATTCCTACGTTGGAATAAAGTCAAATGCAGCTGAGTAAATCGAAATTACTTGAGGAAAGGGTCTCGACCCAAAACGTCACCTATTCCTTCGCTCCATAGATGCTGCCTCACCCGCTGAGTTTCTCCAGCATTTGTGTCTACCTTCGATTTTTCCAGCATCTGCAGTTCCTTCTTAGAAATTCTCAGGACTTGTTTTCAGTGTATATACTGATTCTCTGTGTTATGGTTAAATTGTGCATGAAAGCAGGCCCTTCAGCCCATCGAGTCCATGCTGATTACCCATTAACGCTGGTTCAATGTTCCCTTTCTTTCCCATCCACTCCCTACACACTAGGGGCAATTTACAGAGGACACTTTTTTACCGAAAGACAGACACAAAATGATGGTGTGACACGACAGGACAGGCCGCATCTCTGGAGAGAAGGATCGGGACCCTTCCTCAGACACCTCCTGCTAAGTAAGTAAGTAAGTTTAGTGGCCAAGTATTCACATACCACAATATACCAGATCAAAATACCAAAAATACCACATAACAAAATACCAGATCAAAATACCTCCTGAAGATTGATTCAATTAGACCATGAATGGCGAGGGTTAGTCCTCAGAGTGAAGAGAGGGTGGACTGATGGATGTGAAACCACGGCCAATCCCTTCATTTTAGTTACATTAAACAAGGAGGTCCTTACCCTTCTCCCAGGTCTTCCTAGAGGACCAAAGGGGCCGGTAATTCCAACAGGACCCTATAACACAAAGACAGACGTTAGAAGACACCTCCCTCAATCTCAGGATCCTCCCGCAAGTCTTGCTGCGGTGTTCTTCAAGGATGAAACTCTACCATGATATTGGAAACATGGCCCCCCAGAGATGGCATCTTCACCGCCAAGATGAAGAGAAGAATAATTGGTTAATGAAATCATGATTGAAGTATTAATTGATTGAGAGGGACAGCATGGAAAAAGGCCCTTCAGCCCACACCGATCATCTATCGCTCATTCGCACTAGATCTATTTTATCCCAATTTTCTCTTCCACTCCCTTGCACACTCAGGGCAATTTGCAGAGGGCCAATTAACCTGCAAACCCGCATCACATGTGACCACTTCCCGTCTTTGGGATGTGGGATGAAACCAGAGCACCTGGAGGAAACCCCTGCGGTCACATGGGAGAATGTGCAAACTACACACACACACACACACACACACACACACACACACACACACACACACACACACACACACAGACACACACACACACACACACACACACACACACACACACACACAGACAGACACACACACACACACACACACACACACACACACACACACACACAGACACACACACACACACAGAGACAGACACACACACACACACACACAGACACACACACACACACACAGACACACACACACACACACACACACACACACACACACACACAGACACACACACTCAGACACACACACACACACAGACACACACACACACACACACACACACACACACACACACACACACACACACACACACACACACACACACACACACACACACACACACACACACACACACACACACACACACAGAGACAGACACACACACACACAGACACACACAGAGACAGACACACACACACACACACACACACACACACACACACACACACACAGACAGAGACAGACACACACACACACACACACACACACACACACACACACACACACACACACACACACACACACACACACACACACACACATCCCGACCCCGACCCCATTCCCCATCTCCTCCCCATCCCCCCATCTCCTCCCCATCCCCCATCCCCCCCCCCCCCCCCCCAAGGTCAGGATAGAACCTGGGTCTCTGGCGCTGTGAGGTAGCCGCTCTACCAGATGAGGACAATCCCTAAGATCTCCACTCCATGTTTGTGTGGTTAGGCCAGTGATGAATCAACACTGAAAGAAACATTGCCCGGGACAATCGTCAACCTACCTGTGGGCCCATTTCTCCTGCATCACCTTTCTGACCCATGTTGCCTGGGAGACCCTGTGGAAATGGAGGAAGAAACACAAGAAATTCCAGATGTTTACCCTTTGCCTTCATCAGCATCTTTAAATCCCGTCCTTGTTTCATTACTCTAACGTGCCCACCACCCCATGGTCTACTCCAAGGTTCTTCCATCCCTTGTTCTTTCCAAGAGCTCCCTGTCCATTCCAAAACTCCCCACCCCCCCCCTCCAGCCCACTCCTCCACCCCACCTCCCGTAACCCTGGTTCATTCCACGTCCCCCCACTCCTTATCCAAACCAAGATCCCTTGTTCCTCCCAAGAGCTCCCCGTCCATTTCAAAGTTCGCCCCCCCCCCCCCCCCATCCTCCACCTCCCGCCCACCCCTCCACCCCACCTCCCCTCCTGTACCCCTGGTAGATTCCATGTCCCACCAGTCCTTATCCAAACTAAGATCCCTTCCACTTCACGTCTTCTCAATGCCCTTGGCATTATATTACACTAGTACGAGACGTTGGTGAGGCTGCACTTGGAGTATGGTGTTCAGTTTTGGGTCGCCCTACTGTCGGGCAGATGCCAGTAAGCTGGAAAGACTGCTGGGGTGGTTTACGATGATGTTACCAGGATTTGAAGGGTTGTGCTGTAGGGAGAGAGAGGTTGGGCAGCCTGGGACTTTATTCCTTGGAGCGCAGGGGGCCGAGGGGTTTCTGTGTTGCCTCTTAGTGAGGCAGCATCACTGATGTTTAGGCAAATATTCATGTAAGATTCAAAATGCTGGAACAATTCAGCATCTCTCGAAAACATGGATAGGTGACCTTTTGAGTCGGGACCCTGCTTTAGACATTAGTTTGGGGAGGGTCCCGACTGAAACATCATCTATCTACATTCTCCAGAGATACTGTCTGACCCGCTGAGTTACTCCAGCACTTTGTGCCTTTTTTTTGTAAGCCAGCATCTGCAGTTCCCTGTATCTCTATTAATGGAAGATCACCTCTCTGAATGAGTTTGCCACAGTGATTTTGCTCACTATCTTTCTGGGAACAAGATGAAAGATTGATGAATTTGTGACGTTGGCTGAGAAATTAATATTTCATAGCACCAAGGAAAACCATGCCAGCCCATTAAGAGGCAGTACCGAAACAAGGCCCTTCGCCCCACCGAATCTGTGTTGACCATCAAACATTCAGATACACTATTCATTTTGATCCACACTAATCTTTTTTCACATTGGCGGGGATTGGGATTGGGATTGGGATGGTAGTGAGGTACTGCTGAAGAGATACGATGCCATTAGTGAAGTTATCTGAGGTATCGCAAGCCTCTGGGACCAGGGAGTTCCCACAACCGATCTTCCTTTGACTCCACAGCCACTTTTGTCCTGCGTTCCCCACTTGCTCGTACATCCAGTTTCATGCCAATATTCTCCTGGTCAGAAGGTCAGACTTACCAAAGGTCCTGGTCTTCCCATGAGGCCTAGCGGACCTGATGGACCTTCATTGCAAGCTGGTAAGCAAGGGAGACAGAGTGAAATAGTTACGAACTGGGGCACCAAGGCAGGAGGTGTTTGCACCAGGCTTTGATAGGGGGCTCATATAAATAGAACATGGAAGATAGAACAATGCAAGATGGAACAGGCCCTTAGGCCCACAAGGTCTGTGCTGAACACGATACCAAAATAAACTAGGCTCCTCTCCTCTGGTCTTCTTGCAGTCTGAAGAAGGCTTCCGACCCAAAACTTATTTTTTTTTCTCTAGTTGGTGCCTGACCCGCTGAGTTACTCCAGTACTTTGTGTCTATCATTGGTATCAACCGGTATCTGCAGTTCCTCTCTACACCAAAGGACACAGGTTTGGGGTGAAGGGGGGAAGGCTTTAATAGGAACATGAGGGACAAGTTTTTTACACAAAGGGTGGTGGGTGTTTGGAAGGAGCTGCTGGAGAAGGAAGTTGAGGCTGGTACTATCCCAACGTTTAAGAGGCATTTGGACTGGTACATGGATAGGTTTATGGGCCAAATGCACGCAGATGGGACTAAAGTAGATGAGCATGTTGGTCGGTGTGGGCAAGTTGGGCCGAAGGGCCTGTTTCCACACTGTGTGGCTCTATGACTATTAAGAAGCTGAACATTTAGCGATAATTACAGACCCTTGCCCAGAGTAGGGGCAAACGAGAATCAAAGGACATGGGTTTGCGGAGAAAGGGAAAGGATTTTATAAAAATCTGAGGGGTAACCTTTTCACACAAAGGGCATTGGGTGAATGGAACAAACTGCCGGAGGAGGTAGTTGAGGAAGTTTCATTCGCAACGCTTCAGAAGCAATTAGACAGGTACATGGATAGGACAAGTTTGGAGGTCTGTGGGACAAATGGTGGCGCAGAGGTAGAGTTGCTGCCTTACAGCGAATGCAGCGCCAGAGACCCGGGTTCGATCCCGACTAGGGGCGCTGTTTGTACGTTCTCCCCGTGATCTCCGAGATCTACCGTTTCCTCCCACACCCCAAAGGCGTACAGGTTTGTAGGTTAATTGGCTTGGTCAGGGGTGGGGAACCTTTTCATGTTGGAATGCCACATTAAGTTAGCTGTAATCTAACAAAGCCGCATCCAAGAAACTTCAATTAGATATACTTCAAAACGTACATTACTTTGTAAACATAGCCCTCATGACTTACTAATGTTTTAATTGTGGCCGTCAGTCGGGGAGGATTATTTATTTATTTTTTTAAATAATATTTTTATTAGAAGTAATCCATCATAACAACGGTATAACAAACTTTTCAAATACACAACCAACTTATTTCAATAAGCATACGGATGTTACGAATAATTCTTATAAACTTCTATTTTTTAGAAAGTAGAAAAAGAAAAGAATAGATTTTAATCAATAAGAATAGTGATTAAATAATAATTTTGATTATATAGAGAGAGAGAGAAGAGGAGGAAAAAAAAGGAAAAAAACGATTATAGTATATATCTTAATAGTGAATAACACAATATCAAATAACGATATCAATAGAGACAAGGGGAGGATTATTTAGTTGAATCTTCTTTTAATCTTTGGTATTTTAAATACGTTCATTTTAAGATTAAAATAAAAATAATAAAAGATGAATAAAAACATATTACTCAAAATCGAAGGTAGACATAAATGCTGGAGAAACTCAGCGGGTGAGGCAGCATCTGTGGAGAGAAAGATATAGGCAACGTTACGGGTCGAGACCCTTCTTCAGGTCTGAAGAAGGGTTTCGACCCGAATCGTTGCCTATTTCCTTCACTCCACAGATGCTGCCTCACCCGCTGAGTTTCTCCAGCATTTTTGTCTACCTTTGATTTTCCAGCATCTGCAGTTCCTTCTTAAATAAAAATAAAAGGATTTGTGCTACAAAATTTGGATTCATTCAAAAGGCCGCACTTAATGGCCTTGAAGGCCTCAGGTTCCCCACCCCTGGGCTTGGTAAATGTAAAAATTGTCCCTAGTGGGTGTAGGATCGTGTTAATGTGCGGGGATCGCTGGTCGGCACGGACCCGGTGGGCCGAAGGGCCTGTTTCTGCACTGTCTGATTCTATGAGAAGGTGAATGCTCGTTGATAATTACCTGATAATTATAGGATAATTAACATAGAAACATAGAAAATAGGTGTAGGAGGAGGCCATTTGGCCCTTCAAGCCAGCACCGCCATTCATTGTGATCATGGCTGATCGTCCCCAATCAATAACCCGTGCCTGCCTTCTCCCCATATCCCTTGCCTCCACTAGCCCCTAGAGTTCTATCTAACTCTCTCTTAAATCCATCCAGTGACTTGGCCTCCACTGCCCTCTGTGGCAGGGAATTCCATAAATTCACAACTCTCTGGGTAAAAAAGTTTTTTCTCACCTCAGTCTTAAATGACCTCCCCTTTATTCTAAGACTGTGGCCCCTGGTTCTGGACTCGCCCAACATTGGGAACATTTTTCCTGCATCTAGCTTGTCCAGCCCTTTTATAATTTTATATGTTTCTATAAGATCCCTCCCCCCTCATCCTTCTAAACTCCATTGAATACAGTTTCACACTTTGTAACAGTTACAAAGTCTGGCATCAGCCACTTACCCTGGCTTGCTGGAGGATGGCCTGGGCCTGTGACTCCTGAGCCGAGATCGCCGGACCCTTGGCACCATTCCCACCGTACTGGAACTGTAAATGGAAAGGATCAGGATGAGTTTCGGGAACCATCGGATACTTCCCCGATCCAGCACTCAAACCCATCGGGAAAAGCCCCAGGTTGACTAGCCATTCCCTGAGAGCAGTGGACAAATGGCCAGCCTCGTTTCTGGGGTGCGGGAAGTAAGCCGGAGCAGCCGGAAGGAAACCCACAAGGTGGCGGGGAGAACGTGCAAACTCCACACTGGCACTTCCCAGTCCATCAGAAGTACTCACCTCGAAGGGATTTACAGGAGGCACTGCCTCAAAAAGGCAGCCATTATCATCAAAGACCCTCGGCACCCTTGCCACACCCCGACCATCGGGAAGAAGGTGCAGGAGCCTGAACATGTAACCACCAGATTCAATAGCTGCTTCCCCACAATCTCTTGAATCAGGCTCTTGAACACTACACAACATTAACCTCAGAAGCTATATCATTTAGTTTAGTTTGGAGATACAGCATTAAAACAGGCCCTTCGGCCCACCAAGTCCACACTAGCCACCTATCACCTGTTCATTCTAGTTCCATGTTATCCAAGGTTCTCGCTCCCCAACACTGCCTTGCATGTTCTCCCTGTGACTGTGTACCTGGATTTCCTCCAGGTACATCGCTTTCCTCCCACAACTCCACATCTGGGACCCCTGTATCTGAGGAGGGATGTGCTGGCATTGGAGGAGGTCCAGAGGAGGATTACGAGAATGATCCCAGGAATGGTTGGGTTAAGGTATGATGAGCGTTTATTGGCACTGGGCCTGTACTCGCTGGAGTTTGCTAGAAGGATGGGATGGGGGGGGGGGTCGGGGGGGAGACGTTATTGAAACTTATCAAATAGTGAAAGGCTTGGATAGAGTGGATGTGGAGAGGATGTTTCCACTAGTGGGAGAGTCTGGGATCAGAGGCCACAGCCTCAGAATAAAATAAAGTACTCTGAGAAAGGAGATGAGGAGGAATTTCTTTAGTCAGAGGGTGGTGAATCTGTGGAATTCACTGCCACAGTAGGCTGTGGAGGTCAAATCAGTGGATATTTTTAAGGGAGAGATTGGCAGATTCTTGATTGGTACGGGTATCAGCGCTTATGGGGAGAAGGCCGGAGAATGGGGTTGAGAGGGAAAGATAGATCAGCCATGATTGCAAGGCAGAGCAGACGTGATGGGCTGAATGGCCTAATTGAACTCCGATAACTTATGATCTTGAACTATCCAAACACGTGCGGGTTTGTAGGTTAAATGGTCTCTTTAATAATTGCCCCCAGCATGTAGGGAGTGGGTGAGAAAGTGGGAAAACATGGAACTAGTGTGAACGGGGTGTCGATGATCGGCATGGATGGTGGGCTGAAGGGCCCGTTTCCATGCTGTATCTTCCAATCAATCAATCAGATTAGTACGGGTGTCAGGGGTTATGGGGAGAAGGCTGGAGAATGGGGTTAGGAGGGGAGATACATCAGCCACGATTGAAAGGTGTAGACTTGATGGGCCGAATGGCCTAATTCCACTATTTCTTATGACCCTATGATCTCTTAAGACGGTGGAATTGATTGTAGACTTTAGGAGAACTCCCCCTCCCCTCCCCCCACTCACCATCAACAACACCACAGTCACATCTGTGGAGTCAAAGTTCCTTGGAACCGTCATCTCCAGGGACCTTAAATGGGAGGTCACCATCGCCTTCACAGTCAAAAAGGCCCAACATAGGATGTACTTCCTGCGGCAGCTGAGGAAGCACAATCTGCCACAGGCAATGATGGTCCAATTCTACTCGGCCATCGTAGAGTCTGTTCTCACCTTCTCCATCATGGTCTGGTTTGGCTCGGCCACCAAGCACGACACCCGGAGGCTGCAGCGAATCGTCCGATCAGCAGAGAAGGTTATTGGCTGCAACCTTCCCTCCATTGATGAACTGTACACTGCAAGGGCCAGGAAGCGAGCGGGCAAGATCATCTCTGACCCCTCTCACCCTGGCCACAAACTCTTTGAATCACTTCCCTCTGGAAGGCGACTCCGGACTGTCAAAGCTGCCACAGCCAGACATAAAAACAGTTTTTATCCACGAGTAGTTGCTCTACTCAACAGCCAAAAATCTGTAGCCTCCTTTTGCTCTGGTCATGAAATTTTATTTCATTCTTCACGTTTCATTATAATGTTTTATTCTTAATTGTCCACTGTATATCGTGTTGTTACTTATGAGCAAAGCATCAAGGCAAATTCCTTGGATTTATTCAAGCTTGGCCAATAACATTTATTCAATATAATTCAACTCAATTCATCGCTCTTTTCTGGCGATGGAGGTAATTGGTGATGCTCAGATCATTTTCCTCTTGTACTTCAGGTTTCCGTGTTACAGCGGGCTTTCCCGCTGAGCTAATTTCACACCTCCTCGATCTGTCACTGGCAGGATCCCTGCTCAGGCCCAGCCAGGAGCCAGGGGTGATGAATGCAAACACAGCTGCCTCCTCAGGCGAGAGCCTGCCTGGGGATCACAGCCAAGTATGAGGCTTCAGCACTGAGCCAGAGAGGTCGTGCAGGGAAACCAGAGGCAAGAATGAGTTGCCGTGGAGCCCGGAGAAAAAAATCTGGCAAAAAATCTACCGCTCTCTCCTGGTGACATTCGCGGGTTTTCTCCGAGACCTTCTCCCACAATCTAAAGATGTACAGGTATGTAGGATAATTGGCCTGATATTGTGGTGTATATTATATAAATGGTGTTACCTGCCTCCAAGATAAAGGGGGAGCAGTGAGATGTATGTGATATAATTAGCATATGTTAAGTCTTGTGCGAGGGGACGCATGCGCTGGGGGAGACTCAAGGTGGCTTCCTAGAATAAAGAAGCTTTTAGTTTACTCCTGTATCTGAGTGTTCTTTTAAGTCAGTGTCAAGCACCCAAATACACAACAGATATAAAATGTAAAAATTGTCCCTAGTGTGTGTCGGATAGTATTAATATGTGGGGGATCGCTAGTCGGTGCAGACCCGGTGGGCTGTTTCCACTCTGTATCTCTAAACTAAATTAAACTCAACCCAGTCCCACCTGCCCACATTTGGCTCATACCCATCTAATCCCGCCCCAGCTGGTCTGGAAGGATAGATGTACTTGGCTTGTACTCGCTGGAATTTAGAAGATTGAGAGGTGATCTCATAGAGACTTACAAAATTCTTAAGGGGTTGGACAGGCTCGATGCAGGAAGATTGTTCCCGATGTTGGGGAAGTCCAGGACAAGGGGTCACAGTTTAAGGATAAGGGGGAAGTCTTTTAGGACCGAGATGAGAAAATCGTTTTTCACACAGAGAGTGGTGAATCTGTGGAATTCTCTGCCACAGAAGGTAGTTGAGGCCAGTTCGTTGGCCATATTTAAGAGGGAGTTGGATGTGGCCCTTGTGGCTGAAGGGATCAGGGGGTATGGAGAGAAGGCAGGTACAGGATACTGAGTTGGATGATCAGCCATGATCATATTGAATGGCGGTACTGGCTCGAAGGGCCGAATGGCCTGCTCCTGCACCTAATTTCTATGTTTCTATGTTTCTATGTTAGATCAGACCAGAGCATGTCTTTGACTGAGCTGATGATCGTTTAGTGTCCCAAGAAGGGCCCCGACCTGAAGCGTCACCTATCCATGTTCTCCTGCCTGCCCTGCTGAGTTCCTCCAGCATTTTGTGCCATTTGTTTTTGTACTGGCCCTTTGGTCCGACCTGTTCACGCTGACCAACACACCCACACTCTCACACACACCAACCTCCCTAAAAAACCATCTCTACTTCCTAAGCCTTTCTTGACGTCCTCTGAGCGAGGGCTATATGTATGTAGTGATGTTTGTATTTAATCTATGAACCACTTTTGTTTGTTATACTATTCTTACACCAATGTAAAGCATTTTGGCCAACGAGAGTTGTTTTTTAAATGTGCGATAGAAATAAAAGTGACTTGACTCGACGGTCACTGACTCCATCTACACCTCACGCTGCCTCGGCAAGGCCAGCAGCATCATCACGGACCAGTCGCACCCCGGCCACTCCCTCTTCTCCCCTCTCCCATCAGGCAAGAGGTACAGAAGTTTATAAACGCACATCTCTGGATTCAGGGGCATTCTCTTCCCAGCTGTTATCAGGCAACAGAACCGTCCTCTCATCAACCAGAGAGCAGTCCAGATTCTCCTGAACTACCATCTACCTCATGGAAGACCTTTGAACTATCTTTCATTGGACTTTAACAAACTTTATCTTGCACTCAACAATATTCCCTTTCTCCTGTATCTGTCCAGGCTTGATTGTAATCATGTGTTGTCTTTTCTTTGACTGAATAGCACAAAATAAAAAGGCTTTTCACTGTATGTGACAATAATAATCTAAACTAAATTAAACAAGCAGACCCCAGCTCTCGGTTTTCAGTTTTATCCTCCGACTTCACTAAAAAAGAGCAATAAACCGTATCGTATCTCCGTCCGCACTGCGGCCTCACATCGAGGAGTTGCCGGCCGTTGCCGGAGACCGACCGGGAGCTCCACCGCGGGTGCTTGCGGACTTAACATCGTGGAGCCCGCCATCTCTTTGCCAGGGGTCGACCTCTGAGCTCTACCGCGGGTGCCTGCGGGACTTTAACATCGTGGAGCCCGCGGTCTCTGGTCATAGACCGACTTCGGGAACTCCATGACGCAGGAGCTTCGGTCGTCCTGACTCGGGGGCTGCGATCGCCCCGACGCGAGGGCTTCGATTGCCCCGACGGATGGTTCGACTGCCCCGACGGATGGTTCGACTGACCCGATGGATGGTTCGACTGACCCGACGGATGGTTCGACTGCCCCGACGGATGGTTCGACTGCCCCGACGGATGGTTCGACTGCCCCGACCGTGGGAGAAGAATGAGGGAAGAAGACTGGACTTTATTGCCTTCCATCACAGTGAGGAATGTGGGGAATCCGCTGTGGTGGATAACTTGTATGTTGTTGTGTGTCTTGTTGCTTTTTTTTAGTATGGCTGTTTGGTAATTCGCATATCACTGTACCTTGATTGGTACACATGACAATAAAAGACCTTTGAAACCTTTAAAGGTAAATCGCAATAATAAAGCATATAGTGAATATCTGAAATAAAGCACAAAGTGCTGGAAACACTCAGCAGGTCAGGCAGCATCCGTGGAGAGAGAACCAACACTAACATTCCGGGCTAGACAAAAATGCTGGAGAAACTCAGCGGGTGAGGCAGCATCTTAGATCAGCATCTTAGATCTTAGATGCTGCCTCACCCGCTGAGTTTCTCCAGCATTTTTGCCTACCTTCGATTTTTCCAGCATCTGCTGTTCTTTCTTAAACATTCCTGGCTACGCCTCTTTCCTCATCTATGGGTCTTCGGTCCAAAGCGTTAATTTGGTTTTTCTTCCCGCAGATGCTGCCTGACTTGCGGGGTGTCTTCTAGCTGTATTCGTTTCAGACTTACAATCTCCGATCCGGAATCAAATCCGGACAATGGATCGGAATGAGGACGGGAACTCACCGGGAACATCAGCATGGTTCCTGGAGGTCCGGGAATTCCGTCCGCACCTGGCAAACCGGGTCTTCCTGGAGGTCCCTGCGTTTAAGGCGGAGAGAGAAAGACAAAAAGGAGAAGAATCTGTCAGACGGAGCGAACATGGTTCAAGCGATTGAGGTCAGGCTCAAACCTGTCTCTCAGTGGAATATGTGCCCTGCGGCACTGATCTCTGATATTAATGATTCACACTATATAGTCTGTCCTTCAAAGAGTGATTAAGGGTGTAACACGTGCTGTAACACAGGGTGTAACAGGTGCTGTACGACTCCAGTTCAGTTCAGGTTAGAGATGCAACGTGGAAACAGGATCCCACTTTCCCACCCGCTCCCTGCACTCTAGGGGCGATGCACAGAGGGCCAATTAAGGGCCTGTCCCACTTGGCCGTCATCTGCGCCTCATTTACGCGTCATATGTAAAATAGGTCGACGCGTTGTGACGCACGGGTGGTGTGTGGGTAGCGCGGGACGGGCGGATGGAGAGGCGTGGAGGAGTGTAGAGTTGCTCGCGGTATCGCGCGGCGCTCCAGGATTTCGTGCTGCACTAAATCCTCGCGCGCCAACTGCGTGACGCATTGGGTACGCATGCTAACGCATTGGACTCGCGCACTAGAGTCCCGACGTCTCACGTGTATCGCGTGGTGGCGCATGGTTACGTCACCGTGCGTAACCATGTGTCGCCGCGCCCCGCAGGGTATTCTAATGGCGTCACGCGAACCAGACGGCATGATGACGTGTGATTTGCGCGCGACATCGCTTGTAACGACGCGTCGACCTATTTTTTTTTAATAACTTTTTTTATTAGAAGCAAGTGCATAATAAAAACATTTCATGTGTAACAGTCATACATTACACATATTAATATTATCAATTATTTAATAACTCTGCTTCTATATATTTTTTTATTTTTTATATAGATAGAAAATAATAAGAAAAGAGAAAAAAAACCCAAGAAGGTATGATAAAGAAGAATGGAATCATTTACTAATAATACAACATCGGAGATATGTTCGTAAATTATATAGTATAACTCTTCATCTAATCCTTAATTTGAGCTTCAGTCAGGTTCTCGTGCCGAACCAGTTTGCCCCTTCAGATAATCAATAAATGGAGATCATATTCAGATGAAAAAGTTCTTGTTTGTCCATTAAGACAAGTCTGATTCTTTCCAAATGTAAGGTCTCCGACATTTCTATAATCCACATTTTAATTGTGGGGGTTATTGGACCTTTCCAAAATTATAATATTGATTTTTTCCCAATTATTATACTATAGTCGACAAAGTTTCTTTGGCTTGTAGTGTTAGACTTTGTTCTGATATTCCTAGTATTATTAGTTTTGAGTCGGGGTCCAATTGGGTGTTGACAACTTCCCAGATTATCTTAAAAACTTCCATCCAAAAGTTTTTAATTTTTATACAATTTACAAATGTGTGAGTTAACTTAGCCTCTAAATGCGGACATTTTTCACAGATAGGAGATATATGTGGGAAAATTCTATTTAATTTCGTTTTTGAGTAATGTAATCTATGTAATATTTTAAATTGTACTAGAAAGTGTCCGGCATTTAGCGAACATTGATGTACATGTTGCAAGCTTACGTCCCAAATATCTTTCATTATTGGCTGGCCTAGTTCATTTTCCCATGTTTGCCTATATATTTCTGTCGTTGGTGCCTCACTGTCTAATAGGATATTGTAAATATGAGATATTAAATTTTCTATGTTAGGGTGTTTATTCAAACATTCATCAAGAGTTTCTGGATCTCTAGTTCTGTAATCCTGTGTATTTGATTTAGCATTATCTCTAAGTTGTAGATATCTGAAATAGTCATTTCAGTGAAGTCCATAAGTTTGTTGAAACACTGAGTCGGTGCTGACCATTCTGATTACACTAGTTCTATGCTATCCCACTTTCCCATCCGCTCCTTGCACACTAGGGGCGATGCACAGAGGGCCAATTAAGGGCCTGTCCCACTTGCCGTCATTTGCGAGGCCGACACACCCACACGTCTTTGGGATGTGGGCGGAAACCAGAGCGCCCGGAGGAAACAAAACGTGTAGGAAGGAACTGCGGATGCAGGCTTATGCTGAAGATAGACACAAAATGCTGGAGTAGCTCAGCGGGTCAGGCAGCATCTCTGGAGAGAAGGAATTGTTGACATTTCGGGTCGAGACCCTTCTTCAGACCTCAGGTCGAGACCTTTCTTCAGGCCTGGTTTGAAGAAGGATCTCGACCCGAAACATCACTTATTCCTTTTGTCTTTCAAATGCTTTAAATGCTCAAAAAGGCATATAGGTGCAGCAGAAACCAGGAATTGAAGATGCTGGTTGATACACACATGGATACAAAGTGCTGGAGTGACTCAGGAGGTCTCTGGAGAACATGGATAGATGTTTTGGATCAGCATCTCTGGAGAACATGGATAGATGATGTTTTTTTGGATCGAGACTTATCATCAAAATCAATTGAAGGGGGGGAGGGGGAAATGGATGGAAGGTGGCAAATGCAGCAGAATTGCCTCAAACAAAGGAGCAGATATGACCCTAGGGGCCGCAGAAGTGACTTGATCTGTAGGTACATATGAAGATTTATAGTTTAGTTTAGTTTAGAGATACAGCATGACCCCACCGGATTCACGCCGGACACCGATCGCCCATTCACACACTAGTTGTATGTTATCCTGGTCCCTTTCAAATTTACAGGGCAAAGGGCAAATGTACAAGAGCTGATTTCACCTACAAACCTGCCCGTCTTTGGGATGTGGGAGGAAACTGGAGGAAAACCCACGCGGTCATAAGGAGAATGTGCAAACGCCACACACGCGGCATCCTGCGTGGGTTTTCTCCGGGATCTCCGATTTCCTCCCACACTCCAAAGACGTACAGGTCTGTGGGTTAATAGGCTTGGTTTAATGTAAAATTGTCCGAATGTGTGCAGGATAGCGTTAGTCACTGGTCGACGCGGACTCGTGGGACAAAGGGCCTGTTTCCGCGCTGTATATCTAAACTAATAGAAAGAGCTTAAAAAGGATGGGATTCTCGAGGGACGGCCATGTGTGTTCTGTCGTGCTCAGCTTGGTAATCTTGGCAAAACATTATTTTTTCCAATCAAAAATAAGCCTTCTAGGCAGGCATTCACTGACCCATGAAGTCTGCCCAACATCTGAGAATTTTAATCTTCTTCTAATGTCTTAAAAGACACAAAGGAGTTGACAGATGTCGGCCTCGGAGTGGTTTGCTTCAGTCAGGCGCTGGCGAGGGGTTTTTAGCATCAGTTTTGTAATTCGATTCACATGCGAATGAATCACCAGCACTTCCGAGCTTACACTCAGTCCGGTTTCATTGGGATGAAGGGGAAACAACATTTAATGATTATTTTTCACGATTTGCTCAGAGTTAGCAGATGGGGCCATCATATGAGTTTAATTTAGTTTAATTCTACAATTACAGGCGCGGGAAACAGGCCTTCAGCCCACAGCGATCCGCCGCACTAAAGGGGTTGTCCCACTGCGGGCGACCTATTGGCGAGTTAGAAGAGTTTAGGAGAGATTGAAGACCTCCTTCAACTATGTTGAAGACCAGCTATGACTGGCTACGGCTAACTTCGGGGAAAATTGGACACCGAATAGTGGAGAGTGAAGACGACCTCCGTCGATCTCCTTCGACCACCTTCCGCTATGGTGAAGACTATCTACGACCACCTTCGA
The DNA here is from genome assembly GCA_035221665.1 of Okamejei kenojei. Taxonomy (NCBI): domain Eukaryota; kingdom Metazoa; phylum Chordata; class Chondrichthyes; order Rajiformes; family Rajidae; genus Okamejei; species Okamejei kenojei. The sequence continues at coordinate 6,880,968 of CM069166.1, forward strand.
CTACCTCGTTTACCTACGACTAACCTGCGACCTACCTCGACTAAACCTGACGTCGTAAAAAAAGGATCGATTTTTCCATGGCGACCTTTTTTAACTCGCAGGCATTTTTCAACGTTTTGAAAAATACGCCGCGACCTAGCTGAGGCCTTGAGTACGCGGGGACCACTCTCGAGCATGAAGGAGAGTTACGGAGACCTCGTGTCGGACCGTTGCTGAGAGTCTGAGTCGAGGGCAAACTCTTCTGAACTCGCGGATTAGGTCACGCGCAGTGGGACAGCCCCTTAACACTACCCTACACACACTAGTGGACAATTTACATTTCATACCCAGCCAATTCACCTACAAACCTGTACGTCTTTGGAGTGTGGGAGGAAACCGGAGATCTCGGAGAAAACGCACGCAGGTCACGGGGTAGAACGTACAAACTCTGTACTGATCAAGAAAGATGCCAGTATTCTCCCCTCTACTCCAAACAGGACCGGCCCGAACATTGTCTGTCCACATTTCCCCACAGATGCTGCCCGCCTTCCTAAGTTACTCCACCAAGAGCCACAAAAACTGCAGAAAAATGGAGTCTTGAACAAAAATCAAAGTGCTGGAGAAACTCAGAGGGTCAGGCAGCATCCGTGGAGTGAGTGACCTGCCAATGTTTTGGGTCGAGACCCTTCTTCAGACTTCTGAAGTCCGACCCAAACATCACCTGTGCAATTCTCTCCACTGATGCTGCCTGACCTCAGAGTTCTTCCAGCACTTTGTGGTTTGCTAAATTCTTCCAGCAGTTTTATTTGGTCAAATGCTAACATCGACATTCTCTTGTGTGTTTCTATAAGGGACTGTAGTGCGGAAACAAGGAAGGTAATGAACAGCGAGAGTTGTTTTATCTGGGGTAGGTTTATGGTCACTAACAATGAAAGTTGACAGCGTTCGTGGGATCAATAGAAGGAATAAAGTAGAACCTGTCACGTCATTGGAAATGCCTCAAAGTCTCTCAAACCTGATGAATATATTATGTTTCTTCAGCCAAAGAAAGATGCATCTATGGAGAAGAAAGGACGGCAAGATCTTGGTGAAGAACTAGGTCAGTGGAGATGTTCCAACGAGTGGACTAAAGGGCGTGTCCCACTTACGCGACTGCCGGCACCCGTCATCGGTCATCACCAGAAACAAGGTCCGACTCTTTGGGCGACTACTCACGACCATGCAGGCTTCACCCCGCGACCTGTCGCCTGTACGGTCGTGAGTCGTCTCCTCAGTCGCCCAAAGAGTCGTAGCGTCTTTCTGGTCGCCGCTGGATTTTCAACGTTGAACATTTTCGCGACCTTTGACGGGTGCCGGCAGTCGCCGAAAAAAGTCTCTTCACGTACCCCCTCTCTCCCTTAATCATCCTCATCACGTGGGGACAGGCCCTTTGGACACTCTCCACAAGCAACGAGGACTGGTCCCACAGGGGAGGGGGGAGGAGGGGAGAGAGAGGGATGGGGTAGAGAGAGGTGGGGGGGGGGTGGGGGGGGGAGGAATGGTGGAGAGAGAGAGGGAGAGAGATGGGGAGAGGAGGAGAGAGATGGGGAGAGGGGGAGAGAGTAAGAGGGGAGAGAGAGGGAGAGAGAGGGAGAGAGGGGGAGACCCACGGGGTGAGAGGCCGTCCTGGGGGTAAAAAAGAGATGGGGAAAGGGGGGAGAGGAAGAGAGAGCGGGGTGAGGGAAGAGGAAACAACAGAGAGTGAAAGGTAGATAGAGAAGAGAGATGAGAAGAAAAGAGAACGAGGAGAGAGAGAGGATAGAAGAGAAGTAGAGTGAGGAGAAAGATAGGAGAAGAAAGGAGAAAAGAGAAGAAGAGAAGAGCCAGATAAGAAGGAGAACGAGAGGAGAATACAAGAGGGGAAAGAGAGAGAAGAGAGAGAGTGGAGAGGGGGAGAGGAAAGAAAGAGAAGAGAGAAAGTCCAGAGAGAGAAGGGAAGGCAGACGCAGTGAGAAGAAGAACAAGAGAAGAGGAGGAGAGAGGAGAGAAAGAGTGACGAGAGTAAAGATGAGAGAAAAATGATGAAAGAAGAATTGAGAGCAAGCAATCAACGAAGAGACATCAAGAAGAAAAGAGTGAGAAGGAGAAGAAGAGAAGAGAAAAGTAGGAGAGACAGTAGAAGGGGGGGGGAACGGAACTAGAATGGCAGAGAAGAAATGTGATTGATCGGAGAGAAGAAGAACGAGAGAGGTTTGGTAGGTGTTTGAGTGGAGAAGAGGTGATATAGACTAGAAAGAGTAGAGGGTTAGATTAGCACGAATAGTAGATCTAGCAGGTTAAGAGTAAAAGAAAAGAGAAGAGGAGATAAAGGGAGAGTAGGAAGAGGGAGAGAGGATGAGAGGAGATAGAGATAAGCTATGTTATAAAGCATAAAGAGTAGTGGAAAGTGAGGAGAAGAGGAGAAAGAAGTTGTTAGAGATGT
>CM069166.1:6883907-6949139 GCA_035221665.1 Okamejei kenojei
GGACCTTCTCCCCGCCCCACTCCACTTCAAACTGCCTCTGTGGCAGTGGGAAAAACTGGAATTCCATTAATTTTTCTTAAAATTTTTCCACAACATCTTTCCTGGGTTATTAAAAATGTCTTTTTCTCACCTCAGTCTTAAAATGGCCTCCCCTTGATTTCTAAGGGACTGTGTGGGAGCCCCTGGTTCCTGGACGCGCCCAAACTTTTGGGGAACATTTTTTTTATTCCTGCATCTAGCTTTTTGTCAGCCCTTTTATTATTTTATATGTTTTCAATAAGATCACTCCCCCCTCATCCTTCTAAACTCATTGGGAATCCAGTTTCACGCTTGGTAACAGATTACCAAAGTCTGGCATCAGCCATTACACTGGCTTGCTGGAGGATGGCCAGGGCCTTGCCTCTGAGCCGAGATCGCCGGACCCTTGGCCACTTCCCCACCGTACTGGAAACTGTAATGGAAAGGATCAGGATGAGTTTAGGGAACCATCGGATACTTCCCCGATCCAGCCGCAAACCCATAGGGATAAAGCTCCAGCTAGCCATTCCCGAGAGCGGTGGACAAATGGGCCAGCCTCGTTTTCTGGGGTGCGGGAAGTAAGCGGAGCAGCGGAAGGAAACCCACACGGTGGCGGGGAGAACGTGCCCAAAACTCCTCACTGGGGCACTTCCCAGTCATCCGAAGTGCTCACCACGAAGGGATTTACGGGAGGCACTGCCTCAAAAAGGCAGCCATTATCATCAAAGACCCACGGCACCTTGCCCCCCCCCCCCCCCCCACCCCCCCCCCCCCCCACCCCCCCCCCCCCCGACCATCGGGAAGAAGGTGCAGGAGCCTGAACATGTAACCACCAGATTCAATAGCTGCTTCCCCCACCAATCTCTTGAATCAGGATCTTGAAAATACACACATTATCTAGAAGCTATATCATTTAGTTTAGTCTTGGAGATACGAATTAAAACAGGCCCTTATGGCCCACCAAGTCCACACTAGCCACCTCTCACCTGTTCATTCTAGTTCCCATGTTTATCCATGTTCTCGCTCCAACATGCCTTGCCTGTTCTACCTGTGGGCAGTGTACCTGATTTCCTCCAGGAACCATCGCTTTCTCCACAATCCCACATCTGGGACCCCTGTATCAGTGGAGGAGGTCCAGAGGAAGGATTACTGGAATGATACCCGGTATTGGTTGGGTTAAGGTATGATGAAGCGTTTATTGCACTGGGCTGTTACTCGCTGGAGTTCGTAGATAGGATGGGATGGGGGGGGGGGGGGCAGGGGATTGGGGGTGACGTTATTGAAACTTGAGCCCCTCCATCCTCACCCATCACAATTCACCCAAAAAATTAAGTTGAAAGGCTCCCTTGGATTTAGAATAGAAGAGTGGATGTGGAGTGGATGTTTCACTAGTGGGTGAGTCTGGGATCAGAAGACCACAGCCTCCGAATAGATAAAGTTACTTGGAGAAAGGAGATGAGGAGACACTTTCTTTAGTCAGAGGGTGGTGAATCTGTGGAATGCGCTGCAACAGTAGGCTGTGGAGGTCAAGTCAGTGGGATTATTTTTTTAAGGGAGAGATTGGCTGATTCTTGATTGGTACGGGTGTCCAGCGCTTATGCGGGTAAGGCCGGAGATGGGGTGTTTGAGAGGGAAAGATAGATCAGCCATGATTGAATGGCAGAGCAGAACGTGATGGGCTGAATGGCCTAATTGAACTCCGATAACTTATGATCTTGAACTATCCAAACACGTGCGGGTTTGGTAGGTTAAATGGTCTCTTTAAAATTGCCCCCAGCATGTAGGGAGTGGGTGAGAAAGCGGGAAAACATGGAACTATTATGTGAACGGGGTGTCGATGATCGGCATGGATGGTGGGCTTGAAGGGCCGTTTCCATGGACTGTATCTCCAATCAATCAAACAGATTAGTACGGGTGTCAGGGGTTATGGAGAAGGCTGGAGAATGGGGTTAGGAGGAGAGATACATCAGCCACGATTGAAAGGTGTACACTTGATGGGCCGAATGGTCCTAATTCCACTATTTTCTTATGACCTCATGGTCTCTTAAGACGGTGGAATTGATTGTAGACTTTAGGAGAGCTCCCTCTCCCCTCCCCCCACTCACCATCAACAACACCACAGTCACATCTGTGGAGTCAAAGTTCCTTGGAACCGTCATCTCCAGGGACCTTAAATGGGAGGTCACCATCGCCTCCACAGTCAAAAAGGCCAACAGAGGATGTACTTCCTGCGGCAGCTGAGGAAGCACAATCTGCCACAGGCAATGATGGTCCAATTCTACTCGGCCATCGTAGAGTCTGTTCTCACCTTCTCCATCATGGTCTGGTTTGGCTCTGGCCACCAAGCACGACACCCGGAGGCTGCACGAATCGTCCGATCAGCAGAGAAGGTTATTGGCTGCAACCTTCCCTCCATTGATGAACTGTACACTGCAAGGGCCAGGAAGCGAGCGGGCAAGATCATCTCTGACCCCTGTCACCCTGGCCCCAACTCTTTGAATCACTTCCCTCTGGAAGGCGACTCGGACTGTCAAAGCTGCCACAGCCAGACATAAAAACAGTTTTTATCCACGAGTAGTTGCTCTATCAACAGCCAAAATCTGTAGCTCCTTTTGCTCTGGTCATGAAATTTATTTCATTCTTCACGTTTCATTATAATGTTTTATTCTTAATTGTCCACTGTATATCGTGTTGTTACTTATGAGCAAAGCATCAAGGCAAATTCCTTGGATTTTCTATTCAAGTTGGCCCAATAACATTTATTCAATATAATTCAACTCAATTCATCGCTCTTTTCTGGCGATGGAGGTAATTGGTGATGCTCAGATCATTTTCCTCTTGTACTTCAGGTTTCCGTGTTACAGCGGGCTTTCCCGCTGAGCTAATTTCACACCTCCTCGATCTGTCACTGGCAGGATCCCTGCTCAGGACCCAGCCAGGAGCCAGGGGTGATGAATGCAAAAACAGCTGCCTCTCAGGCGAGAGCCTGCCTGGGGATCACAGCCAAGTATGAGGCTTCAGCACTGAGCCAGAGAGGTCGTGCAGGGAAACCAGAGGCAAGAATGAGTTGCCGTGGAGCCCGGAGAAAAAAAAATCTGGCAAAAAAATCTACCGCTCTTCCTGGTGACATTCGCGGGTTTTCTCCGAGACCTTCTCCCACAATCTAAAGATGTACAGGTATGTAGGATAATTGGCCTGATATTGTGGTGTATATTATATAAATGGTGTTACCTGCCTCCAAGATAAAGGGGGAGCAGTGAGATGTATGTGATATAATTAGCATATGTTAAGTCTTTGTGCGAGGGGACGCATGCGCTGGGGGAGACTCCAAGGTGGCTTCCTAGAATAAAGAAGCTTTTAGTTTACTCCTGTATCTGAGTGTTCTTTTAAGTCAGTGTAGCACCCAAATACACAACAGATATAAAATGTAAAAATTGTCCCTAGTGTGTGTCGGATAGTATTAATATGTGGGGGATCGCTAGTCGGTGCAGACCCCCGGTGGGCTGTTTCCACTCTGTATCTCTAAACTAAATTAAACTCAACCAGTCCCCACCTGCCCACATTTGGCTCATACCCATCTAATCCCGCCCCAGCTGGTCTGGAAGGATAGATGTACTTGGCTTGTACTCGCTGGAATTTAGAAGATTGAGGAGGTGATCTCATAGAGACTTTACAAAATTCTTAAGGGGTTCGGGCAGGCTAGATGCAGAAGATTGTTCCCGATGTTGGGGAAGTCCAGGACAAGGGGTCACAGTTTAAGGATAAGGGGGAAGTCTTTTAGGACCGAGATGAGAAAATCGTTTTTCACACAGAGAGTGGTGAATCTGGTGCGGAATTCTCTGCCACAGAAGGTAGTTGAGGCCAGTTCGTTGGCCATATTTAAGAGGGAGTTGGATGTGACCCTTGTGGCCGAAGGGATCAGGGGGTATGGAGAGAAGGCAGGTACAGGATACTGAGTTGGATGATCAGCCATGATCATATTGGAATGGCGGTTGCTGGCTCGAAGGGCCGAATGGCCTGCTCCTGCACCTAATTTCTATATTTCTATGTTAGATCAGACCAAAGCATGTCTTTGACTGAGCTGATGATCGTTTAGTGTTCCAAGAAGGGCCCCGACCTGAAGCGTCACCTATCCATGTTCTCCTGCCTGCCCTGCTGAGTTCCTCCAGGCATTTTGTGCGCATTTGTTTTTTGTACTGGCCCTTTGGTCCGACTTGTTCACGCTGACCAACACACCCACACTCTCACACACACCAACCTCCCTAAAAAACCATCTCTACTTCCTAAGCCTTTCTTGACGTCCTCTGAGCGGGGGCTATATGTATGTAGTGATGTTTGTAATTTAATCTATGAACCACTGTTGTTTGCTATACTATTCTTACACCAATGTTAAAGCTTTTTGGCCAACGGGAGTTGTTTTTTTAAATGTGCGATAGAAATAAAAGTGACTTGACTCGACCGTCACTGACTCCATCTACACCTCACGCTGCCTCGGGCAAGGCCAGCAGCATCATCAAGGACCAGTCGCACCCCGGCCACTCCCTCTTTCTCCCTCTCCCATCAGGCAAGAGGTACAGAGTTTATAAACTGCACACCTCTGGATTCAGGGGCATTCTCTTCCAGCTGTTATCAGGCAACAGAACGTTCCTCTCATAACCAGAAGAGCGGTCTCATCAGATTGTCCTGAACTACCATCTATTCCTCATGGAAGACCTTTGAACTAAATTTTCATGGACTTATAACAAACGTTATCTTGCACTCAACATTATTATTCCCTTTCTGTATCTGTCCAGGTTTGATTGTAATTATGTGTTGTCTTTTCTTTGACTGGATAGCACAAAATAAAAGGGCTTTTCACTGTATGTGACAATAATCATCTAAACTAATTAAACAAGCAGACCCCAGCTCTCGGTTTTCAATTTTATTCCTCCGACTTCACTAAAAAAGAGCAATAAACCCGTATCTCCGTCCGTACTGCAGCCTCACATCGGAGGAGTTGCGGCCGTTGCCGGAGACCGACCGGGAGCTCCACCGCGGGTGCTTGCGGACTTAAACATCGTGGAGCCCGCCATCTCTTTGCCCAGGGGTCGACCTCTGAGCTCTACCGCGGGTGCCTGTGGGACTTTAACATCGTGGAGCCGCAGTCTCTGGTCATAGACCGACTTCGGGAACTCCATGACGCAGGGAGCTTCGGTCGTCCTGACTCGGGGGCTGCGATCGCCACGACGCGAGAGCTTCGATTGCCCCAGACTGATGGTTCGACTGCCCGACGGATGGTTCGACTGACCGATGCGCGGATGGTTCGACTGACCCGACGGATGGTTTGACTGACCCGACGGATGGTTCGACTGACCAACTGCCCTGACGGATGGTTCGACTGCCCGACCGTGGGAGAAGAATGAGGGAAGAAGACTGGACTTATTGCCTTCCATCACAGTGAGGAATGTGGGGAATCCACTGTGGTGGGTTTATGTTAAACCTTGTATGTAGTTGTGTGTTCTTGTTGCTTTTTTTTTAGTATGGCTGTTTGGTAATTCGCATATCACTGTACCTTGATTGGTACACATGACAATAAAAGACCTTTGAAACCTTTAAAGGTAAATCGCAATAATAAAGCATATAGTGAATATCTGAAATAAAGCACAAAGTGCTGGAAACACTCAGCAGGTCAGGCAGCATCCGTGGAGAGAGAACCAACACTAACATTCCCGGCTAGACAAAAATGCTGGAGAAACTCAGCGGGTGAGGCAGCATCTATAGATCAGCATCTTAGATCTTCGATGCTGCCTCACCCGCTGAGTTTCTCCAGCATTTTTTGCCTACCTTTGATTTTTCCAGCATCTGCTGTTCTTTCTTAAAAACATTCCTGGCTACGCCTCTTTCCTAAATCTATGGGTCTTCGGTCCAAAGCGTTAATTTGGTTTTTCTTCCCGCAGATGCTGCCTGACCTTCGGGGTGTCTTCCTAGCTGTATTCGTTTCAGACTTACAATCTCCGATCCGGAATCAAATCCGGACAATGGATCGGAATGAGGACGGGAACTCACCGGGAACATCAGCATGGTTCCTGGAGGTCCGGGAATTCCGTCCGCACCTGGCAAAGGGTCTTCCTGGAGGTCCCTGCGTTTAAGGCGGAGAGAGAAAGACAAAAAGGAGAAGAATCTGTCAGACGGAGCGAACATGGTTCAAGCGATTGAGGTCAGGCTCAAACCTGTCTCTCAGTGGAATATGTGCCCTGCGGCACTGATCTCTGATATTAATGATTCACACTATATAGTCTGTCCTTCAAAGAGTGATTAAGGGTGTAACACGTGCTGTAACACAGGGTGTAACAGGTGCTGTACGACTCCAGTTCAGTTCAGGTTAGAGATGCAACGTGGAAACAGGATCCCACTTTCCCACCCGCTCCCTGCACTCTAGGGGCGATGCACAGAGGGCCAATTAAGGGGCCTGTCCCACTTGGCCGTCATCTGTGCCTCATTTACGCGTCATATGTAAAATAGGTCGACGCGTTGTGACGCACGGGTGGTGTGTGGGTAGCGCGGGACGGGCGGATGGAGAGGCGTGGAGGAGTGTAGAGTTGCTCGCGGTATCGCGCGGCGCTCCAGGATTTCGTGCTGCACTAAATCCTCGCGCGCCAACTGCGTGACGCATTGGGTACGCATGCTAACGCATTGGACTCGCGCACTAGAGTCCCGACGTCTCACGTGTATCGCGTGGTGGCGCATGGTTACGTCACCGTGCGTAACCATGCTTCGCCGCGCCCCGCAGGGTATTCTAATGGCGGCACGCGAACTAGACGGCATGATGACGTGTGATTTGCGATCGACATCGCTTGTAACGACGCGTCGACCTATTTTTTTTTAATAACTTTTTTATTAGAAGCAAGTGCATAATAAAAACATTTCATGTGTAAACAGTCATACATTACACATATTAATATTATCAATTATTTAATAACTCTGCTTCTATATATTTTTTTATTTTTTATATAGATAGAAAATAATAAGAAAAGAGAAAAAAAACCCAAGAAGGTATGATAAAGAAGAATGGAATCATTTCCACTAATAATTACAACATCGGAGAGATGTTCGTAAATTATATAGTATAAACTCTTCATCTAATCCTTAATTCGAGCTTCAGTCAGGTTCTCGTGCCGAACCAGTTTGCCCCTTCAGATTAATCAATAAAATGGAGATCATATTCTGAATAAAAAGTTCGTGTTTGTCCATTAAGACAAGTCTGATTCTTTCCAAATGTAAGGTCTCCGACATTTCTATAATCCACATTTTAATTGTGGGGGTTATTGGACCTTTCCAAAATTATAATATTAATTTTTTCCCCCAATTATTATACTATAGTCGACAAAGTTTTCTTTGGCTTGTAGTGTTAGACTTTGTTCTGATATTCCTAGTATTATTAGTTTTGAGTCGGGGTCCAATTGGGTGTTGACAACTTCCCAGATTATCTTAAAGATTTCCGTCCAAAAGTTTTTAATTTTTATACAATTTACAAATGTGTGAGTTAACTTAGCCTCTAAATGCTGCCATTTTTCACAGATAGGAGATATATGTGGGAAGATTCTATTTAATTTCGTTTTTGAGTAATGTAATCTATGTAATATTTTAAATTGTAATAGAGAGCGTCCGGCATTTAGCGAACATTGATGTATATGTTGCAAGCTTTCGTCCCAAATATCTTTCATTATTGGCTGGCCTAGTTCATTTTCCCATGTTTGCCTATATATTTCTGTCGTTGGTGCCTCACTGTCTAATAGGATATTGTAAATATGAGATATTAAATTTTCTATGTTAGGGTGTTTATTCAAACATTCATCAAGAGTTTCTGGATCTCTAGTTCTGTAATCCTGTGTATTTGATTTAGCATTATCTCTAAGTTGTAGATATCTGAAATAGTCATTTCAGTGAAGTCCATAAGTTTGTTGCAACAACTGAGTCGGTGCTGGGACCACTGATACAACTAGTTCTATGCTATCCCACTTTCCTCCGTCCTTGCACACTAGGGGCGATGCACAAGGGCCAATTAAGGGCCTGTCCCACTTGGCGTCATTTGCGAGGCCGACACACCCACACGTCTTTGGGATGTGGGCGGAAACCAGAGCGCCCGGAGGAAACAAAACGTGTAGGAAGGAAAGTGCAGATGCAGGCTTATGCTGAAGATAGACACAAAATGCTGGAGTAGCTCAGCGGGGTCAGGCAAGCATCTATGGAGTGAAGGAAAAATTGTTGACATTTCGGGTCGAGACCCTTCTTCAGACCTCAGGTCGAGACCTTTCTTCAGGCCTGGTTTGAAGAAGGATCTCGACCCGAAACATCACTTATTCCTTTTGTCTTTCAAATGCTTTAAATGCTCAAAAAGGCATATAAGTGCAGCAGAAGATGCTGGTTGATACACACATGGATACAATGAGTGTGGCAGTGACTCAGGAGGTCTCTGGAGAACATGGATAGATGTTTTGGATCAGCATCTCTGGAGAACATGGATAGATGATGTTTTGGATCGAGACATCATCAAACCAATTGAAGGGGGGTGGAATGGATGGAAGGTGGCAAATGCAGCAGAATTGCCTCAAACAAAGGAGCAGATATGACCCTAGGGGGCCGCAGAAGTGACTTGATCCGTAGGTACATATGAAGATTTATTGTTTAGTTTAGTTTAGAGATACAGCATGACCCACCGGATTCACGCCCACCACCGATCGCCCGTTCACACTAGTTCTGTTATCCTGGTCCCTTTCAAATTTACAGGGCAAAGGGCAAATTTACAGAGGCTGATTCACCTACAAACCTGCCCGTCTTTGGGATGTGGGAGGAAACTGGAGAAAACCCACGCGGTCATAAGGAGAATGTGCAAACGCCACACACGCAGCATCCTGCGTGGGTTTTCTCCGGGATCTCCGATTTCCTCCCACACTCCAAAGACGTACAGGTCTGTGGGTTAATTGGCTTGGTTTAAGTGTAAATTGTCCCTAATGTGTGCAGGATAGCGTTAGTCACTGGTCGACGCGGACTCGTGGGACAATGGGCCTGTTTCTGCGCTGTATATCTAAACTAATAGAAAGAGCTTAAAAAAGGATGGGATTCTCGAGGGACGGCCCATGTGTGTTCTGTCGTGCTCAGCTTGGTAATCTTGGCAAAACATTATTTTTTCTAATCAAAAATAAGCCTTCTAGGCAGGCATTCACTGACATGAAGTCTGCCCAACATCTGAGAATTTTAATCTTCTTCTAATGTCTTAAAAGACACAAAGGAGTTGACAGATGTCGGCCTCGGAGTGGTTTGCTACAGTCAGGCGCTGGCGAGGGGTTTTAGCATCAGTTTTGTAATTCGATTCACATGCGAATGAATCACCAGCACTTCCGAGCTTACACTCAGTCCGGTTTCATTGGGATGAAGGGGAAACAACATTTAATGATTATTTTTTCACGATTTGCTCAGAGTTAGCAGATGGGGCCATCATATGAGTTTAATTTAGTTTAATTCTACAATTACAGCGTGGAAACAGGCCCTTCAGCCCACCAGCGATCCCCCGCGCACTAAAGGGGTTGTCCCACTGCGGTGACCTAATTGGCGAGTTTAGAAGAGTTTAGGAGAGATTGAAGACCTCCTTCAACTATGTTGAAGACCAGCTATGACTGGCTACGGCTAACTTCGGGAAAATTGGACACCGAATAGTGGAGAGTGAAGACGACCTCCGTCGATCTCCTTCGACCACCCTTCCGCTATGGTGAAGACTATCTACGACCACCTTCGACTACCCTCGTTTACCTACGACTAACCTGCCGACCTACCTCGACTAAACCTACGAGTAAAAAAAGTATCGATTTTTTCCATGGCGACCTTTTTTAACTCGCAGGCATTTTTCAACGTTGAAAAATACGCCGCGACCTAGCTGAGGCCTTGAGTACGCGGGGACCACTCTCGAGCATGAAGGAGAGTTACGGAGACCTCGTGTCGGCCGTGCTGAGAGTCTGAGTCGAGGGCAAACTCTTCTGAACTCGCGGATTAGGTCACCGCAGTGGGACAGCCCCTTAACACTACCCTACACACACTAGTGGACAATTTTACATTCATACCCAGCCAATTCACCTACAAACCTGTACGTCTTTGGAGTGTGGGAGGAAACCGGAGATCTCGGAGAAAACGCACGCAGGTCACGGGGAGAACGTACAAACTCTGTACTGATCAAGAAAGATGGCAGTATTCTCCCCTCTACTCCAACAGACCCGGCCCGAAACATTGTCTGTCCACATTTCCCCACAGATGCTGCCCGCCTTGCTAAGTTACTCCGCCAAAGAGCCACAAAAACTGCAGAAAATGGAGTCTTGAACAAAAATCAAAGTGCTGGAGAAACTCAGAGGGTCAGGCAGCATCCGTGGAGTGAGTGACCTGCCAAGGTTGTGGGTCGGGACCCTTCTTCAGACTTCTGAAGTCCGACCCAAAACATCACCTGTGCATTCTCTCCACTGATGCTGCCTGACCCTCAGAGTTCTTCCAGCACTTTGTGGTTTGCTAAAATTCTTCCAGCAGTTTTATTTGGTCAAACTGCTAACATCGACATTCTCTTGTGTGTTTCTATAAGGGACTGTAGTGCGGAAACAAGGAAGGTATGAACAGCGAGAGTTGTTTTATCTGGGGTAGGTTTACTGGTCACTAACAATGAAAGTTGACAGCGTTCGTGGGATCAATAGAAGGAATAAAATTAGACCTGTCACATCATTGGAAATGCCCAAAGTCTCTCAAACCTGATGAATTATTTATGTTTCTTCAGCCAAAGAAAGATGCATCTATGGAGAAGAAAGGACGGCAAGATCTTGGTGAAGAACTAGGTCAGTGGAGATGTTCCAACGAGTGGACTAAAGGGCCTGTCCCACTTACGCGACTGCCGGCACCCGTCATAGGTCATCACCAGAACAAGGTCCGACTCTTTGGGCGACTACTCACGACCATGCGGGCTTCACCCCGCGACCTGTCGCCTGTACGGTCGTGAGTCGTCTCCTCAGTCGCCCAAAGAGTCGTAGCGTCTTTCTGGTCGCCGCTGGATTTTCAATATGTTGAACATTTTCGCGACCTTTGACAGGTGCCGGCAGTCGCCGAAAAAGTCACGTAAGTGGGACAGGCCCTTTGGACACTCTCCCACAAGCAACGAGGACTGGTCCACAGGGGGAGAGAGGTGTGCGGGGGAGAGAGAGGGATGGGGTAGAGAGAGGTGGGGGGTGGGGGGGGGTGGGGGGGGAGGAATGGTGGAGAGAGAGGGGAGAGAGATGGGAGGAGAGGGAGAGAGATGGGGAGAGGGGGAGAGAGGGAGAGAGAGGGAGAGAGGGAGAGAGGGGGAGAGGGGGAGAGAGGGAGGGAGATGGGGAGAGGGGAGAGGGAGAAGAGAGGGAGGGGGGGGGGAGAGGGGGGAGGGGAGAGGGGGAGAGAGAGGGAGAGAGAGAGAGGGGAGAGAGATGGGGAGAGGGGAGGGGGGAGAGGGGGGAGAGAGGGAGAGAGAGGGAGGAGATGGGGGAGAGGGGGAGAGGGGGAGAGGGGGAGGGAGGGGAGGGAGAGAGGGAGAGAGAGGAGAGAGAGAGAGAGGGGAGAGAGATGGGGAGAGGGGGAGGGGGAGAGGGGAGGGGGGGAGAGGGAGAGAGAGGGAGAGGGGAGAGAGGGAGAGAGAGGGAGAGGGGGAGAGAGTGGAGAGATGGGGGGGAGGGGGGAGGGGGAGGAGAGGGGAGAGGGGAGAGGGGGAGGGGGGAGAGGGGGAAGAGAGGGAGAGAGGGGAGGAGAGAGGGGAGAGGGGAGAGGGGAGATGGAGAGGAGAGGGGAGGAGAGGGGAGAGGGGGGGAGAGGGGGGAGATGGGAGATGGGAGAGAGGGGGGAGAGGGGGGAGATTGGGGAGATGCGGGAGAGGGGGGAGAGGGGGGAGAGGGAGGAGAGGGAGAGAGGGGAGAGGGGGAGGGGGAGGGGGAAATAAAAGAGAGAGGGATAACAGAGAGAATGTGTGGATGAGGGAATGGAAAAGCAGGCAGAGGGAAAGTGAATGAGTTTTAATTGGAATTGGTTCAAACATGATTGAGCAGCTCAGAAGCTGAACCCGGTGAGAAGTGTGGATGTTGCCTGTTGATGATGAGAGGGCCACATCGTGAGTTGCTCGGAGTTAGGATGACCTGTGTACACTGTGTGTGAGCTTGCCTTTGTGGTAATTGTTGAGCTGCCCTGCTTACTGCAGTCTCTGCTCCTCGCAGAACCACACGCATCACATCCCTTGATGTTTTTACACCTGGCATCTGGTCCTGGGATCAGGGCAGCCGCCATTCACAGCTTCCCATACATCTGTTTGAAAGGACCTTCCCCCTCAACACACTGCACATACGTGCACACGCACACTCACACACGCACACACACATGCACACACGCGTACTGCACTCACACACACATAAACACACACAGAATACATACGCACACACATGCACACACACACACGCACACACGCACACACACACATAAACACACTCAGAATACATACACACACACACACGCACAAATACACACATGCGGATGTGCACACACACACATAAATCGTACACATGCACACACAAACACTCACAATATACACACACATACACAATACACATACACAAACATGCACACACACACAAACTTCCACTTTTACACACATTTGTGCACGCACACACACGCAGTGGCACATATGCATACACACACGAACACACATATATGCAACACACATACACACGCATACATACACACGCATACATATACACACACCCACATGCACATATACACAAGGGCACGCACACACACATAACACACACACACAGGAGCGCATACAAACACACACATATATGCAACACACATACACACACACTGGGGCACACACACACACACTGGGGCACACACATACACTGGGGCACACACACACACTGGGGCACACACATACACTGGGGCACACACATACACTGGGGCACACACATACACTGGGGCACACACATACACATACACATATACACACGCACATGCACACACACACAGACAAAATCAGAGACCTGCCCTGCGTGCTACAGTATTTACAGTGCATGGGGGAAGAAGGCTTGGTATTTTCAGCGAGAAATGCCGAGGAAAAAATGTCTGGAACTCCTCAGGCCCGCTGGGCTAGTTGGGCTGACATGTACACCCGGCCTACAGGGACCCGTAAGGAAAGCCTCCCTCTACTAAGGCAAATCAAGTGCAACTCAAGAAAGTTAACCCAAAACCCCTTCTCCACCTAGGAACTCCTAGCGGCCCCATCGTACCCTGTGGAGGTTATGTTGGTGACCTGTGTTCCGCAGCAAGTCCCAACTGAGAACCAGAGGACATGGGTTTAAAGTGGGGGGGGGGGGGGGGGAGAAGATTTAATAGGAACCTGAGAGGTCACTTTTTCACACAAAGGGTGGTGGGTGAATGGAACGAGCTGCTGGAGGAGGTGGATGAGGCAGGGACTGTTGCAATGTTTAAGAAACATTTAAACAGGTACATGGATAGGACAGGTTTAGAGGGATATGGGCCAAACGCAGGCGGGTGGGACGTGTAGATGGGACATGTGGCTGGTGTGGGTAAGATGGGCCGAAGGGCCTGTTTCCACAGTGTAAGTAAGTAAGTTTATTGGCCAAGTATTCACATACAAGGAATTTGCCTTGGTGCTCCGCCCACAAGGAGGACGCTATATAACAATCTATAACCATAATCGGCAAGTGGGACAGGCCCTTTCGGCCGTTCCTCTCATTCAATCATGGCTGGTCTACCTACCCCTCTCAACCCACTGCCACCTGCCCGTGTTTGGCCCATATCCCTCTAAACCTGGCCTCTCTGGTCTGGAAGAACGCCAAGGATTGGACAGACCAAAGCACGCCTTTGTTTGAGCTGATGATCGTTTAGTGTCTGAGGAAGGGCCCTGACCCGAAACGTCACTCATCCATGTTCTACTGCCTGCCTCCTGCTGAGTTACTCCAGTATTTTGTGCCCTTTTTTAAAAAATAAACCAGCATCTGCAGTTCCCTGTGTCTCAATATCAACACTTTTCCATGTGGCGTAGGAGGAGGGCATTTGGCCCGTCAACGCAATGCTAACTCGCAGGGCCGCCTTTTCTCTCCACATTTTCATCAATCTGCCGCTCACTTGCACACACGGAGGAGTTTCCAGCAGTAAATATCTTACCAACCAACCATACCAGCCGTGCCTTCAACATGCGGGGAAAAAAAACAGAGCATGCGTAGGAAAATAAAGTGGTGGAGGAAAGTGTAGATTGATGTGGCATGTTAACCAATCACACACCAGCCAGCATCTCTAACTCCACCCCAGTGCAATACTTATACTAACACTTGTTTCCCAGCACGGACAGTTGGAGCAGCCAGGATGTGCCGACAACTGATCATCCTTCACGCGGTTGAGTTTCAGTGCTGATTAAAGATGTGTTTGAAGCACGTACTGAGTCTGGTGGTCATTTACAGAAGGAACG
The DNA here is from genome assembly GCA_035221665.1 of Okamejei kenojei. Lineage (NCBI taxonomy): Eukaryota > Metazoa > Chordata > Chondrichthyes > Rajiformes > Rajidae > Okamejei > Okamejei kenojei. Next base: position 6,898,438 of record CM069166.1, read on the forward strand.
TGCAAACTCCGCGACGCGGTCAGCATTGGGCCCGGGTCCTGCATTCATCCTTATTGAAGCCAGGCAAGCACACCACCAGGCAAGCACACCACCAGGCAAGCACACCACCAGGCAAGCACACCACCAGGCAAGCACACCACCAGGCAAGCACACCACCAGGCAAGCACACCACCAGGCAAGCACACCACCAGGCAAGCCTCTATCTACTTCCTTAAAAACCCGAAGTTTGGCGTTTCCCCATCAACTCTCACCAACCTCTGCAGGCGCGCCGTGGAAAGCATTTTATCGGGATGCCCCGCAGCAAGATGTGGGGACAGCTCCGTCCAAGACCACAAGAAGATTGCAGGGTTTTGGACGCAGCCCGGACCCATCACACAAACCAACCTCCCTTCTATTGACTCCGTTTACTTTAACTATCCTCATCGTTACACCATCATCATCATCGTTGGAAACATTAGCGACGCAGTGGTGCTGGTTTCGAACTGGAGGACAGAGATGCGTGGCGCGTCCGTCACGGACGCGCCACGCATCTCTGTCCTCCAGTTCCTGCGGACTTCCGCCGCTGGAAGTCTAGGATTTTGGCGCGTGTGTGTGTGCGCTTTATCATAATTCCTCCCAATGCCGTGTACGACACTGATCGCAACTTCCACTGAAGTGTGTGGATGGCCGTTGGCGCGCTAGGAGCTCATCCGCCCTTTGACAGGTCTTGTGTTTGGTCCTGCTGGGGGTCCACAGCCCCCTCCTCACCCGGCAAACCAGGCGGGGGAGACGGTTTAGTCGCCGACTATCCGACCATGGGGCGGGTAGCAACGGATTACATGATACCCGTGGCGGGGGGAACTCCCCCCGACCTGATATCAGCCTAAAATCCTCTCAGATTTGTTCTCACCGCATTGATTGGACTTTGCTGGCTCTACCTTGCTGAACTGTGACTGTGACCGATTGTAATGATGTCTTGTCTCTCCGCCGACTGACTAGCACGCAACAACAGCTTTTCACCGCACCTCGGTACACGTGACAATAAACTAAGCTGAAATATCACTCTTTGATTGTGCACCACTTTAAGATGACAGATATGTGAATGGACCTGTCGCACTTAAACCCCTGTCGCACGGTACGAGTTCATTCCAAGAGCTCTCCCCGAGTTTGCCCCCCGATTCGAACTCGGAGATTTACGGTAATGGCCGCTCGTCGGTACTCGGGGGCTCTCGCGGACATTTTTCAACATGTTGAAAAATCTTCACGTGTCTTCCCGTGCTTACCTGCCGCTAGCGAGTCTTCCCGAGTACCTGCCGTTAGCGTTACGAGCCGCTAAGGGACGTCCCCGAGCTCCGACGTTCCGCTACGTTCATTCTCAGTGCTTACACGAGTTTGCCTTTTTATTTAACTCGGAAGAGCTCTTGGAATGAATTCGCACCGTGGGACAGGGCTTTTAGGTGACTTTTTAGGTGACTACAGGCGACCAGGCAGTCACCACATGGTCGTGGGGTGTCACCTTTATGGTCGTGAGTAGTCTCCTGAAACGCCCAAAGAATCGTAGCGTCTTTCTGGCCGCCGCTGGATTTTCAACATGTTGAAAATTTTCCGGAGACAGTCGGCGATGGTGGGTTTGACGCCAATGAGCGTAGCTTGACTTCACCTGTCCCAGGTGCTGTCGTAGTTGCCGCCTGGTTACGTAGGTGGTCGCCAGGTGAGGTAGGTTGTCGCCGGTGCTGACTTAGTTTTTTCGTTGTTGATAAATTATTCTATTTCAAATTCTTTGTCAAAGGGGGGGTCCAGTCGCCGTTTTTTCAGCGACCTGCTACGTCTATGACAGTCGCCGGCAGCCGCCTAAAAATAGCCTCAGTGGGCAACGCCCTTTAGGATTTTAACCTTATTGGAACTGAATTCCTCAACAGCACCATTGACACATGTTGAGACGAGCAAGAAACTAAAATCTAAACCATACCAGAAGCAGCCAACTGACCAACACATTAACGGTCGAAGTTTGGCGAAGAAACTTACCATTTCTCCTGGGTCTCCGGTATAACCAGAAGGACCAACGGGCCCGGGAGGACCTGGTGGACCCTGAAAGGAAAGAATCAGAGAAAGGTCACGATCTTACTAATAATTACACATCATCTGATTGCTATTAGGGACCACAGGAAGCATCCATCTTTAATGGCATCCAGATTGTTTGTTCCTGTTTTAATGAAAAACTTCCAAAGTTTATTTTTTCAAGACATTGGAGCTTAGACATGGGAAGCGAAAGGGATATCGGGAACTGTCCCCATCCTCTCCTGTGCAAGCAAGGTTTATTCTATTTGAGGGGAGCAAGGGGGAAAAAATGATACTATGGTCACAGGTCCATCTTCTCGGCACTTAGTTCAGTTTAGTTTTGAGATGCAGAGCGGAACCAGACCGAGCAGCGATCCCTGCACATTAACACTATCCTACTGATGTATAATAGACAATAGACAATAGGTGCAGGAGTAGGCCATTCGGCCCTTCGAGCCAGCACCGCCATTCAATGTGATCATGGCTGATCATCCCCAATCAGTACCCAGTTCCAGTACTGATCTCTTCATCTCCACAGCATAACATCACAAGTGGAGGTGAGACTAAGCTTGCATAATAACACTCCGCTGATATTTCACAAGGTTTTAATTTAAAAACTGTATTAGTTGAGATGTCTGCGCGAGATTACGTGATTATCAGAAACTCCAACAGCCAGTGTATTCTCTGTAAGCAGAAACCAAAATGACATCTATAGACAATAGACAATAGACAACAGGTGCAGAAGTAGGCCATTCGGCCTTTTGAGCCAGCACCGCCATTCAATGTGATCATGGCTGATCATCACTAATCAGTACCCCGTTCCTGCCTTCTCCCCATATCCCCCGACTCCGCTATCTTTAAGAATCCTATCTAGCTCTCTCTTGAAAGCATCCAGAGAACCTGCCTCCACCGCCCTCTGAGGCAGAGAATTCCACAGACTCACCACTCTCTGTGAGAAAAAGTGTTTCCTCGTCTCCGTTCTAAATGGCTTACTCCTTATTCTTAAACTGTGGCCCCTGGTTCTGGACTCCCCCAACATCGGGAACATGTTTCCTGCCTCTAGCGTGTCCAAACCCTTAATAATTTTATATGTTTCAATAAGATCCCCTCTCAACCTTCTAAACTCCAGAGTGTACAAGCCCAGCCGCTCCATTCTCTCAGCATATGACAGTCCCGCCATCCCGGGAATTAACCTTGTAAACCTACGCTGCGCTCCCTCAATAGCAAGAATGTCCTTCCTCAAATTAGGCGACCAAAACCGCACACAATACTCCAGGTGTGGATAATAATACGCACTGAACTGTACACAAAAATCAATTCCACTGTACCCCTGTAAATTATTTCTCGTTTAATTTAGAGATACAACGTGGAAACAGGCCTGTCGACCCACTGAGTCCGCACCGACATTAACACTACCCTACACACACACTGGGGACAATTTTTACATTGATAGCAAACCAATTAACCTACAAACCTGTACGTCTTTGGAGTATGGGAGGAAACCGAAGATCTTGGTGGAAAACCCACACAGGTCACGGGGAGGACGTACAAACTCCGCACAGACAGCACCCGTGGTCAGGATCGAACCCGGGTCTCTGGCGCTGTGAGGCAGCAACTCTGCCGCTGTGCCACTGCGGTGCTGGCTCGAAGGGCTGAATGGCCTCCTCCTGCACCTATATTCTATGCGCCGCCCTTCCTGTTACCTCTGCATTATTTTAATGATAGATTGGGAATTTAAATTAAACTTCCTGTTCTGGGCAAAGCTCATATGGGTCACCATCAGTAGAAGGTCAAAGAGGTCAAAGGTTGCAGGGCCACCATCAGTAGGAGTTGAATGGCATTCCTTTAAGGAGATGAAGGTACATTTCTTCAGTCAGAGGGTGGTGAATCTGTGGAATTCTTTGCCACAGACGGCTGAGGAGGCCAAGTCAGTGGATATTTTTAAGGCTGAGATAGATAGATTCTTGATTAGTGCAGAAGTCAGAGGTTACAAAGAGAAGGCGGGAGAATGGGGTTAGGAGGGAGAGATAGGTCAGCCATGATTGAATGGCGGAGATGGGCCGAATGGTCTAATTCTGCTCCTATCAGTTATGAACATGATGGGAGTGCGGGAAGGATCAATTAACACCGACAGGCCTAAAGCAACCAGCACAACCTTTTCAATGTCTCCACCAGCAAACACTAATCCTTCCAGCAGCCACTGACCCACTATCCCTGTATTTCCATAATCTTCAAAATTGTTGCCATTCATATTCTTAAGTGATGGGAGCAGAATTAGGCCATTGGAATGTCTCTATGTTCAATGTGTACCACAGGAAAAATATCCATTATGGGCCATTAAACCTGGCCACACTCTCATTTCACTCCCGACATCAGGAAGAATTACAGGAGCCTGAATATTGTAACTTCCAGGTTCAGGAGCAGCTTCTTCCCGACAACCGTCAGCCTATTAAACACGACAATCTCCATATAAGCTCCAAACTACATTATAAATGTGTGTGTGTGTACATACATATGCGTGTGTATATATATATATATATATATATATATATGTGTGTGTGCATGTGCACGTGTGTTTGTGTGGAGTGTGTGTATGTGTGCATGTGCGTGAATGTGAGTGTGAGTGCGAGTGCATATGTGTGTGTGTATATGTGTGTGCGTGAGTGTGTGTGTCTGTATATGTGTGTGTGTGTGTGCGTGTGTTTGTGTCGAGTGTGTGTATATATGGATTGTGTGTGTATATATGGATTGTGTGTGTGTGTGTGTGTGTGTTTTTGTATATGGATTGTGTGTGTGTATATATGTGTGTGTGTGTATATATGTGTGTGTATACGTGTGCGTGCGTGTGTGTGTGTATATATATATGTGTGTGTGAGTGTGTGTGTGTGAGTGTGTGTGTGCATATATATATATATATATGTGTGTGTGTGTGCGTGTGCGTGTGTGTGTGTGTATATATATATATGTGTGTGTGAGTGTGTACGTGTGTGTGTGTGTGTGTGTGTGTGTGTGTGTGTGTGTGTGTGTGTGTGTGTGTGCGTGCGTGTGTGTGTGTGTGTGTGTGTGTGTGTGTGCGTGCGTGTGTGTGTGTGTGCGTGCGTGCGTGCGTGTGTGCGTGCGTGTGTGTGCGTGCGTGTGTGTGTGAGAGAGTGATCTTTTGTGTTGTTTACCGAGCACTATGTTCCCATATCTGTTGAGCTGCTGCAAGTAAGAATGTAATTATTCTGCTTTGGGACACGTGACGATAAGACACTCTTGACTCTTGAACATTGCGGGCGGCCCCAGAATATCGTGTTCCTAAAATCCTGACCTTTCATTCCTTCATTGGCCCAGGCAGCTGAGAGTTAACAGTCACATGTAGACCGTAGGCACCAGCCTAGCAGCTGAACTAAGGTTTCTCGGCCCTGGAGGGCTTCTATTTTCTTAGGCATTTTTACAAGCGCTGAGACCACATATTTTGCAAGGTCCATGACAATATTTGAGATCATTCCCAGCAACTGAAAAGCAGCAAGCCCTGCATTCAGTCAAGCCAAGAATAATTTGGCCTGTTCGTTCCCACTGCATGGGGGAGGGGGGGGTGGTTTTCTTGTATTTTCCTCCTGTCTCAACTTCAGAAAATCAGCTTCTTATCGCTGTTGTTTCATCATCACTGAATCTAAATCTTGGAGCTCCCTCTCCTGTGAGCCCCTTCACCAGAAGCATTGAAACTTCCAGACTAATGAAAGGCATAGATAGAGTGGATGTGGAAAGGATGTTTCTACTGGTGGGAGAATCTAGGACCAGAGCTCACAGCCTCAAAATTAAAGGGTGCTCTCTTAGAAAGGAGGGGAGGAGGAACTTCTTTAGTCAGAAGGCAGTTAATCTGGGGAACCCATTGCCACAGTGGGCTGTGGAGGCCAAGTCTGTGGATATTTTTAAGGCAGAGATAGACAAGTTCTTGATTAGAACGGGTGACGAGGGTTATGGGGAGAAGGCAGGAAAATGGGATTAGGCAGCAGAGATCAGCCATGATTGAATGGCAGAGTGGTCTCGATGGGTCGAATGGCCTAATTCTACTCCTATAACTTGTGAGGCACTTGTGGTGGGTTGAAGAACGTGATGGCTCATCAACACTTTCACAAGGGTACAAAGAGAAGGCAGTATATGTTGGTCTGTGATCGGTGCGGGCGTCAAGGGTTATGGGGAGAAGGCAGGAGAATGGGGTTGGGAGTGAGAGATAGATCGGCCATGATTGAATGGCGGAGTAGACTTGATGGGCCGAATGGCCTCATTCTGCTCTTATAACTGATGAACGTTTACCCCACGTCCCACAAATGTATTAGACTAAAAGTTACTTAGAATGCAATGTCCAATACACATCCCAGAGTCAGGCTGTTGTTATAGTTTTAGTTTTGGAGATGCAGCGTGGAAACACCAACCAGCGTTCAAACACTCAGATTACACTCTGAAGAAGGGTTACGGCCCGAAACCTTGCCTATTTCCTTCGCTCCATAGATGCTGCTGCACCCGCTGAGTCTCCCCAGCACTTTTGTCTACCTCAGATTTAGCTTTGTTTAGTTTAAAGGTACAACACGGAAACGGGCTCTTTGGCCCATCGAGTCCGCGTTGGCCAACAATCACCCGTACACTAGTTCTATCCTACACACACAAGGGACAATTTCCAGAAGCCAATTAACCTACATGCCTGCATATCTTTGGGGTGTGGGAGGAAACCAGAGCGCCCGGAGAAAACCCACGTGGTCACGGGGAGAATGGGTCATACCTATGGTCAAGTTTGAAATGGGGTCTCTGGCGCTGCAAGGCAGCATCTCTTCCACTGTGTTGTAAACAGTTGATCCTAAATTTAGGAATGTGAAGGACATTTTGGGGAAATTGGTAGCTTTCTGGATAAAGTCCAGCTAACCAATGGAGTAATCATCGACTTGACATCCCCGCATCCTTAGCAACAGGGCTCGAGAACACAGGCCCGTGGAACTAGGTAAACACAAAATCGCTGGAGTAACTCAGCGGGTCAGGCAGCATCTCTGGAGAGAAGGAACAGGCAACGTTTCGGGTCGAGACCCTTCTTCAGACTGATGTCAGGGGAGGGGATGGGACAAAGATAGAATGTAGTCGGAGACAGTAAGACTGGTGGGAGAACTGGGAAGGGGGAGGGGATGGAGAGAGAAAGCAAGGGCTATCTGAAGTTGGAGAAGTCAATGTTCACACCGCTGGGGTGCAAACTACCCGAGCGAAATTTGAGGTGCTGTTCCTCCAATTTACGCTGGGCCTCACTCTGACAATGGAGGAGGCCCAGGACAGAAAGGCCAGTGCAGGAATGGGAGGGGGAGTTGAAGTGCTGAGCAACTGGGAGATCAGGTTGGTTATTGCGAACCGAGCAGAGGTGTTCAGTGAAACGAATGGTTTCATGAGAATGACCTCGACTGCGCAATTGAGGCCGATTTGTGCGAGGGACCTGCGCCCCATCCCATCGGCTTAATGATCCGTTTAACGAGAGGAGAACTTCCCCTCACGTATGGACATCCAACGCGAAGGTCCTAGAAGATGCAGGTTACTCACCTCTGGTCCCGCAGGTCCCGCAGGTCCCGGCAAGAGCATTCCCTTCAAAGGAAACAAAGAACAAAATTAACATTGCCGTTGACTTTGCGATTGTTGGCTTTGGTAGTAAACACTCATGAATATTTTTGCTTAACAGTCGAGTTTAACGAAGGAGTGGGTTGATTTCAAAAGGACTGATTTATCGTTAGATTAGTGGAGGTTCCCCAAGGCCTTGGCAACTCTGGGCATGTCCTCTGTTATTGCATCTGGCTAACATCACCGTTGGCGTTCCCTCCTTCAAAGGAGAGAACAGGAAAAGACGGCTTCTGATGTCAGTGTGTGAGAGCCTTGACACACATGTTGGCTTGGCTTTTCCCCGCGAGCTACTGATGTTGGATCGTCCCTGCCAAGTGCTCATGTTTCTGTCAAGAGGAGCCTGACGTTTACTAATATCTCCATCGGAAACCTTCTTTGAGCTCCAGCGAAAAGATATCGCGATGTTCTTCAGATGTGGTTCGATCAGGACTGTCAATGCATCCTGAATCGTAGGGGTGACCCTCAGATTCAAGAGCAACTTCTTCCCAGGAACCATTAACCGCTCTGCAGGCACTAACCTCCACCATCCCTCATCATCTACTGTGGAGAAGCAAGGAACTGCAGATGCTGGTTTACAAGGAAAAGAGCCAAAGTGATGGAGTAACTCAGCGGGTCAGGCAGCATCTCTGGCGATAATGACAGGTGATGTTTTGGGTCGGGACCCGCAACATTACCCATCCATGTTTGCCTGACCTGTCGAATACTCAAACCCTTGGTGTCTATGATCTACAATCGTGTCTACAAAGCCCTCAATGGGCTTGTCCCCACCTACTTGGGGTTGCTGAACATCCCGCGGTCTAGGCGTAAGCTCAGGGGCGATCGCGCCTTTGCGGTTGCAGCTCCTAGACTGTGGAACAGCATCCATCTTCCCATCAGAGCTGCCCCCTCCATCAACTCCTTTAAGTCGAGACTTAAAACTTATCTCTACTCCCAAACCTTTCTTGACGTCCTCTGAGCGAGGGCTATATGTGTGTATGTATGTAGTTTGTTTGTTTATACTATTCTTATAACAAATGTAAATCACTTTAGCCAACGAGAGTTGTTTTTTAAATGTTCTATATGCGTTTGTAGTTTTACTGATTCATCCATATTTCATTGTTCCGTTGCCTGATCACTTAGCTCTTGATTTTCGAATGATTACATTTGGAGACAATTTACAAGTTTAGTTTCGAGACACAGTTTTTCACTGTACCTCACTGCGTGTGACAATACTAGATCACAAGAGGATCTCGACCCGAAACGTCACCTATTCCTTTTCTCCAGAGATGCTGCCTGACCCGCTGAGTTACTCCAGTACTTTGTGTCTATCTTTGGTTTAAACCAACATCTGCAGTTCCTTCCGACACAACTGTTCAATGGTGAACTCTTGAAATAAACTCTTGAACTCTTTGATTGTCGTGTGCATTAGTTTGACCATTTTGATACAAAATCTGAAATGACCAAATGAGGGTATAAAAGTGAATGCTGCAACTGAGAGAATAGAATGGGTGCCTATCTGAAATTATTTATCAGGAGTGTTAAAGAAGGAACTGCAGATGCTGGAGAATCGAGGGTACACAAAAAGCTGGAGAAACTCAGCGGGTGCAGCAGCATCTAAGGAGCGAAGGAGATAGGCGACGTTTCGGGTCGAGACCCTTCTTCAGACTATCAGGAGTCTGGTTTAAGCCAGCTCTTGTGTGATCAAGCAGAATATAGAATATGACACATAACTTTGGATAAAGATGGTGTAAGTGAAGATACAATGGTCTGCAGATGTTGGTTTACCAAAACAGACACAAAGTGCTGGTGGAAATCAGCAGGTCAGGCAGCATCCTTGGATGACATGGATCTGAAGAGAGGTTTCTGACCCGAAACCTTGACTATTCATGTTACATAGAAACATAGAAAACAGGTGCAGGAGGAGGCCATTCGGCCCTTCGAGCCAGCACCGCCATTCATTGCGACCAAGGCTGATCGTCCGCTATCAATAACCCGTGCCTGCCTTCTCCCCATATCCCTTGATTCCACTAGCCCCTAGAGCTCTATCTAACTCTCTCTTAAATCCATCCAGTGATTTGGCCTCCACTGCCCTCTGTGGCAGGGAATTCCACAAATGTCCTCCAGAGATGCTGCCCGACCCGCTGAGTTACTCCAGTACTTTGTGTCTGTTTTGGTGTGAAGGGAAGGTGAGATGGGTTGCAGGCCAAAGCCTGCGGAGGATCAAGGAGGGGTCAGAGATTTAGCAACCCTGGAATTTGTTGAAGGAAGAGTGGGATGAGTATAGGGAACAAGATTCCAGGGGAAGTGGTCGAGTGGTTAGAATTACAACTTGAAGGCATTTGGATTGAGTCATGGATCGGAAAGATTTAAAGGGATATGGGTCAATAGCAGGCAAGTGGGATTAGCTTAATAGGTCAGTGTGGACGAGTTGGGCCAAAGGGTGCTGTATAGTCCCGTGAGTGGGCAAAGAGGGTGGCATTGCCAAAGTGTAGAAGGGGCAGAGAAGTTGATGAGAGGACAACAATATGGTCTTGGTTACAGACAGCATGCTTCATCTACTCACCGGTTCCAAGACTCCCTGCTCGCCCTTCTCCCCCTTCTCGCCCTGCTGCTGGAAAAGGACAAAAAATAGTCAAGAGTGAGCCCGGTGCAAGAGACGTCAGCCAGAGAACCCACCAACAGCTCGTTGCAAATCAAACGCCCAACCGACTGCCTTTTACAAGTCGCACGGACTCGTAACGGTGCATGTTAATAAAGCCAGAGTCCGCTCCCACTCCCAGCTCAAACCCACTTATGTATCTTATGCTGGCCCGAGAAACAGCCCAGACCCCAGGTGGACAAGGCAATAGACAATAGACAATAGGTGCAGGAGTAGGCCATTCGGCCCTTCGAGCCAGCACCGCCATTCATGGCTGATCATCCCCAATCAGTACCCCCTTCCTGTCTTCTCCCCATATCCCCCGACCCCATTATTTTTAAGAGCCCTATCTAGCTCTCTCTTGAGGAAGGCCAATGTCAAAAATGTATGGATCCACAAGTTTACATATTAGTGAGCAGCTATGTATCTCCATCCAAGGTGGTCCTATTCAGAAAAAGTAGAAACATAGACAATAGGTGCAGGAAGTAGGCCATTCGCCCCTTCGAGCCTGCACCGCCATTCAATATGGTCATGGCTGATCATCCAGAACAGTACCCCATTCCTGCTTTCTCCCCATATCCCCTGATTCCGTTAGGCCTAAGAGCCACATCCTACTCTCTATTGAAAACATCTAGTGAATTGGCCTCCACTGCCTTCTGTGGCAGAGAATTCCACAGATTCACAACTCTCTGGGTGGAAACGTTTTTCCTCATCTCAGTCCTAAATGGCCGACCCCATATTCTTAAACTGTGACCCCTGGTTCTGGACTCCCCCAACATGGGGAACATTTTTCTTGCATCTAGCCCTTAACAATTTTATATGTTTCTATAAGATCCCCTCTCATCCTTCTAAGTGAATATAAGCCCAGTCGATCCATTCTTTCATTACATGTCCTAGTGTTCAAGCTCCTTCTTTATGAATATAAAGCCCTTAACGGGCTTGCCCCCACCTACATCAAAAATCTGCTCACTCACCACACCACCTCCAGGTCTCTCAGATCGGCCGACTTGGGGCTACTGACCATCCCGCGGTCTAGGCATAAGCTCAGGGGCGACCGCGCCTTTGTGGTTGCAGCTCCTAGACTGTGGAACAGCTTCCCTCTTCCCATCAGAACTGCCCCCTCCATCAACTCTTTTAAGTCTAGACTTAAAACCTATTTCTACTCACAAGTTTCTTGAGGTCCTCTGAGGGAGCGCTGTATGTACGTATCTATGTATGTATTGTGGATCTATGTACCACTGTTTGTGGCACGTTAGTACCTGCACTGATGTAAAGCACTTTGGTCAACAAGAGTTGTTCTTAAATGTGCTGTAGAAATAAAACTGACTTGACTTGACCCGACTAGTGTCCTTGTGGTCACGTTAGAATGGACAAGGAGTCGAGCTTACCCTCATATCCTGCGTGTCAGAATCTTCCCTCTCGGACGATCCAAACCTTTGATTCCAATGGTCCTCGTCTTCCTTGAAGGCGTAATCATAGGCATTCGGATCGTAGTCCTCGTGTTCATCGGTGAAGGGACCTTCCGATTCCTCAATGAACTCCTCCCGCATAGTCTGCCACACAATGGGAAGAGGTGAGGCGCGTGTTGGCGCAGTGGAGAAACCTCCAGCCATTACCAATTTTGCAAAATTGGAACCTTTCTGCCCGTTAAAGCAATGTGAGTTGTCATTCATTACATTATTTTTCTATATTTTATATTAATACTGTTCAACCTTAAAGTAAAAAACTGCAGTGTAATACCATTATGTTTTAAAGGACTGGGAGATAGACAATAGACAATAGGAGCAGGAGGAGGCCATTCGGCCCTTCGAGCCAGCACCGCCATTCACTGTGATCATGGCTGATCATCCCCAATCAGTACCCCGTTCCTGCCTTCTCCCCATATCCCCTGACTCTGCGATCTTTAAGAGCCCTATCTAGCTCTCTCGTGAAAGCATCCAGAGAACCTGCCTCCACCGCCCTCTGAGGCAGAGAATTCCACAGACTCACCCCTCTCTGTGAGAAAAAGTGTTTCCTCGTCTCCGTTCTAAATGGCCTACCCCTTATTCTTAAACTGAAATATAAGCAATTTATTTTTAAGTTTATGCATTGACTATTAGTAGGTGATGTTTAATAATTTTTTTGAGATTTCTTATACAACCAGTGGTAGAGCTGCAGCCTCACAGCGCCAGAGACCCAGGTTCGATCCTGACCTCGGGTGCTGCCTGTGTGGAGTCTGCACGTTTTCCCTGTGGCAAGGTGGGCTTCCTTCGGGTGCTCTGGTTTCCTCCCACATCCCGAAGGCGTGCGGGGACTTGTAGGTTATGCAAAGGAAAGGAAATGTCCAAGGCTAGAGGGCATAGCTTTAGACTTTAGCGATACAGTGTGGAAACAGGCCCTTCGGCCCACCGAGTCCGTGCCGACCAGCGATCCCCCTCTACACTAGCCCCTTCACTTTTACTGAAGCCAGTTAATCTACAACCTGCACGTCTTTGGAATGTGGGAAGAAACCGGAGCACCCAGAGGAAACCCACGCAGGTCACGGGGAGAACGTGCAAACTCCGTACAGACAGCGCCCATAGTTAGGATCGAAGTCGTGTGTCTCTGGCGCTGTAAGGCTGCCCCACGGCGCCATGCTAAGACTGTTAGAGCTTTTAAGATAACGGGGGGCAAAGGTTAAAGGAGATGTGGAGAACAAGCTTTTTGTATCTCTAAACTAGACTCAACGGTCATTGCTCATTGAGATCCCTATGTCTGTAGGAAGGAGCTGCAGATGCTGGTTTATACCAAAGATAGACACAAAATGCTGGAGCAACTCAGCGAGTCAGGCAGCATCTCTGGAGAGAAGGAATGGTCGACGTTTTGGGACAGAACCCTTCTTCAGACCATAAATGACAGTTTTAGTGTGTTTTTTAATATATTAGGTGACTGCACAATTCCTGATCTGAGACTGTCTGAGGAAACCCTGTATGTGTTTGGGAACTGAAGTGAGTCAACAGCCACTCCCCCATCACCCACCCTCTCCCCCTTCCTCTTTGCGCAGAACGGGGGCGCAGGGGTAGAGTTGCTGCCTCACAGCGCCAGAGACCCGGGTTCGATCCTGAACACGGGTGCTGCCTGCACGGAGTTTGTACGTTCTCCCCGTGACCTGCGTGGGTTTTCTCCAGGTGCTCCGGTCTCCTCCCACGCTCCAAAGACGTCCAGGTTTGGAGGTTAATTGGCTGTAAATCATCCCTGGCGTGTGTAGGACAGTGTCCGGGTGCGGGGATCGCTGGTCGGCGCGGACCCAGTGGGTCGAAGGGCCTGTTTCCGCACTGTATCTCTAAACTAAACTAACCTAAGCCAGATGGACGAGACTGTGCAGCATTTAGTGCTTTCTCTCACGTTATTTAACATTAACTTTACAGCTCTCCCGAGGCTGGAGCCTTCCTGAAGAACACGCTGCATGTAGTGGGAGAGTTTTTGGCACGGCTTCCAGTGTTGGGAAATTAAGAACCCACACAACAGCCGGACCTCAATGTCCACTGCAGACTCTGGAGCAGTGAATGCTCCCAGCTATGGAGTAATTATGCTGCAGAGAACATATGATTCATGCAAAGGGCACGGGGGTGGACTGGAGTCGGCAGCTGGGTTTGAACCATGACTCAAGATGTTGAGGTTCAGATTAGTTTAAGAAAATAGACACAAAACGCTGGAGTAAATCAGCAGGTCAGGCAGCATCTCTGGAGAGAAGGAATGGGTGATAGAAACATGGAAACATAGGGTCATCGAAACATAGAAAATAGGTGCAGGAGGAGGCCATTTGGCCCTTCGAGCCAGCACCGCCATTCATTGTGATCATGGCTGATCATCCCCAATCAATAACCCGTGCCTGCCTTCTCCCCATATCCTGGATTCCACTAGCCCCTAGAGCTCTATCTAGAGCTCTATCTTCAGACTGAGTTTGGTTTAGTTTACTCAGGTGGTCAGGCAGCATCTGTGGAGGGAAAGGATAGTTGCCCTTTCAGTTTCTTTAGAGACGACCCGATCCATTCCCTGCACAAGTTCCAAAGATGTACTGGTTTGTAGGTTAATTGGTTTCTGTAAATCGCCACCAGTGTGTAGGATAGAACTGGTTTATGGGTGACTGTGATTGGCATGGGCTCGATGGGCCGAAGGGCCTGTTTCCACGTTGTATCTCTAAACTAAACTAAACCAAATGGAATGAATGAAAAGATACAGCAGCGAAACAGGCCCTTCAGTCCACTGAGTCCATGCTGGCCATCATTCAACGTTCCCACACCTCCCAGTTCAGACCCAACCCGTATCCCTCCATTCCCTGCATATCCATGTATTTTTATCAAAAGGTCTGTTATATGATCCGCTGCAGCCAAGTTAAGCCCCTGTCCCACTTTCCCGAGTTACTCGCGAATTCTCCCGAGTTTTCCCCTTGATTCAAACTCGGAGAATGTCCGTATCGAGTGCGTAGGAGTCCGTAGCGAGTCCGTAGATATTTCGTAGCGGCTCGTAATGCCAGCCGTAGGAACTCGGGGCTTCAGGTAAGTTGCGACGTTGAAAAATGTCCACGAGTAAACAAAAAGCCCCGAGTACCTACAGCTGGCATCTCCGAGTTTGTACCAAGGGGAACACTCGGGAGATTTTGTGAGTAACTCGGGAAAGTGGGACAGGGGCTTTAGAGGGGCATCAGGTCTCAAACAGTGTGACAAGGAGAGCTTATCTGGTGGTGAGCCTTTTTCATTCAATGACTCCCAGGGGAAGCTATCAGTTGCTCCTCAGTAGAGCAGAATTTAGCTTAGTATAATTTAGAAATACAGCGCGGAAACAGGCCCGTCAGATCACCGATTCCACGGCAACGTACACCGGCACTAGCCTACACACTAAGGACAATTTACAATCTTTGCCAAAGCCGGTTCACCGACAAATCTGCACGTCTTTGGAGTGTGGGAGGAAACCGGAGCACCCGGAGAAAACCCACGTGGTCACGGGGAGAACGTGCAAACTCCGTACAGACAGCACCCGCAGTCAGGATTGAGCCCGGGTCCCCAGCGCTGTGAGTGCTGTGCACCGGGCTGCCACTTTTGAGTTTTTGGCCAGGATGTGGATCGGAAAGGTGGGCCAAAGGGCCTGTTTCCGTGCTGTATAGCATTAGGACTCTCTGATTCCTAGGTAATCCTAATGGAAGCGGAAAATGTTGTGTTCACCCAGCAGTTCAGGCTGCTTTTCGTGCGAAGAAATACAGGACTGACATTTCAGTTCGAACACCCTTCGCGAAGAGAGGAGACGGGGGGGAAAAACCAGTTTAAAACTTTGTTGTGTAGAGAGCGGAGGGAAAGACGGACAAGTCGAACAGACCATCTTGGAGTGACATTCCCAGGAAATATCCCCTTTTCCCTTTATATCCCTCTCGCTGCAAGTTAAAACTTTCTTCCCACCCTTTCCCATTCTGCTTTTTTTTTTAAACAAAAGTAATTTTAATCAACTATTTGCAAAAATGATATGTACAGTACAAAAATACGAAAAAAAAAACACCACCAAAATACAAAGTAAAGCAAATATTATTCAAGGGTACACAAAAAGCTGGAGAAACTCAGCGGGTGCAGCAGCATCTAAGGAGCGAAGGAGATAGGCGACGTTTCGGGTCGAGACCAATATTATTCAATATTGAATATTAAATTAGTATTTCCCCATCCTTATTGAGGATACATTCCACCCCCCCCCCCCCCCCGTGGGGCCCAGCGGTCCCGGAAATCCCCCACAGGGCGCCCACGGACTGCGAGTAGTCCCTCTCTAACACCACCCGGGCGCAGACGTAACCCACGCTAACGTAACGGCTCGGGCACTTTCCCTTTCTGTTGGGATGGGAGATGTAAACCAGCACCTGTAGTTCCTTCCCACACCTGAAGCTCTCCAAGATGGTCTCTTTGACCTGTCCGTCTTCCCCTCCGCTCACTACGCAACAAAGTTTTAAACTGGCTTTTTTTTTCCCCGTCTCCTCTCTTCACAAAGGGTGTTCGAACTGAAATGTCAGTCCTGTATTTCTTCGCACAAAAAGCAGCCTGAACTGCTGGGTGAACACAACATTTCCCGCTTCCATTAGGATTACCTAGGAGTCAGAGAGAGCTAATTCTATACAGCGCAGAAACAGGCCCTTCGGCCCAACCATTCCAATCCATATCCTGGCCAAAAACTCAAAAGTGGCCGCAGGAAGTTAATGCCTTACAACGCTCGCACCACCAGAGACCCGGGTTCGATCCTGACTGCGGGCGCTGCCTGTACGGAGTTTGTACGCTCTCCCCGTGAGCGCATGGGCTTTCACGACCTAATTCACGACCTCTGCCGAGTCTGCCCTTGACTTATACTCGCAGCATGGTCGTCGCGAGGTCGTAGCAGGCCCTGATGCTAGTCGTAGGTACTCGAGGCATCAAGTAGGTCGGGGCGTTTTTCCTAGCCTGATGAAAAATGTCCATGAGTAAAAAAAGTGGTGAATTAGGTCGTGAAAGTGGGACAGGCCCATAAACTTTGTTTCTCTCTCCACACAGTTGCTGCCTGGCCAGCTGGTTTTTTCAAGCCTTTCTTCCCTCTGCAGTATTTTCTGCACGATTTGTCTCCCCCCTTCTCTTGTAATTACAGTGTAAGTGGATTTGGCACATGACCCAAATAGCGAAATATTGCTTTGACAAATGATCTGAAAATGAGTCATTTCTTGCAGTACAACAGAGGTTCTCTGCCAACAGAAATGAAATGAATGAACTGAAGAATTGGCAGAACTAATTGGCGGTAAGATATCGAGGGTTGTCCAACATAACAGGGGCATGGTAATAAAGTAATTGTGCTACTAAACCAGTAGCCAGAATCACAAATAATTCATCTTGAGATACAAGTTCAATTCCCACCCTGGCGGATAGAAGTTTACATTCAACTAATTAAACATACGTGGAATTTAAACAAAAGAAAACTGGCTAGTCTCAACAATAGTGAGGATGAAATCACGGGATTGTTACAAAAACTGGTCTGGTAAACTGTACCAGTCTGGACCACACATTCCCTAGTCTGGACCACACATGACTGCGGACTCATCGACCTGCTGCCTCGGTCATAGGGTCATAGAGTCAGTCATACAGCGTGGAAACAGGCCCTTCAGCCCAACCTGCCCACACCGGCCAACACCACCTCAACTAGAAGGACTAAGGGCGGCTCGGTGGAGCAGCGCCAGAGACCCCGGTTCGATCCTGACTACGGGCGCTTGTCTGTACGGAGTTTGTACGTTCTCCCCGTGACCTGCCTGGGTTTTCTCCAGGAAGCTCCGGTTTCTGCCCACACCCCAAAGCCACACAGGTTTGTAGGCTTTGTATAATAGTAGATTGTCCCTAGTGTGTGTAGGATAGCGTTACTGTGCGGGGATAGTTGGTCGGCGCAAACTCGATGGGCCAAAGGGCCTTTATCTGCGATGTATCTCTAAACGAACCTAAACTAAACTAAACTGCAGAAGGCAGCTAACTGGCACCTTCATTAGAGGTATTCGTGGTGGACCATTTCATAAATGTTCTCCTAGTCACCTCCTTGTCGTAGATTCATACTGCATGGAAACATGCCCTTCGGCCCAACTCGCCCATACTGACCAACAAGTCCCATCAACAATAGCCCTGCTTTTGGCCCATATCCCTCCAAACCTGGCCTATCCATGCACCAAAGATGGACCCAAAATGCTGGAGTAACTCAGCGGGACAGGCAGCAGCTCTGGAGAGAAGGAATGGGTGACGTTTCGAGTCGGGACCCTCCTGCTATCCATGTACCTGTCTAAATGTTTCTTAAATGTTTCATCAAAAGTCTGCTCTCCCACCACACCACCTCCAGGTCCCTCAGATCGGCCGACTTGGGGTAATGAACATCCCGCGGTCTAGGCATAAGCTCAGGGGCGACCGACCGCGCCTTTGCGGTTGCAGCTCCTAGACTGTGGAACAGCATCCCTCTTCCCATCAGAACTGCCCCCTCCATCGACTCCTTTAAGTCGAGACTAAAAACTCATCTCTACTCCCAAGCCTTTCTTGACGTCCTCTGAGCGAGGGCTATGTGTATGTAGTGATGTTTGTATTTAATCTATGAACCACTGTTGTTTGTCATACTATTCTTATACCAATCTAAAGCACTTTGGCCAACGAGAGTTGTTTTTTAAATGTGTTATAGAAATAAAAGTGACTTGACTTGACTTAAATGTTGCGATTGTACCTGCAATATTTCTGTGGTATTGAGGAATAGGTAATAAATGCTGCTGTTGTCAGCAATGTTTAATTCTGTCAGTGAGTGAACCTAAATAACACAGAGTTCCACAGCCAAACTACAGCACGGCCAGCCAACTCCATTATTTTTACAAGATTACAATAGTGACTAAACTTCCCAAACCAATTCCTTCGCTATTAAGTGATGCAAAGATCAGTTAGGGGTGACAGAAATGCAAGGGTCTCGATCCGAAACGTCACCTATCCATGTTCTCCAGGGATGCTGCCTGACCCACTTAGTTATTCCAGCACTCTGTGAAACACCACCAATCCATGTTCTCCACAGATGCTGCCTGACCCACTGAGTTAGTCCAGCACTCTGTGAAACGTCACCTATCCATGTTCTCCAGAGATGCTGCCTGACCCGCTGAGTTACTCCAGCACTTTGTGCATCTTCCCACCCCCCCCGCAAACCAGCATATACAGTTCCTTGTTTCCACACGTTTTTGTAATAACAATGAACTGCAGATGCTGCTCTATACCCAAGAAAGACACAAAGTGCTGGAATGACTCAGCAGTACAATCAGAATCACACGGGAACATTGATAGGAGACGTTTTGGTTCTGGACCTTTCTTCAGACAGAACTTCCCACAAGTTTTCCTCCTTTTAAGCCTGGTGATTTTGGAGAGGAAAGCAGTAAGGAGTTAGATCGCCCCAATATCCAACAGGCTATCAATCCCAGCCTGTGCCATGCCTTTATCCAAGGCTTGAATCCATTGAAATCCAAGAGGCCAGGGTTGTTAATGCCCCGTTCTCTTAACCTTCCTGCTTGGTTTATAGTTTAGTTAGGAAATACAGCATGGAAATTGGCCCTAGTCCATGCCAACCTTTGATCATCTGTTCTCACTAGTTCTATGTTATCCCACATTCGCGTCCACTCCCTACACATTTGGGACAATTTACAGAGACCAATTATCCTACAAATCCGCAACTCTTTGGAATATGGGAGGGAACCGGAGCAACTGGAAGAAACACACATGGTCTCACGGGGAGAACGTGCAAACTCCACACACACACACACACACACACACAGGGCATCCAAGGTCAGGATGGAACCTGGGTCTCTGGCGCCGCGAGGCCACATCTCTACCGCCGCGCCACCACACCACCCTTCCTTCAGACACTGACCGTTCATCGACCTAGTCAAAGGCCGGACAAAGGGTCTGCCCAGAACCTGGTGGTCTTCCAGAGAAAGGAGATGCCCGCGAGTGGCAGCCGCAGATTGGAGCATTCCAAGATGCAGGAATGTGCGCAGAGGGACACACCGACGCTCGGCGGTCAAACCCGGGTCTCGGGCGCTATGAGGCAGCAGCACTACCAGCTGCGCCGCCTTGTTAGAGCCACACGGGCACCGTTAGAGCGGCGTTTACCTCGTGGTCCGTCGCGTTTCCCTCCGCCGTGTCGGTAGCTGCCGAGGCGTTGTAGATCGCCGACTCCAAATCCGTGTAGTACTCTGGGCCGAGAAAGTAATCGTAAACACTGTCCACCTCTCCCTCTGCGATGGGCTCAGTGTCCTGGGATGGGGTGCAGGAAAACAAGAGGGGTCAGACAACAGCAAACGCTGCTCCCTGCGCCCTGGCCCGGTGCTGGCTGCAGGCGCAGAGAGGTGACCTCTTCCTCGGCAAGTCTAGATATCTCCTCAATGCCTGGATCTCGGTCACAGCGTGGAAACAGGCCCTTCGGCCCGACTTGCCCACACCGGCCAACAATGTCCCAGCTACACTAGTCCCACCTGCCTGCGTTTGGTCCATATCCCACCAAACCTGTCCTATCCACGTACCTGTCTAACTGTTTCTTAAATGTTGGGATAGTCCCAGCCTCAACTACCTCCTCTGGCAGCTTGTTCCATACACCCACCGCCCTTTGTGTGAAAAAGTTATCTCTCAGATTCCTATTATAACGTTACCCCTTCACCTTGAACCTATGTCCTCTGGTCCTCGACTCCCCTACTCTGGGCAAGAGACTCTGTGCATCCACCCAATCTCTTCCTCTCATGAGTGTCTAACAATTGGAGGAGTTATTTAGGATCCACAAGTCCTCAGACAGGAGACCAGGGCAAGGAATCGATGGCCAAATCGAGCAAGAAGATGGATTACACAGCTCTTAGTTCTTCTGAATAACACCAAAATCCTCGAGGCGATCCAATCTTCCGACTTTGTCTGGTATTGGTTCAATGACCCAAAAACTTTAAGTCAAGGAACCTTGATCATTTTTTATCCTGCTTATCTGATGCAGGGAATTTTAATCTTTTTCTGCTTTCACCTCGACTGACATAAGCTCTCCCTCTTCCCTTCCCCCGGCTCAAAACACTCCTTGTCACCAACCGTCAAGCGATCAGGACCAGATAAATGGGCCTTCCAGTTTCACCCTAAGGGGAGTGGGGATTAAACCCTAGGTGGGCAAGTCTCCATCTACTGAGTCCGATGTATTTTACCTCATGGAACACCACAGTGGGAGGGAGGAGATAAGGATGGAGACTATGTTCTAACCTAGTCAAAAAAAACCCAACGACCATTTTACCACAAGCTTCAAGCTCAAGGAAGCTCTAATGTTGGTACCTGTAAATTCCTCCAAATGAAATAATTAAATCACTGATACGTCAGCAGTTAAACAAATTTCAGCTTGTGATGAAGCGTGAGGTTAAAGTCTAGTAATCGAATGGTAAAAAGCGTGATTATGGCCTTCGGTTACAGGTGTGCAGCGAGCATTCCGATGATCAGCAATGTCTCAGTAATGCATTAATCCATGTGCAACAAAGAAGCTCTTCAAACCCCATTCAAATCGCATTAAAATAGCCGTGGCGACGGGCAGAGGGCAGTGCGGGGTGGAGGATGAAGATGACGGGAGTGATGCGATGTTACCAAGGGACCACAACCGCTTCAGGGAAGGGAAGAGCCCTTCGCGAACCCTGACAATTCCTCTGGGTCGGCAAGGTGACGCAGCGGTAGAGTCGCTGCCTCACAGCGCCAGAGACCCGGGTTCGATCCTGACTACGGGAGTTTGTACGTTCTCCCCGTGACCGCGCGGGTTTTCTCCGGGTGCTCCGGTTTCCTCCCACACTCCAAAGGCGTACAGGTGTGTAGGTTAATTGGTTTTTGGTGAAGATTGTAAATTGTCTGGCGTGCGTATATAGGATAGCGTAAGTGTACGGGGGTCACTGTTCGACACGGACTCGGTGGGCCGAAGGGCCTACTTCCGTGCTGTGTCTCTGAACTAAGCTCAACTAATGGAAACCAAGTTAAACTAAAGGTCACTGAACTAAACATAATCAAACTAAACTAAACTAAATTAAACTAAAATAAAAAAACGAATTCTTAGCCCATCTTTGGGAAGCAACACGAGGAGTCCTCACCGCCCCCTCCAGCGACCCTTCCACACCACCTACCCCGCACCCTCTAATAAATGAGGCACCCAACGTGAGGAGTCCTCACCCCCCCTCCAGCGACCCTTCCACACCACACCCTCTAATAAATGAAACACCCAACATGAGGAGTCCTTACCGCCCCCCCCACCCCCCATCCAGCGACCCTTCCACACTACACCCTCTAATAAATGAAACACCCAACATGAGGACTCCTCACCACCCCCCCCCCCCCTCCAGTGACCCTTCCACACCACCTACCCCGCACCCTCTAATAAATAATGAACATAATGACTGCAACTTCCCTTCCACTTTGAATGGGCAGCCTGCGTGAGGAGGTGGAGATGGAGGCAGGGGAGGGAGGGTGGAATCGGGGGATGTAATGCGAACAGGACTATGCAGAGCGCAGCAAGCCTGGATTAGGTTAGCAGGGGCCACACGTGCCAGTCCTGGACGCTCCTCCGCGGAGGAGCTGAGCGAGTGCTCTTGGTCTACCTTTGCCCCAACTCTAAGTGTGTCTATCTTTTGCCGAGCGGCACGGTCTTTCTTCTTCTTCCTGCGGTTTTTTTTCGATTTCTTTGATTTGCCTTTGCCTTTGCCTTTGCCCTTGCCCTTCTTTCTAGAGCGTTTGCGATCTCTCTTCTTTTTTTTGTGGCGTGGCCCGGAAGTCGCCGTCTGTAAAAACCAGTGCGTGGGAGAAAGAGAGAAAGATCCTGAGGCCAAGGAGGCGATCGGATATTGTTGGGAGAAGCGGGCGGTGAAGTGGTTGAAGGAAGGAACATTAAGACAGATGTCACAGTGGGGAGGTGGGGGTGGGGGGGGGGGGGGTGAATATCGCAGAGGTTGGCAGACGGAAATGCTGGAGAAACTCAGCGGGTGCAACAGCATCCATGGAGCGAAGGAAATTGGCAACGTTTCGGGGCCCGAAACCCTTCTTCAGACTGATGGAGGATGGAGGGGGGCGGGGAGAAGAAGGAAAAAGGTGGAGGAGGAGCCCGAGGGCTGAGGGAGAAATAGGAAGGGGAGGAGACAGCGAGGGCTAACGGAATTGGGAGAATTCAATGTTTATGCCACTTGGGTGCAGACTGCCCAAGCGGAGTATGAGGTGCTGTTTCTCCAATTTCCGGTGGTCCTCACTCTGGCCGTGGAGGAGGCCCAGGACAGAGAGGTCGGATATGGGATGGGAGGGGGAGTTGAAGTTCTGAGCCACCGGGAGGTCAGGTTGGTTAATGCGGACCGAGCGGAGGTGTTTGGCGAAACGATCGCCAAGCCTACGCTTGGTCTCACCGATGAAGATCAGCAGAGGTTGGGTTAACATATGATGAGCATTTGACGGCACTGGGCCTGTACTCGCTCGATCTTGGAAGAATGAGAAGGGACCTCATTGAAACCGAATGCTAAAAGGCCTGGATAGAGTCGATGCGGAGAGGATGTTTCCACCAGTGGGAGAGTCCAGGACCAGTGGCCAATGGCCTCAGAAGTAAAGGATGTATCTTCAGAAAGGAAGATAGACACAAAAAGCTGGAGTATCTCAGCGGGACAGGCAGCATCTTTGGAGAGAAGGGATGGGTGACGTTTCGGGGCGTGACCCTTCTTTAGAAAGGAGAGGAGGAGAAATTTCTTCAGTCAGAGGATGGTGAATTTGTGGAATTCTTTGACACAGAAGGCTGAGGTACCAAGTCAGTGGGTGTATTTAAGGCAGAGATAGATAGATTCTTGATTAGTATGGGTGTCAGGGGCTATGGGGAGAAGGCAGGGGAACAGGGTTGAGAGGGAGAGATAGATCAGCCATGATTGAATAGCGAAGTAGACTTGATGGGCCGAATGGCCTAATTCTGTTCCTATCCCATATGAACCTATGAAGATGAGCAACAGGGACGGCAGATCAGAGAGGGAACATCGAGGAAAAGAGTTGGGGTTGTGTCCAAGACAAGGTATTTCACTGCACCTAGTACTAGTGACAATAAGGTAGACAAACGTGCTGGAGGAACTCAGCGGGTGAGGCAGCATCTATGGAGCGAAGGAAATAGGCCCGAAACGTTGCCTATTTCCTTCGCTCCATAGATGCTGCTGCACCTGCTGAGTTTCTCCAGCACTTTTGTCTACCTTCGATTTTCCAGCATCTGCACTTCCTTCTTGAACACTAGTGACAATAAGGTTTCGTTGGCTCATGGTCACTTTTCGCCCCAAAACATCATGTTGTCTGGGTCAACTTGACCAGGTAAAGTTAGTGGAGAAAGGAAATAACAAAAGGAGCAACCCTAATCTGAGGAAAGACCAAAAGGAGCAATCCTAATCTGAGGAAAGACATTCTTGCCATAGAGGGAGTACAGAGAAGGTTCACCAGACTGATTCCTGGGATGGCAGGACTTTCATATGAAGAAAGACTCGGCTTGTACTCGCTAGAAGTTAGAGGATTGAGGGGGGATCTTATAGAAACGTACAAAATTCTTAAGGGGTTGGACAGGCTAGATGCAGGAAGATTGTTCCCGATGTTGGGGAAGTCCAGAACAAGGGGTCACAGTTTAAGGATAAGGGGGAAGTCTTTTAGGACCGAGATGAGGAAAACATTTTTCTCACAGAGAATGGTGAATCTGTGGAATTCTCTGCCACAGAAAGTAATTGAGGCCAGTTCATTGGCTATATTTAAGAGGGAGTTAGATGTGGCCCTTGTGGCTAAAGGGGTCAGGGGGTATGGAGAGAAGGTAGGTACGGGATACTGAGTTGGATGATCAGCCGTGATCATATTGGATGGTGGTGCAGGCTCGAAGGGCCGAATGGCCTACTCCTGCACCTAATTTCTATGTTTCTATTAATAGAGACAAGGAGAGGCGATAATCCTATTTTTAAATTGGGAATTTGTCAGACACGCACACTCCACTGGGCTTTTCCCAGGGATATACAAAGAGGCCGTGCCAAGCAACAGCGGCAACTGACCGGCTAGACCGGCACGCCCTACATCAACAACATGTGTCATGGATGCAACAGTGCATCACAAATTAACGGCAGGGCGGGTAGACTTCAGACAAAGCTGCCGACCAGCTGGTGAAAGGGAAGCAAACACTGTTGGCAAGTAAACCTGGTCAAGGTGGTAAGCCTCAAAGTTCATCAGTTCGCAAGGACTAGGAGCAGAATTTGGCCGTTCGACCCATCAAGTCTACTCCGCCATTCAATCATGGCTGATCTATCGCTCCCTCCTAACCCATCCTCCTGCCTTCTCCCCATAACCCCTGATACCCATACTAATCAAGAATCTATCTAGCTCTGCCTTAAATATATCCACTGACTTTGCTTTCACAGCCTTCTGTGACAAAGAATTCCACATTCACCGCCCCCCAGAGATGCTGCCTGACCCGCTGAGTTACTCCGGCATTTTGTGTCTATATCTATTGATTTATCTTCGTCTGACTCCTGTGTCCCGTCCTCTCAGTAGAGCAGATTCACAGATACACCACCCACCGACTAAAGAAATTCCTCCTCATCTCCTTCCTAAAGGAACGTCCTTTAATTCTGAGGCTGTGCCCTCTAGTCCTAGACTCTCCCACTAGTGGAAACATCCTCTCCACATCCACTCTATCCAGGCCTGAAGTGGGCACACAGGAGATGGCGCAGGTGATTTGGGCGAGGAGATTTGGGAATTTGGGAATTCCAGATGCCTTGGAAGGTAGCGATCCAGAGCACAATTAAATTATCCTGGGGACCAAATTAAATTCAGACCAACACAAATCCAGATCTCAAAATGCTGGAGTAACATCTCACGAGGACATGGGTACGTGACGTTCCAGGTCTTCAGAGTCAGAAGAGAGGACCCGACCCGAAACGTAGCCTATCCATGAATGGGGTTAGGAGGGAGAGATAGATCAGCCATGTTTGAGTGACAGAGTGGACTTGATGGGCCGAATGGCCTAATTCTGCTCCTACCACTTTTGAACTTGTGGAGATGAGCAACAGGAATGCCAGCTAAGAGAGGGAACATCGAAGAAAAGAGTTGGAGCTGAGAATGCTGGTGACAGAATGGAAGGGAAAGCCTTGCCCATTTGGGCTGAGATTCATCCATTGGCAATGTTGACTATCCGTTCACTGTTCTACCACCTTATGCACATACCCTGGTAAGCCTACGAAGGAAATGCAGGGTGATATGTGAAGGAAAGCATAATCCTTCGCAAGTCTAGGCTGATGCCACCTGTCCCCATCAGATGAACGCTCCCTTAAGCAAAGATAGACACAAAACGCTGGAGTAACTCAGCGGGACAGGCAGCAATCTCTGGAGAGAAGGAATAGGGTTGAGACCCTTCTTCAGACCCAGAGTCAAGGGAGAGGGTGATACAGAAGAAATCAGAGCCGGCACCAATGGCCAAGGAGCCCACAATGGTCCATTGTTGCTTCATAAAACAAGGTGTGTATGCAGACTCAAATCCAATTGGCACATAGATAGGAAGGGAGGGGGGGAGAAAAGAGTGTCATTGGACTGGGGGGGGGGGGGGGGGGTCAGCGGGGAACCAATGACAAAGGCAGCAGAAACAAAAATAGAAAATTCCTCAAATGCTTAGCAAGTCAGGCAGCAACTGTGGGGAAAGAAACTGGGTGGACAATCCTTCATCGGAACTGGAAAACCAAAGGCAAATGTGTTGTACGTCAGAAAAAGGTTGAGGTGGAGAGAAGGAGCAGAGAGAATGGCTGTGATAGGACGCAGAGCCATGTTGTCAACTTAACAATTACATCGAAACACACCCATTGCAATTAAATGATACAGAGATGAAATGAAACATAATGCATCTGTGGAGAAATTGAAATTGTTAAACTTGGTACTAAGCCCCAAGGGTTGCAACCAGCCCACTTGGAAGGTGAGGTGCTGTTCCTCAGAGAGGTTCAGATGCGAAGTGTAGAGGATAATGACCCTGTCCCACAGTACGAGTTCATTCCAAGAGCTCTCCCGAGTTAAAAAAGAAATCAAACTCGTGGTAAGCACGGAGAATGAACGTAGCGGGTACGTCGGAGCTCGGGGACGTCTCTTAGCGGCTCGTAACGCTAACGGCAGGTACTCAGGAAGACTCGCTAACGGCAGGTAAGCACGGGAAGACTCGTGAAGATTTTTCAACATGTTGAAAAATGTCCGCGAGAGCCCCGAGTGCCGACGAGCGGCCATTACCGTAAATCTCCGAGTTCGAACCAGGGCAAATCTCGGGAGAGCTCCTGGAATGAACTGGTACCGTGGGACAGGGGTTTTAGGCATCTACCGACTGACCACATGTGCCCGTGAAGTAGCGACGATCGCCCATCATGGTCGTAGAGTCGTACAGCACGGAAACAGGACCTTCTGCCCAGCTTGCCCATGCTGGCCCACATTGGCAGAAGATAGACACAAAGTGCCGGAGGAGCGCAGAGGGTCGGCCGGCATCTCTGGAGAAAAACCATGGGTGACGTTTCGGGTCGGGATCCTTCTTCAGACTGGAAGTAAAGGGGAGGGAACTGGAAGTTCCATCTACATCTGGTCTGCCTACACCACTCCCACGGACACGCTGGGCCCAGACCCCTCATCCGTGGCCAGGATTTGGTTTGGGATTGTCCATCGGGATCCCCTCAATGTAGCATTGACCACGAAACAACTAAACTCAGCTCCTGGCCAGATGGAGGGTCTGCGGGACAAAGTTGTCCAACGGACAGAGGACAGTGGGCAAGAAAGGGGGTGTGAGAGAGACAGAGAGAGAGAGAGAGAGAGAGAGAGAGAGAGAGAGACAGAGAGAGAGACAGAGAGAGACAGACAGACACAGAGAGAGACAGAGAGAGAGAGACAGATAGAGAGAGAGACAGAGAGAGCGAGAGAGAGAGACAGAGAGAGAGAGACAGAGAGAGAGACAGAGAGAGAGAGACAGAGAGAGACATACAGAGACAGAGACAGAGACAGACAGATAGAGAGAGAGACACACAGAGAGACAGACAGACAGACAGAGAGAGACCGAGAGAGGGAGACAGAGAGAGAGAGACAGACAGAGACAGAGACAGAGACAGAGACAGAGACAGAGAGAGAGACAGAGGGAGAGAGGGAGGAAGGATATGAGGCAATTGCCAAGCAAAGTACAAGCCAGCCCCATTCTTCAGCCGGGCCAGAGGTCAATCACTTCAATGGACACACCAGCTGCAGGCAGGGCTTGTTTAACTCGGCGAGCCTCCGAGCACCGCCTTCTGATTGATCAGATGCTGCAGACAGATCATTAATGCTCCAGCTCCTTGTTAGAGCGAAGCAGGAGGATGTGGGGAAGGGGGACAATGTGCTCATTGGACTGTGTATGAGCACTGGCAACAGTACGCTGGAGTAACCCAGCGGGACAGGCAGCATCTCTGGAGAGAAGGAATGGGTGACGTTCCGGGTCGACACCCGTCTTCAGGCTGAGAGTCTGGGGAGGGGGAAATGAGAGATGTAGAAGGTACATAGAGCAAATGAACAAAAGAGATGCCAAAGCAACAATGATGAAGGAAAGGTGGAGCCCACAATGGTCCATTGTTGGCTGCGGGCCGGGTGACAACGAGTTCGTATCGACGGTGAAACTCAACAGTGAAACTAGTACGGAAAACCGACACCACCAGGTTCGGGAACATGTTCTTGCCAACACAACACAACACTAACCTCAACTCTAGACAGTGGGGTGTCTTCGATAGCACAGAGGACTTTTTTTACACTAATATCGGGGTTATTAATTTATTGATTTTTTTTTTGTTTAGCGATATTTAGCTGGAGCGCTATCGCGGAGCGGGTGATGCCTCGCCAGGGTCGCCGCGCTCGAGCCCCGGTGTGCTGGGACCGCTGATTAAAAAAACCCATCGGGGAGCCTGGGAACTCTCGGCGAGGTCGCCAGTGGTGGAGCTCCGTCCAGCGCGGCCGGTTGGCTTCGGAAGCCGCAATGAGGTGGCCGTTCTAGGTATCCCAAGGGGTTCTGAGAAGGTTCTCCCGACGCCAGAGCACCTTCATCCGGCGAGAACAGCCGGGAACATCGGGCCTCAATAGCCCGACTATGGGTGGACATTGGGACGGGGACTGGACCTTGTGCCTTCCCCCACAGTGGGAACCATTGTGTGAGGGGATGTTTTAATGTTTTAATGTTACATTTCTTTAACGCTATGTTGTATTTTTATTAGAGTGCTGCAAGGACATCTGAATTTCCCCTGAATAAGGGGATTAATAAAGTATTTGTTATTATTATTTATTAAATTATTGCCTGGATTGGAGCATGTCAGCTACAAGTGGATAGTTTGGGATTATTTTCTCTGGAATGTCGGAAGTTGGGGTTGGACTTGATAGAAGTATGTCAAATTAAGTGAGGCATAGAGAGATAGGGTGGACAGAACTGAACCAGCCTACCAACATCTAGAGAGCTGGCTTGACCTACCATCTACCGCATTGGAGACCCTCGGACTGTCTATAATCGGACCTTACCTTGCGCTAAACGTTATTCCCTTATCATGTATCTGTACACTGTAAATGGCTGGATTGTAATCAAGTATTGTCTTTCCGCTGGTTTAGCACGCAACAAAAGCTTGTCACTGTACCTCAGTACACGTGACAATAAACTAAACTGAACTAAAAAATCTTTCCCCAGGGTGGAAATATGCAGCGCTGGGGGGCTCGA
Organism: Okamejei kenojei; assembly: GCA_035221665.1. Classification (NCBI taxonomy): domain Eukaryota; kingdom Metazoa; phylum Chordata; class Chondrichthyes; order Rajiformes; family Rajidae; genus Okamejei; species Okamejei kenojei. The sequence goes on from CM069166.1 coordinate 6,927,968, forward strand.
GGCCCACGACCGAGGAAGGACTAAGGGAAGGACTTGAACTTTATTTCCCCTTCCATCACAGTGAGGAATGTGTAGGAGTCACTGAGGTGGATGTTCATGTTATAATGTGTCTTTGAAGTGATCTGTTCAGCCCCCCGTCCCACTTAGGAAACCTGAACGGAAACCTCTGGAGACTTTGCGCCCCACCCGAGGTTTCCGCGCGGTTCCCGGAGGTTCCCAGAGGTTTTTGTCAGTCTCCCTAATGGTCGAAAGTGGTTTCCGTTTTAAAAATCGGTCATTTTTTAGTCGGAGCCGGTTGCGATGCTAGTTGAAGGTGGTTGCCGGAGGACAGGAACCTCCGGGAACCGCACGGAAGCAAAGTCTCCAGAGGTTTCCGTCCAGGTTTCCTAAGTGGGACAGGGGCATAATTTGTATGACTGACCTAGCCAGTGAAATTCCTTGTATGTTGCAAAACATACTTGGCGAATAAAGTCTGATTCAGATTCATAGCTATAACGTGAGAGGGGGGAAGTTTAATGGAGATAGGCGGGAGTTTCTCTTTACACGGAGAGGCAGGGGCTGCCATGGATGGTGGTGGAGGCAGATACCATAGTGGCGTTTAAGAGGCTATTAGATAGGCACATGGATATGCAGGGGATGGAGAGATATGGATCATGTACAGGCAGATGAGATCAGTTTAACGGCACAGACATTATGGGCTGAAGGGCCTGTTCCGGTGCTGTACTGTTCTATGTGTTATCTCTGTGTATAACAGGCCTGTTGAGCTGAAGATAGACACAAAAAGCAGGTCGGGCAGCATCTCTTGGGGTAAAAGGAAATAGATGACGTTTCGGGTCAAAGACCCTGCTTCAGACAGCTTCGAGTATAGGGCCTGTGCCACTTGCGCGACCTTTATTGGCGACGGCCGGCACCCGTGAAGATGATCGATCGCCAAAATGTTCCACATGTTGAAAATTCAGCGGCGACCAGAAAGCGGCGACGTCTCTTTGGAGACCTCTCACAACCATAGGAGACCTCTCATGACCGTACAGCCTGTTTGGTGGTGAAGGGTCTCCTATGGTGGTGAAGAGGTCACCAAAAAGTCGTAGCGTTTTTCTGGTTGCCGCTGAACTTCCAACGTTGAAAATGTTGGTGACCTACCACGGGTGCCGGCAGTCGCCTGTAAAGGATGCGAAAGTGGAACAGGCCCTTAAGGATCGCACGGTTCAGTTGACAATGAAGCACCCGTGAGCCTTACCTCGTCATCGTAGGTGGGCACGAGGGACTGCAGGGCGTAGGGTAGGGCGGCATCGCAGTCGGGGATGTAATCCTCACAGTAGGTGTAGGCTGCCCGCGGGTCACGTGGGCTGGGGGGGTTCAGGCGACATCAACAGCTGCTGGATATCGCCCTGTGACGGAGGGGAACACAACGACACAGGTCACAACGTGGGTCGACAGTGAGCCGACACGCCCCGCTCACGCATCCCCCACCTCACCTCCACCCTCCGCTCACCATCTTCATGGGGCTGTCCCACTGTACGAGTTCACCCAAGAGCTCTCCCGAGTTTAAAAAAAAAAATCAAACTCGTGGTAAGCACGTAGAATGTACGTCGCGGGTACGTCGGAGCTCGGGGACGTCTCTTAGCGGCTCGTAACGCTAACGGCAGGTACTCGGGAAACGCGGTAAGTTGGTGAAGACTCGTGAAGATTTTTCAACATGTTGAGAAATGTCCTCTAACTCAAAGCTAAAAAGTTAAAATTGAAGCTGTAGAGTAACTGTATAATTGGTCCTATTTTTCTACATTTGTTTCTAATAATTAAAAAGATAAATGGTTGTGTATTTGAAAAGTTGTTATACCGTTGTTATGATGGATTCCTTTTAATAAAAATATTATTACACATAAAAAGATAAACCAATACCAAATAAAAAAGTGCCAGGAGTTATGGGGAGAATGCAGGTGAATGGGGTTGTGAGGGATGGATAGATCAGCCCTGATTGAATGGCGGAGTAGACTTGACGGGCCGAGTGGCCTAAATCTGCTTGTATAATTTATGAACTTCTGTAAATTGCCCCTTGTGTGTAGGGAGTGTGGAATAACATAACTAGTGTACGACAGATCGATGGGCAGTATAGACTCGGACAGCTGAATGGCCTGTTCCAACTCTTGTAACATTCCAGACGTCGGTTTTCCAGCGACCTGCTCCGACTAGACAGTCGCCGGCAGTCGCCCAAAAATCGCCCATGTGGGACAGACCCCATAACTCTGAAACCAAACTCCAAACTGGAGACTGCTGCCTTTTTCCCCCAACCTTTTCTGTTTCGAGTTACAGAGGAAAAGTGGTCAGGCTATCTGGCAAGGGTCAGGCTATCTGGCATCCAACTCAACGGGAATAACAGCTGTATCTTTTCCTACAACTGTTTTTTTTTAACAAAGGAGAAACAACTTCAGTGTGGGCGGAAACATCTTTGCAAAGTCCTACGATAATGAACAATGCGGGAAAATAGTTTGTTATTTCTTTCCCCCAAAATCTTAACCTCACTAGATGAAATCGCTCCTAACGCTACTCCCAAGCCTCAAAGCAAACACTATAATGATTGCTCTCGTGCAGACTGACGTTGGGTGTTGTACTGTCAGCTAAATTGGCCATACTGCCTTCTTAATTTTGTATACCCTCTGGAAACATTTAATGAAAAGCCGGCAATTTGAAAGAAAACCTAGAGTTATTAATGTTTAGCACAATTAAAATCGGACTTTCAAGACTGAGCCACACCAGGGTACAGCCACAGGGGGGTATTTGCAAGCCTGCCAACAGCAGCGAATGCTTCTCGATAGTACATTTAGTCTGAAGAAGAACGCGCCCAAGAGGCCTATTCAGATACAGCGCGATCGACGAGATATCAAAGGGGGAAAGTTGCCTCAACGCTCAGCAGGAGCTTGGGGCATGCAGGGCAGCAGGGTGGTACAACGCCAGAGACCCGGGTTCGATCCCAACTCCGGGTGCCGCCTGTACGGAGTTTGTACGCTCTCCCCGTGTCCTGCGCGGGTTTTCTCCGAGATCTTCGGTCTGTGGAACTCTTTGCCACAGAAGGCTGTGGAGGCCAAATCAGTGGATATTTTAAAGGCAGGGATAGTATTGGAGATAGCGGAGTCAGGGGATATGGGGAGAAGGCAGGAACGGGGTACTGATTGGGGGATGATCAGCCATGATCACATTGAATGGCGGTGCAGGCTCGAAGGGCCGAATGGCCTACTCCTGCACCTATTGTCTATTGCCTGTTGTCTATTGTCTTTTGTCTGTTGGCTAAATGTGTAGGAAGGAACCGCAGATGCTGGTTTTGTACCGAAGATGGACACAAATGCTCGAGTAAAGGGCCGTCCCACTTGGCCGTCATTTAGGCGACAGGCCGGTAGTGACTGACTCGCGACAGTCGCGCGCGTCATCTTGCGTCCGCGCAGCCGTCTGGAGCGCGTGACCGCATTTGAAGATGGAGACAAAATGCAGGAGCAACTCAGCGGGACAGGCAGCATCTCTGGACAGAAGGAATGGGTGATGTTTCGGGTCGAGACTCTTCTTCAGTCTGACCCGATACGTCACCCACTCCAGAGATGCTGCCGGTCCCGCTGAGTTACTCCTGCATTTTGTGTCCACCTCCAATCGTCTTGGCCCCGCTCTGGGAGCAGGAGTGGGGGCCGGATCCGGATCTGGATCCGCAACGGCCGTGAGCCCCGGGCCGAGCTCGGCGATCGCTTGCCTGCTTCTGCTGCTGTTGGAGGTGAGACGTGGCGTCGCGCCAGGGTGTCCCACTTGGCCGTCATTTACGCGACAGGCCGGTGGCTGCGCGAAGATTTCGTGGAGAACGAAATCCTGGAGCGCTGCGCGATACCGCGCGCAACTCCACACTCCGCCACGCCACTCCATGCGCCCGTCCCATGCTACCCACACGCGTAAATGGTGCGCAAATGACGGCCAAGTGCGACAGGCCCTTAACTTAGCAGGATTTCGGGAGATGGGTCTGACCTGAAACGTCACCCATTCCTTTTCTCCAGGTTTGTGGCTGGGTCAGCTTCTGTAAATTGTCCCTAGTGTGTCGGTCAGAACTGACGTATGGGTTGATCACTGACTGGCACCAAAGGGCCTGCATCTCTACAGATATGCTGTATGTCTAAAGTCTAGAGTCTAAAGTAATATGTCAGAAACCAAACAGAAATACTAAACATGTTCTTCAAATTCCTCTGCAAAAAGAAAGTGTCTTTGTCAAATATTTTCACAGAGAGGTCAGTGAGTGAATTATGTCCCATAGATCAGAGTACAGAGAGAGTCTTTGTTCTTTCACAGCCCACTTCAGGATCAAGTTATGCACTTGGAACGGACAAAGGGGTTTTACGCGCCAACGTGTATAATTAAACCCTGCCCCCATCCCACCATGTTACCGAGCTGCAGTGCAGTTAAGGCAAAGCCCAGACGTCAAGGCCAAGTCCTTAGAAATTCCCTTGCACTGAGTCCCCCCGCACCTGCACTACAAACAGCGGCGTTCCCAGCAGGAGATAATCGTCGGAAAAATTGCAAGCTCGTCTTCCTCGGAGGGAGGTAGAGGCAGTTCCCACCAGCTGGGAGGAGTGCAGAAGAAAGAAGTGTCTCGACCCCAAACGTCACCCGTTCTGTGTCTGTGGCTCTCTCTGTTTTGGCTCTCCCTTAACCCAGCCAACATCTCCCCTCCAAATCACTCCCTCACCCCCATCTCATCCCCTCTCGCCCCCCCCCTCTTGCCCCCTCTCATTCCATCTCCCCCCTTCTTTGCCCCCCCTCACCCCCTTTCGCGCCCCTCCCTCATCCCCCTCTCATCCCTTCTCCCCCTCCCCTCTCTTTCCCCATCTCCCCTCTTCTTGCCCCCCTCACCCCCCCTCTCGCTCACGACCCACCCTCGCCCCCTCTCATCCCTTCTCTCCCCTCTCCTCCCATCTCCCCCCTTTCTTCCCCATCACCCCCTCACTCCCCCTCTCCCACCCACACCCCTCGCCCCCTCTCATCCCCTTCTCCCCCTCTCTCCCATCTCCCCCCTTCTTGCCCCATCACCCCCTCACTCCCTCTCCCACCCCAAACCCTCGCCCCCTCTCACTCATCTTCTCCCCCTCTCTCCCATCTCCCCCCTTCTTGCCCCATCACCCCCCTCACTCCCTCTCCCACCCACCCCCCACCCTCGCCCCCTCTCATCCCTTTCTCCCCCCCATCCCCCCTCTTCTCCCATCTCCCCCCCTTTTTGCCCCATCACCCCCCTCTCTCGCCCCAACCCTCGCCCCCCTCTCATCCCATCTCCCCCCCTCTTTCCCCCTCTCATTCCATCTCCCCCATCCCCCCTCTCTCTCCCCCCCTCTTTCTCCTCTCATCCCATCTCCCCCTCTCGCCCCCCCCTCTTATCCCATCTCCTCCCTTCTTGCCCCCCTCACCCCCTCTCTCGTCCTCCCTTCTCGCCCCTGCTCTTGCCCCATCTCTCGCCCCACCCTTCTCAATGACCCCCCCGCCCCTTCTCAACCCCCACCCCCCTCACGCCCCCGTTCTTGCTGCCTGTCCCGCTGAGTTACTCCAGCATTTTGTGTCTATCTTTGGTTTAAACCAGCATCTACAGTTCCTTCCTACACATACACCCCCCCAAAATAAGGGGGGTGGGGGTTAGGTCAGGTCCACAGATGGGAGAGATGGGCTGGCGAGAAGCGGAGAGATTTGGAATGAAGAGGGGGGGGGGAGGGGTGAAGAGGAGATGTAAAACAGGTGGGTGAGACAGGCAGCAGCAGACGCAACAGTAAGAGCCATTATCCCTGTTAAACAGGGTCTTGGGAGAGCCGCAGTGTAACATCTGGCTGGTGTTAAGATCGCTGTCAGTGGCAAGGACACACGTCCACAGCAGGACGTCTCCTTGCAACTCTGGCAAGACCAATTTCATTTCCAATTAGTGAAGCTTCACTCAGGCATGGGATTTGGGCAGGGGGGTACGAAATGGGAGACTTTGATTAGAAAACGCTCACATCAAGACCCTGACAGCTCACAGCTCAATTCGCTGCGGCAACTGATGCTCTCCTTAGGCTGGGTGAAGCACTCGGGTGTATCAGAGAGAGTGATGTTTGAGAAATAAATCAATGGTGGCATTTGGTCGGACAGGAGGCACAACTTCAGATGGCAGCTTGCTCGCACGGTTTATTTTCCTACAGATTTTATCCCCTCACCCCCTTTTTTCGCCCTTTCGAACATACCTTATCCCCCCATCTCCACATTTTTTTCACATGAATAGTAAAAGTGATCCAAGAAAAGATATATATATTTTTTTTAATCTGCTGTGAAAATACCCTGAGGATCCGGGTGGAATCTTGAAGAATTGGCAAGATTTGTTTTTTGGTGGAACTGGAGACATGGAAACTTGTGCATACGGAACAATGAGACGGAGAGAGAGACAGAGAGAGAGAGAGAGAGAGTGAGAGTGACGGAGAGAGAGTGATGGAGAGAGAGAGTGACGGAGAAACAGGGAGAGAGAGAGTGACAGAGAGACAGAGAGAGATACAGAGAGAGTGACAGAGAGACAGAGAGAGAGTGACGGAGAGACAGAGAGAGAGATACAGAGAGAGTGACAGAGAGACAGAGAGAGTGACGGAGAAACAGAGAGAGAGAGACAGAGAGAGTGACAGAGAGACAGAGAGAGAGAGTGATGGAGAGAGAGTGATGGAGAGAGAGAGTGACGGAGAAACAGGGAGAGAGAGAGACAGAGAGAGAGTGACGGAGAGACAGAGAGAGAGATACAGAGAGAGTGACAGAGAGATAGAGAGAGAGTGACGGAGAGAGAGTGATGGAGAGAGAGAGTGACGGAGAGACAGAGAGACTGAAACAGAGTGAGAGACAGAGAGACAGTGACAGTGACAGAGACAGAGAGAGAGAGACAGAAACAGAGAGACAGAAACAGGGTGACGGAGAGACAGAGAGACAGAAACAGAGAGACAGAGACAGAGAGGAAGAGTGACGGATATAGATAGATAGATAGATAGAGAGAGAGACAAAGACTGAGACAAAGACTGAGACAGAGACAGAGAGACAGTGCAGTGGCAGTGAGAGAGACAGAGAGAGACAGAGACAGAGTGACAGACAGAGAGACAGACAGAGAGTGAGAGTGACAGAGAGAGAGTGACGGGGACAGCAACACAGAGAGACAGGGACATATATAGAGAGAGAGACACACACGCACGTGTGCACACACACACACCCACCCACACAAACACACACCGACACCCACACACCCACACCCACACAGCCCCCACACACCCCCCCACACACACACATATATATATATATACATATACACACACACACCCCCCCCCACACACACATATATATATATATATATACATATACACACACACACCTACACACACACACATATATATATATATACATATACACACACACACCCACACACACCTACACACACACACACATATATATACACATATATATACACATACACACACACACACACACACACACACACACCCACACACACACACACATACACACACACGCCTACACACACACACACACACCCACACACACCCACACACATACCCACACACTCGGGATCCCGGTCTGACCCACCGTCAGCCGACAGACAGATTCCTTGGGTGTTTAGCGAGGTGAGGGGCGGAGAGACAGCAAGTGAGGTGACCTGCCTTGACCCTTCCTCCCCGGGCCCCTGCCGGCCTAAAACACAGGCATGTCGGGCCCCACAGAGGCAGGGGACCCACCTCACCACATCCGAGCAACCTCTGCCCTGCCTTACCAAACAGGAGAAACTACCAGCACCTTTTAAGTTAAAATTAGTTCCACAAAAAATCCGAGCTGTGCCAAGATGTGGGAAAGCAGCCCCCCTCGGGTGCTCGATCCTGGCCCCAGCCCCAGTTTCCTGCTTGTTCCCCAAAGCATTTGACTCCCATGAGGACCAGCTCTCAGTGAGTCAGCCTTGGCTCCAAGAAGCTTCAGTGAGTCAGCCTCTGCCGGCAGCTAGCGATCTCAGATCCAGGGCCCCACACAGAAGAAACCCCCCCCGCCATCATCTTAATTTGGCAACTACTCCTTCAACAGCGGGCAGAGAGAGGGGAGAGGGAGAGAGACGGGGAAGGGGGGGGGAGGGAACAAGAGGGAAAGAGGGAGAGAGGGCAAGTGTGGAAGGGGAGGAGAGAGAAAGTGAGAGAAGACAAGTGAGGGTGGAGGGAAAGGGAGAGGGGGAAAGGGAGAGGGGGAAAGAGGGGAAAGGGAGAGATGGGAAAAGGGAGAGGGGGGTAAAAGGGAGAGGGGAAAGGGGAAAGGGAGGGGGAAAGGGAAGGGGAAAGGGAGAGGGGGGGGAGACGGGAAAGGGAGAGGGGAGGGGAAAGGGAGAGGCGGAGGGGGAAAGGGAGAGGGAAAGGGAAGGGGAAAGGGAGACAGGGGAAAGGAAGGGGAAAGGGAGAGTGGGGAAAGGGAAGGGGAAAGGAACAGTAAGCGAAATAGGGGATAAAAGGGGAAAGCGGAGAGGGGGAAAAGCGGGAAAGGGGAAAGGGAGAGTGGGGGAAAGGAGAGGGGGGAAAGGACGGGGAAGGGGAAAGGGGGAAAGGGAGAGGGGGAGAGGGGGGGGGGGGGGGGAGAGGGGAAAGGGAAAAGGGAGAGGGGGAAAGCAAAAGTGGAGGAAAGAGGAGGGAGTGAATGTGTGAGAGAGGAAAGAGAGGAAAAGATAGTGAAAAACAGAGAGAGAGATAAAATGTGAGGGGAAAAGCGTGAGGGGAAAAAGAGAGTGAAAGTTTGAGAGGGAGGGGGAAAAAGAGGGGGAGAGAAAGTGAGAGAGGGAAAGAGAGAGAGAGAATGCCAAGTGTGGGTCACACGACTCCACACTTTGCTAAGCTGTTGTCCATCTCAGCCCACTCTCCCGACCTGTCCAAGTCCTTCTGCAGAGTCGCTGCTTTCTCTACGCTATCTGCCCCTCCGCACATCTTTGTGACATCTGCAAACCTGGCCACAAAGCCCTCAGTCCACTCCTCCAAATCTGGATTCTGGATACAAGGTTAATTCCCGGGATGGCGGGACTGTCATATGCTGAGAGAATGGAGCGGCTGGGCTTGTACACTCTGGAGTTTAGAAGGATGAGAGGATATCTCGTTGAAACATATAAGATTGTTAAGGTTTTGGACACGCTAGAGGCAGGAAACATGTTCCCGATGTTGGGGGAGTCCAGAACCAGGGGCCACACAGTTTTAAGAATAAGGAGTAAGCCATTTAGAACGGAGACGAGGAAACACTTTTTCTCACAGAGAGTGGTGAGTCTGTGGAATTCTCTGCCTCAGAGGGCGGTGGAGGCGGGTTCTCTGGATGCTTTCAAGAGAGAGTTATATAGGGCTCTTAAAGATAGCGGAGTCAGGGGATATGGGGAGAAGGCAGGAACGGGGTACTGATTGGGGATGATCAGCCATGATCACATTGGATGGCGGTGCTGGCTCGAAGGGCCAAATGGTCTCCTCCTGCACCTATTGTCTATTGTGTATTGCTCGTGTCTTAGGAGTTTATGAACTTTTGGAATGGGAGAGCATCGAGCTCTGGGAAACTTGTAAGCACGTAATGAATGGATGCTGGCCAAAGTCCAGCGGCCTGAATGTCTGGGCAAGGTCCAGGCTGCTGTGCTGGTCCTTCCAGCATCTCCTTCCAGTTTCGCCTTCCAAGATGGCACCCACCCCAGGCGACTATTTGTGTCTTTATAAACATTTGTTACGTGCTAACCAGTCAACTAGTCACAGAGGTGGATCTACAAACGAATGGGTGACGTTTCGGGTCGAGACCCTTCTTCAGTCTTGACCCGAAACGTCACCCATTCCTTCTCTCCAGAGATGCCGCCAATCCCGCTGAGTTACTCCAGCATTTTGCGTCTACCTTCGGTGCAAACCGGCACCTGCAGTTCCTCCCGACACAGTGGATCTGTCATCGCGCATTACAGTAGCCCCATTCAGTCTGAAGAAGGGTCTCGACCCGAAACGTCACCCATTCCTTCGCTCCGTAGATGCTGCCGGTCCCGCTGAGTTTCTCCAGCATTTTTGTCTGCCGACAACAGCTCCACACTTTTAGATCTACCCACACCGCTGTGTGGGCGGCTCAGTTGGAATTATGTGTTGTCCTTTCCGCTGACTGGTTAGCAGCCAACAAAAAAAGCTTTTCACCGCACCCCGGTACACGTGACAATAAACGAGACGGCCTGTCCCACTTGGCCGTCATTTGCGCGTAATTTACGCGCGTCGTGACACACACGTGATGCGCGCATAGTGCGTGATGACAGAGGCAGACACCCGCGGCCACGCGTGGCGTCGCAGGATTTTGTGATGTACAAAATCTTTGCGTACCGTCTGCTTGATGCGCTTATGACAGCCAAGTGGGACAGGCCCTTAACTCCTTCCCAAGTGCCACATGCGGAAGAGAACGCATCGTTGCAAAAGCCCCAACAAACTATGTCACAAAAACCCATTAAATCCCAGCGCAAGTCTGTTCAAATGTTCGCAGCTAATTGAAAGCAGAAAATCTGCAGCTACATTACAGAAGAACGACTCCGCGAAACACTGCAAACATGAACACTTGCATCTATCCCCGCGCCAAGTGGGTTAAGAGCTTAAAGCAGATGTAATTTGAGAGCCCTGTAAACACTTCTCCAGCAGATGTTGAAAGAAATCTAACAGGCCACTAGGCCAAGCAGGGTGATTAGTGAAGACTTTCACCACATTCCTCTCCCGTTTCCCATATCCCATCTATCCCAATCCTTGGAGGCAGGGGGACAATTAGGGACCAAGAGCCATACAACATGGAAACAGACCCTTCGGCTCAACTCGCCTTTCCCGACCCAAATGCCCCCATTTGCCTGCACCGGGCTCATATCCCTCCGAACCCTTCCCATCAAATGTCTTTCGAAAAACAACATGTGTTATTGTCAGATGCAGTGAAGAGTTTTTATGTTGGGTGCGAACCAGTCAGCGGGGAGAACTACAAATGCTGGTTTGCAGCGACGATAGACAAAAAAAATGCTGGAGCATCTCAGCGGGACAGGCAACATCTCTGGAGAGGAGGAATGGGTGACGTTTCGGGTCGAGACTGCAGAAGGGTCGCCAAGATTCTTGGAGTTGCTTGTTATTGTGGGTCCAATCCAGGCAACTATTTACGATATGTAATATTCACATATTACAATCCCCCCACTCTCTTAAATCTCCCTATGCATTGTAAATGGCTGGATTGTAATCATGTATTGTCTTTCTGCTGACTGGAGAGTAGAGAGCGTGCTGACCGGTTGCATCGTGGCTTGGTTCGGCAACTTGAGCGCCCAGGAGCGGAAAAGACTGCAAAAAGTAGTAAACACTGCCCAGTCCATCATCGGCTCTGACCTCCCCACCATCGAGGGGATCTATCGCAGTCGCTGCCTCAAAAAGGCTGGCAGCATCATCAAGGACCCACACCATCCTGGCCACACACTCATCTCCCCGCTACCTTCAGGTAGAAGGTACAGGAGCCTGTAGACTGCAACGACCAGGTTCAGGAATAGCTACTTCCCCACAGCCATCAGGCTATTAAACTCAACCCAAACAAAACTCTAAACATTAATAGCCCATTACACTTTATCTGATTATTTATGTGTGTGTGTGTGTATATATATATATATATATATATATATATATATATATATATATATATAATCAATGGTATATGGACGCACAGATCTGTTCTGTATTTATTTATGCCTACAATATTCTGTTGAGCTGAAGCAAAGCAAGAATGTCATTGTCCTATCTGGGACACATGTCAATAAACTCTCTTGAAGCTTGAATCTTAACTAAAACTTTTCACTGTACTTTGGTAAACGTGACAATGAACTGAACCTATTGTACCTGCCTCAACTACTTTCTCGTTCCATATACGCACCACCCTCTCTGCAAAATAAATCTGCCCCCTCGGGTTCCTATGAAAGTTTCCCCTCTCACCTTAAAATAATGCCCTCTAGTTCTTGATTCCCGCACGCCGGGAAAAGCACACTGCGTGTTTACCCTGGCGATATGGTGGGGCAGCGGAGAGTTGCTGCCGTACAGCACCAGAGATCCCGGTTCGATCCTGGCTACAGGTGCTGTCTGCGCAGGGTCTCCTTAGTCAGGATCGAGCCCGGGTCTCTGGCGCTGTAAGGCAGCAACTCTGCCGCCCACATTAGGTTAGCTAGGTCCCTCCAAGTCTCCCCGTGGCTGAGAGGAACTATGGGGTAGACAGAGTAGACAATAGATGCAGGAGTAGGCCATTCGGCCCTTCGAGCCAGCACCGACATTCAATGTGATCATGGCTGATCATCCCCAATCAGTACCCCGTTCCTGACTTCTCCCCATATCCCCTGACTCCGCTATCTTTAATAGCCCTATCTAGCTCTCTCTTGAAAGCATCCAGAGAACCTGCCTCCACCGCCCTCTGAAGCAGAGAATTCCACAGATTCACCACCCTCTGTGAGAAAAAGTGTTTCCTCGTCTCCGTTCTAAATGGCTTACCCCTTATTCATAAACTGTGTGGCCCCTGGTTCTGGACTCCCCCAACATCGGGAACATGTTTCCTGCCTCCAGTATGTCCGAACCTTTGACAATCTGATATGTTTCAATAAGATCCCCTCTCATCCTTCTAAAAGTAGGAATGGGGAGGGTGATATACAATTCGATAGAACTTCATGTATCCCAGGAGGCCAACAGTCGCAAAACACAAGATACATGAACCATGAAATTAAAGTGTTGAGTGGAAAGGATTGGACGTGTAAAGATTGGGGGGGGGGGGGGGGGGGGGGGAAGTCAATCTCAGTCTACCCCACGACAGACGGGGGAGGAGTTGTACAGTTTGATAGCCACAGGGAAGAAGGATCTCCTGTGGCGTTCTGTCCTGCATCTTGGTGGAACCAGTCTGTTGCTGAAGGTGCTCCTCAGGATGACCGGTGTGTCATGGAGGGAGGGAGTCAGAGAAACATAGAAACAGAGAAAATAGGTGCAGGAGTAGGCCATTCGGCCCTTCGAGCCTGCACCGCCATTCAATGTGATCATGGCTGATCATCCAACTCAGTATCCTCTGTCATATGCGGATGAAGGAGGGGACGGAACAGTGACAGAGACCGGGGCTTGGACAGGTCGGTGTGTGCAGGAGGCAGCTGGTCAGACGGGAAGGCGAGGAGATGGGAGGAGGTGGAGTATTCAAGGCAAGTCTGAAGAATGGTCTCGACCCAAAAACGTCACCCGTTCCTTCTCTCCAGGGATGCTGCCTGTCCCGCTGAGTTACTCCAGCGTTTTGCGTCTATCGTGGAGAATTCAAGATGCATGCCGTTGCGTTTGAGGCCACACGTGGGATATAAAGAGTTATCACTCAGAATTTGGCAGGGGCTGGCTTGATTTTAAGCATGGCCATTACCAGCTTTGCAGCTGGCTGTCAAATGCAAGAAGGCTTAGCTTTGACAAGACCATGGGCAACTAGCCCTATCCCAGGGAAGCAAGCAGCTGCAGACCCCTTTCTTCTCTGCAGTAGCCCCATACCACTGTCTCTGGGCATTCACACCATCTGCACTTTCCATTCTGAACTCCTCAAAACTTGGGAGCTGGAGTAACTCAGCGGGACAGGCAGCATCTCTGGAGAGACGGAATGGGCGACGTTTCGGGTCGAGACTGGGAGTAGATTGAAGTCCGGAAAGAAGGAACTGCATGTGGATGCTTGGTTAAATTATTACCAAGAAAAGACACAAAGTGCTGGAGTAAACCCACAACGGTTTTTGGGCAGCGGTGACTCACAAAATGCTGGAGTGACTACTCAGCGGGTCAGGAGAGAGAGAAGGCACCACCCAACTCCTGGAAAGAAGGAATGGGCGACGCTTTGGGTCAAGACCCTTCTTCAGACTGAGAGTCAGGGGGAGAGGGAGACTGGAGATACGGAAGGGTACAAAGAGACTGTAAGGTGTGAAAAGGACAGATCAAAGCAGAAGATGCAGATTGGTTCATTGTTGTCTGAGGGGAAGGTGACAGGGAGGCAGGCATGCCTGGAGAACAGGGATAGGTGGCGGTTTGGGGCGGGAACCTTCTTCAGACTCAACATTGGATTTGGGTTCAGTTTTCGAGATACAACGTGGAAACAGGCCCTTCGGCCCACCGAGTCCCTGCAGCCCAACAATCACCCCGGCACTAGTGCAATCCTACACACTAGGGACAATGTGCAGAAGCCAGTTTAAGTGCAAACCCGCACGTCCTTAGAATGTGGGAGGGAACAGGAGCATCCGGAGAGAACACACAAGGTCACAAGGGCGTACAAACTCCGTACAGACAGCACCCGTAGTCAGGACTGAACCTGGGTGTCTGGCGCTGTAAGGCAGCAACTCTCCCACTGCGCCACCATGCCACGTTTAATAGGAGGCATTTCTTCAGACTCACTGCATCCTGGGACCCAGGCTAGAGGAGGGTGCCCCCTACTTGGATATTTCAGTCGGGAGCAGCAGATTGGGATCAGGATTTGGTCAGTCAAAGGAAGGGTCCCGACCCGAGACGTCACCTATCCATGTTCGCCAGGGATGCTGCCTGAATCTGAATAAGGGTCTCAGCCCGAAACGTCACCTATTCCTTTTCTCTGGAGATGCTGCCTGACCCGCTGAGTTTCTCCAGCTCTCAGTGTGTTTTGTCAATTTGGAGTCTTCTCGCTCTCTGAGGCTAAGCTCATCAAAAATTCCTGAAACTCTCCACCGAGCAAAGGTTAACATGAATGGAGAAAAGGCCAACTCTATCAGAAGACGGGCATGGGACGGGGGCAGAGACCTGCCTTTAGTTAAGTTTATTGAGTTTAAGCTTTTGTTGCGCGCTAACTAGACAGCGGGAAGACAATCCATGATTACAATCGATCCAACTACAAGAGGATAGATACACGATAAGAGAATAACGTTTAGTGCAAGGCAAAGCCAGCAAAGTCCGATCAAGGATAGTCCGAGGGTCACCAATGAGGTAGATAGCAGTACATCACTGCTCTCTGGTTGTGGTAGGATGGTTCATTTGCCTGAGAAGAAACTGACCCTGACTCTGGAGGTGTGCGTTTTCACACTTCTGGACCTTTTGCCCGATGGGAGAGGGGAGAAGAGGGAGTGGCCGGGGTGGGACTGGTCCTTGATGATGCTGCTGGCCTTGCCGGGGCAGCGTGAGGTGTAGATGGAGTCAGTGGGAGGGAGGTTGGTTTGTGTGATGGTCATTCAACATTAGGTATGACTGTCATATGCTGAGAGAATGGAGCAGCTGGGCTTGTACACTCTGGAGTTTAGAAGGATGAGAGGGGATCTCATTGAAACATATAGGATTGTTAAGGGTTTGGACACGCTAGAGGCAGGAAACATGTTCCCGATGTTGGGGGAGTCCAGAACCAGGGGCCACAGTTTAAGAATAAGGAGTAAGAACAGAGATTTTTAAGAACAGAGATGAGGAAACACCTTTTTTTTTTTTCTCACAGAGAGTGGTGAGTCTGTGGAATTCTCTGCCTCAGAGGGCGGTGGAGGCAGGTTCTCTGGATGCTTTCAAGAGAGAGCTAGATAGGGCTCTTAAAGATAGCGGAGTCAGGGATATGGGGAGAAGGCAGGAACGGGGTACTGATTGGGGATGATCAGCCATGATCACATTGAATGGCGGTGCTGGCTCGAAGGGCCGAATGGCCTCCTCCTGCACCTATTGTCTATTGTCCATTGTCTATAGATGTCATTTTGGTTTCTGCTTACAGAGAATACACTGGCTGTTGGAGTTTCTGATAATCACGTAATCTCGTGCAGACATCTCAACTAATTCAGTTTTTAAATTAAAACCTCGTGAAATATCAGCGAAGTGTTATTATGCAAGCTTAGCCTCACCTCCACTTGTGATGTTATGCTGTGGCGATGAAGTGATCAGTACTGGATGTTCTGATAGTCATCACGTCTGGCCACTAATCCCTCTCTCAAGGCACTTTACCAAAGGAAAAGCCCCAGAATGTTTCAACATATCCTGTAACCAACTGATTACTTTTTTAGACTTGGTACAAGGAACTGCAGTCGCTGTTTTACAAGAAAAAAAAGACACAAAGTGCTGGAGTAACTCAGCGGGTCAGGCAGCATCACTGAGGGACACGGATTGGTGACGTTTCGGGTCGAGACCCTTCTTCAACTTGAAGACCCGAAACATCACCTATCCATGTTCTCCAGAGATGCTGCCTGACCTGCTGAGTTACTCCAGCACTTTGTGTCTTTTCTTTTTGTAAAACAGCACCTGCAGTTCCTTGCATCCACTCATTGCTTTTGTTTAACTCCCTGGTGTACTACAGAAAAGTCGACAGCTAACAGGAGAATGGAAAGTTCCCCCCCCCCCCCCGCAAATGGGAACATGATACTGTTGTTAGTTTGGGGGGTCACGAACCGAAACATCACCCATCATTCCTTCTCTTCCAAAGACGTACAGGACTGCAGGTTAATTTGCTTCGATAAACCATAATGGTAAAAGGTCCCTCGTGAGTAGGGTAGTTCTAGTGCGCGGGGATCGCTGGTCAGTGCGGACTCGGAGCTGGAGTGCTGGAGCAACTCAGCAGGTCAGGCAGCATCCCTGGAGAACATGGATAGGTGACGCTTCAGGTCGGGACCCTTCCTTGACTGACCAAATCCTAATCCCGATGTACGGCTACCTACCAGAATATCCAAGTACAATCCTGCACTCATCTCCCCGTTACCTCCAGGTAGAAGGTACAGGAGCTGAGGAAGGACCGCAAAAAAACGACCGGGTTTCCAGGAATAGCTACTTCCCCACGCCGGCCATCAGGCTATTAAAAAAAAACCTGCTCGACAAAACTCTGAACATTTAATACCACCTTTATAACTGTTATTTGCTCTTTATCAGTTTTATTTATTCATGTGTGTATTTACGTATATAATGGTATATGGACACGTTGATCTGTTCTGTAGTCAATGCCTACTATGTTCTGTTGAGCTGAAGCAACGCAAGAATGTCATCGTCCTGTCAGGGACACGTGACAATAAACTCTCTTGACTCTTGACTTGACTTTTATTTTTCTTCATTTCCTGTCTTCATCCAATCAGCAGCCAGCTGATATCTGGGTGTTAAAAGCAAGCGATGAGGGGCGAGTGAAGGAAAATGGCGCTGAGGAAGAGAGTCAGGCGTGATCTTGATGTACGATGGTGTACACCCGATAGACCACATGACCCACCCTTGCCCCCCTTACTTCCATTGCAAGGCATGAGAGACACACACACACACACACACACACAGAGCTCGACCCCTGGAGGTTCCTCTTACAAGCTCAGCCATGGATAAGCCCAAGGGACAAAGCTGAAGCATTTTTCTAATAAAAAGGATTTACTGTTTTTCATTTTCTTTCAGTTGTTTATTACATCCAAGGGAGTCCTCACGGACGTTTATAAAGTTAGGGGCGGCATAGATAGAGTAGACAGACCGAACCTCTTTCCCACGGTGGATAGGTCAAGGACTAGAGTGCAGAGCTTTAACCTCCGAGGGGGGAAGTTTAGAAGAGATTTGCGGGGCATGGTGTTATTTTTACACAGAGAGCGGTGGGTGGCTGGAACGCGCTGCCAGGGGTAGTGGTGATAAGCACATGGATATGCAGGGCATGGAAAGGACAATGGATCAAATGGAAGAGAGGCACGGACGGTGGCACAACATACAGTAGAGTTGCTGCCTTAAGGGCCTGTCACACATACGTGACCTTTCAGGGCGACTGCCAGCACCCGTGATAGGTTGCCGAAAATTTCATTCAACGTTGAAAATCAGGCGGGGCGACCAAGAAAGACGCTAATGCCTCTTTGGAGACCTCTTACAACCATAGGAGACCTCCGCACGCCACAACCATTAAGGAGTCTCACAACTCATAGGAGACCTCTCACAACCTCCATAGGAGACCCACACATCCATAGGAGACCTCTCACAACTCTAAGAACCTCTCACAACCATAGGAACCTCCCACACACCATAGAGAACCTTTCACGACTCGTAGAGAGACCTCCCCCACCATAGGAGACCTCTCATCTCGGACTACGTAGGAGACCCTCCCACAACCAAAGGAGACCTCTTAAGACTCGTAGGCGAGCTCCAGTCTCTCACCACCATCAGGAAGACCTCCCACAACCAAGGAGAACCTCCCACCCCCACCATAGAAAAAAAAGGAGACCTCCCACAACCATAGGAGAACCTCCCACAACCATAGGACCTACCCTTCGCCACCACCATAGAGAGCTCTCACAACCATAGGAGACCTCTCACAACCATATGAGACCTCTCACAACCATAGGAGACCTCTAACCGCCATACAGCCTGTATGGTTGTGAGCGATCTCCGATGGTCGTGAGAGGTCTCCAAAGAATTATAGCGTCTTTCTGGTCGCTGCTGAATTTTCAACATGTTGAAAATTTCGTCGACCCACCATGGGTGCCGGCAGGTCACATAAGTGGGACAAGCCCTTTACAACGCCAGAGACCCGGGTTCGATCCTGCCTGTACGGAGTCTGCACGTTCTCCCTTTGACCGCGTGGGTGTTCTCTAAGAACTTCAGTTTCCTCCCCCTCCTTCCTCCTCCTCCCACCCCGTTGATAATTGATATTTGATAATAGATAATTGTATTATTGATAATCGTGCATTTATTTATCTGTTGGGCCAGGCAGGAACAATGTCATTGCTCTGAAGCCAGTTGATATAAATATAACAATCTTGCCTTGCCTCAAAGATTGTAGAGTTTGAGGACTGGGTAGGCAAATCAATATTCCTTTCTAGATTCGCCCAGTCTTTACGACCCCAGAAATTCCGCAGTATTGAGCGGCAATTCAATCATTATCGGTTTCATTGATTAAAACTAAAACGAGGAGAGGTTACAGAGTGCTACTTCGGTGGGCAAGGCTTGGGAACATTGCATCACGCAACTCCTTCCTCACGTCATAAATATATTTTTTTTTTCCCTGGAACCAAAATCAAACTCCCAATCTCCCTAATCCCTCTACAGATCGGCGGCCAGTTGTCCCAACAATGCAGAGTTGGTCACGCCCTCTCTCAGCGCAGCAGCTGTTCCTGAGCGTGGGATGCCAATACCTATTGTTCCTATTTGGAAGTCATGTGGGAAAGGTGTGGAGAAAATCCCCCGTATACGGCAAACACTCATGGACCCCGGTGAAAGAACTGCCCAAGATAGTCTCACCTGTCCACCCCTGCCATAGCCTAGCCTAGCAACATAGGGTGATCGAGTCTTGGTATGCCCTTTTGCCCCTGTCCCACATAGGTAAACCCCAGAACGAAACCTCTTGAGACTTTGTGCCCCACCGCAAGGTTTTCCGTGCGGTCCCAGGAGGTTTTTATGTCGCAGCAGCCTCCCCAATGGTCGCAAGTGGTTTCCCCGCTCTTCTATGTATTACCGGCGATTATTTCAAAAAATATGCGAGAAAAAAAAAAACCCTCCGGGAACACATCCAGGAACCACCCTGAACCAAAAAACCCCTCCTCGGGAATACCTAGCACAGGAAACCTCTGGGTAGGGTGGGTGGGGCGCAAAACCTCCAGGGTTCCGTATCAGGTTTCCTAAATGGTGTCAAGGGGCATTACAATCGCCAGAGAGAACCGAGGGGTTCGGGTGGAGTCGAGAACCCGGGTCCTGACCACAGGGTGCTGCCTGCTGCGGAAGCAGTTTGCACGGTTCCTTAATTTTCATTTACAACCGTTCTCTTTTTTTATTCTTTTATTTCCTTATATTCTGTTTTTCTTATTTTCTTAACATTCTTTTACTTATCATATACTTCATCTTTTCTCTTCCCCGTGACCTGTCCCCTGGAGTTTTTCTTCCTTCCTCCGGATCACATGGCTCCGGATTCCCTCCCACAACTCAAAGAATATCACCACACCTCCAAAGACGAACAGGTTTTGTTAGGTTAGTTTTGCTCAGTAACAATTGTAAATTGGCCCCAGGGATTTGCGTGAGTGTGTGGGATCTGCTGGAGTCGTACTCGGGCTCAGGTTGGTGGCCCCGCGGATGCTCGGACTGGGCCGAAGGGCCCTGCTTCTGCCTGCTTACTTAGTCTGCGCTCTATCTCTAAACTAAAAATAAAAGATTTTGTGGTGCAGAATGAGGAGGGACTGAAGTCCATTCAGTCCACATGTCCGTGAGCTGACCAACCATGCGTGGGATAAGTGTTATGTACACCAATACCAACAAGGCCTGTAGGCTAAAAATAGGCCTCTCAAATTGTCCCTAGTGTCGGACGGATGGGAAAGTGGGATAACATGGAACTAGCGGGAACAGATGTTCAAGCTATTTTCACAGACGTGTATATCAATACTGAAGGTGCGGCGTGTCTCCACGATGCAATCTCTCCAAAACTAAAACTAACTGCGAGAACAGATTGAAAGTTTACATTTGTTACGTTTAGGACACAAAAAAACAACAAAATAACTCCACCTTGACACAAACAAACTATTCCAAACCTTAGCATCTGAAACAAGGGTGTTAGAATGCAGTCCCAGGCAATAAAAGACAATGCCGTTTTACTTATTGGTATAACTCTAAAAAAAAAAAAAACCATCTTTGCTCTTTGTCCCCTGTCCTGGAAATAATTAAATCTACCCTGAAAACCCATAACTAAATCGCTCGGGCAAAAACGACAAGTCTTTTCACCAACCGAATGTGATGCTGTTCCCATTAGCTACTGAAGTTTCCCCAAAGCTTAAATTGGTGTCAGATGTGGTCCAAGATATTCCTGCGGACACATACTAGTGGAACCGCATGCTTGGAATTTGGTAAATGCCCCCCTCTCAACAACGAAACAACACATCTGCAGATGCAGCCTCTGAGCCGAATGCACGTCTGCAGCCCAACTCCAATGGTGCCACAATTAAAACGATTGTTCACAACAGTTCCATAAGGATTTGAGGAAGTTACCATTACTTTCCCACCAGATTCACATCAGCAACGCGTTCCGCCAGGGCGTTTGGTTTGAAATACCTAACAATAAGTCGGTCATGGAGTCCCCTCAGCAGTGCGGGGCCTTCAGGTTACTGAGTCCAGGCTGATCATTCCCCTTATTCCTGGCTTCCCTTCCACTCTCCCGAGATTTCTACCCGTGGACACTACACACTGGACAGGGGCCG
>CM069166.1:6949639-6967139 GCA_035221665.1 Okamejei kenojei
AAATGTGATAAATTGGTTGTGAGGGGAGGAGAGTTGTAATTGGGAAGGAATAATGGATTAGTGGGATGGGGGATTGGGGAGTGGGGTTTAGGTGATGTGAAATGAAGATTAGTAAGAAAAATGGATTAGGGGTAATTTCATAAATAATAAAGTGGTATTTTTGGGTAAAAGATTGGAATTGGTATGAGTGAAGCCCGTAACCGTAAATCCATGGCCTCTACTTAGAACATACATTGGAATTTGAAAATGCTCCAAACCTGAGACTCTTGTATATGTCTCATATACTATCCTAGAAACTTGTACAAATCTCCAGAGGAATTCCTTTTTTACACATGCAGACCCACCATAATTTCCCATTATGAAGTGCCACCACGGCCGATGGCCAAGGCTGGTTCTGATTAAGTACAGTGTATAAATATATACTGATACAATATACAAAGTCCTCCAGTTATCTGGATCTGTATCAGTAAAGCCTATTGGTCCCGCACACATTAAAAAAGCTTTCACCCTAACCTCAAACACACAAGACACTAATAAACTACCAAATATCAATCTAACCCTCCACTAACCTTGCGTGGCGCAGTGGTGATTCTGGCTTTTAAGCATTACAGCGCAGAGACCCGGGGTTCGATCCAACAACGGTGCTGGCTCTACTAGTTTTGTACGCCTCACACCTCCGTGACCAAATGGGCTTTCCTCCGAGATCTCTGAGCTTCCTCCCACTCTCCAAAGGCATACAGTTTTTGCAGGTAAATTGGCTTGTAAATTAAAAAAATGTCCCGAGAGCGTAGGTATGTTACAGTCGGGGATTCGCTGGTCGGCGCGGCCCCGTGGGCCGCAGGGCCTTTTCGCCACGCTGTATCACCTAAACAAACTAAACCATATACCCGTGTCGTCCGGTTCAGGACTCCCACAACTCAGTGGATCGGACTTACTTTGCCATCTGACAGTTGATTGTTTTTGAAGATGGGTAATCCTCCGTGTGTTTTTCCCCGTCTGGTCCCGAAGACAGAAAACGGAGAGCGCCAATTCCACGCCCCATTGCGATGCCCTTCGTTGTACACGACAGCATGAAAAACGGGCGTTTTTTCATGGCTTTATTGTCGTTTGTATGGATAAGTTTTCTCAGAAGTTTCCATCTGCAGCGAGAGAGAGGAGAATATGAGTGAATAAAAACACTGTGCCTTCACAACTCTGCCCTCATATTTGGCCCTGGCAAGCTCATTAGTTGTCGGAGCAGAATTACGGCCATCGGCCATGTATAATACACATACACACATAGTGTTGTACACTGTACATATATATTTTGTATAATGCATGTGCATGTGTGTTGTGTCTAATACACCCAGCGACATATATATATGAGCACATGTGTTATATATCACATCATAGTGTTTAAATACTACAATATATTTGTGTATATGTGTGTGCAAAATGCATGAGCAAAATGCAATTCAAATTCATTTCACTACATCAATGGTGTATGTGAATAATAAAGTGTCCCTTGTATCCTTGTCTGTATAATATACTCACACACACATGTATGTGCACGTATTCTTATATATATGCACACATATGTGTGTGTGTGTGTAAATAATAATAATATATACAAAATAACACAAACTCATCAGGAAGGCTAGCTCCATCCTGCGGGCGAGTTATGGAGTTGTACAATCATGGGGAGGGTGTGGTCTCCAAGGGGAGTGATGCTCCTCAAACTGCGGAGCAACCTGGACAATACAGCTCCACTACCCCTCCAAGACACACTGGTCAACCTGAGGAGCAACCTTCACCAACAGACTGGTTCCACCAAGAACAGCGCAGAACGCCACGGGATATCCCTCTACTCTGTGGCTATCAAACTGTACAACTCCTCCTCCCAAACCGTCTTCATACTGTCCCTGGCTGGGTCGACTGCGACCGACTCCCCTGACTCCCTCCCCCCCCCCCCCCCCCCACCCCCACCCCTCCCAAATCTCAGCAGATCCCCCAATCCTTTCCACTCGTTACTTTAATTTTATGTTTCATGTATTTTGTGTGTTTTATGACTGTTGGCATACTAATTTCCCTCCTGGAATACATAAAGTTTCTATCGTATCGTGTGTGTGTGTGTGTGTGTGTGGGTGTGTGTGGTGTGTGTGTGTGTGTGTGTGTGTGTGTGTGTGTGTGTGTGTGTGTGTGTGTGTGTGTTGTGTATGTGTGTGTATATATGTATGTATATGTATATGTATATATAATAAATATTATAAATATATACATAAACACACTCACACACAGTATAAATATACACACATCATATATACATATATAACACGCACACCCACAACACATATATATATGTATATATATATATAACACACACTGAACATTTTGTTCTTATTTGTTATATTGTTTACTATCTTTACATATCTCGTTGTGCTGTACATAAGAATTTTATTTTGTTTAAGAAGGAACTGCAGATGGTGCTGCCTCACCCGCTGGGTTTCTCCAGCATGTTTGTCTGCCATAAGAATTTCATTGTTCTGTCTGGAGCCATACGACAATATAACACTTTTGCTTCACTGCAGGAACAGGCAAAGTACCGATAGGGTGCATCCTTCAGGAGATGAACATACCTGGATACAACTGCGTGGTTAGAGCGGTGAAGTGCGTCTTGTTTTCCACCCGGAGTGCAAAGTCAGTGTCTTCAGAGCCTTTCCGTTGTGTGCAGAATCCCGCCACGTTCACGACTCCTTCCGTCGTGTCCTGGAGGTTCAGGACCTGCAGGATGTCGACCACGTTCTCTGCAAGGAATCACAAGCACCCACATTAGATTCAGTTACTCCCCGTGCAGCTCAGATCAGTTTCAGTTTAGTTCATTGTCACGTGCACCGAGGCACAGTGAAAAGCTTTTGTTGCGTGCTAACCAGTCAGCGGAAAGGCAATGAAAGGTTACAATTGAACCATTTTACAGTGTACAGATACACGATAAGGGAATAACGTTTAGTGCAAGGTAAAACCAGCAGAGTCCGATCAAAGGTAGTCCGAGGGTCACCAAAGAGGTGGATAGTTGTTAAACTCTGTGGATGGTTGAGTTGCCTGATAACAGCTGGGAAGGAACTGTCCCTGAATCTGGAGATGTATGTTTCCACACGTCTCCACCAAGCAGCGGTAGAGTTGCTGCCTTACAGCGCTCGCAGCGCCGGAGATCCGGGTTCGATCCCGACTATGGGTGCTGTCTGTACAGAGTTTGTACGTTCTCCCCGTGACCTGTGCGGGTTTTTCTCAGAGATCTTCGGTTTCCTCCCACACTCCAAAGACGTACAGGTTTGTAGGCTAATTGGCTTGGTATAAATGTAACCTGTCCCTGGTGTGTGTAGGACAGTGTTAGTGTGCGGGGATCGCTGGTCGGCGCGGACCCGGTGGGCCAAAAGGTCTGTTTCCGTGCTGTATCTCTAAACTAAACTAAACCTCTTGCCCGATGGGAGAGGGGAGAAGAGGGAGTGGCCAGGGTGCGACTCGTCCTCGATTGAGCTGCTGGCCTTGGCGAGGCAGCGCGAGGTGTGGATGGATCAGTGGAAGGGAGGTTGGTTTGTGTGATGGTCTGGGCATCCCGTTCACCGGGGATGGGACTCAGCCTCGGGGTACGCATCCCCGCACTGTCAGTGCGTGGGAACATTCGATGTACACGGGCGGTTAACCTGTTGCGAACATACGTGGCACTGACACACGTGTACACACACACACACATGATCACACGCAAACACACCCGCTTCTTGAAACAAACTTAATCTTACACCAAATGTTGTGCCTTTTATCTTTTATCTGTGCACTGTGGACAGTTTGAATGGAATCACGTATAGTTCATACGTTCACAAGTTATAGAAGCTGAATTAGGCCATTCGGCCCATCCAGTCAACTCCATCATTCAGTCTATCAAACTTTTAGCTTTATCTCTAATCCTGCCTGCTAATATTCACGCGTGTACCTTCAGCATCTTATTGGGCTGAGTTTCTTAAGATCATAAGCCAGAGGAGTAGAATGAGGCCATTCGGCCCATCAAGTCTACTCCGCCATTCAATCACAGCGGATCTATCTCTCCCCCTCAACTCCATTCTCCTGCCTTCTCCCCATAACCCCTGACACCCGTACTAATCAAGAATCTACCAATGTCCCCTTTAAAAATACCCAATGACTTGGCCTCCACAGCCTTCTGTGGCAATGATTTCCACAGATTCACCAGCCGGTGCTGTCTGTGTGGAGTCTGCACGTTCTCCCCGTGACCGCGCGGGTTTCCTCCGGGTGCTCTGGTTTCCTCCCACATCCCAAAGATGTGCGGGTTTGTAGGTTAATTGGCCTTTGTACAGTTAATGATGGTGGCGTCTGCATGTGTAATATTTTCATAAATAATTTCACTCTGCAGATGAAGTTAATTGGCCTTTGTGGATGTGAAAGTGGGATAACATGGAGCGATTGTGATCAGATGGTCATCATGGGCTTGGTGGGCCTATAGACAATAGACAATAGGTGCAGGAGTAGGCCATTCGGCCCTTCGAGCCAGCACCACCATTCATTGTGATCATAGCTGATCATCCCCAATCAGTACCCCGTTCCTGCCTACTCCCCATATCCCCTGACTCCACTATTTTTAAGAGCCCTATCTAGCTCTGTCGTGAAAGCATCCAGAGAACCTGCCTCCACCGCCCTCTGAGGCAGACAATTCCACAGACTCACCACTCTCTGTGAGAAAAAGTGTTTCCTCGTCTCCGTTCTAAATGGCTTACCCCTTATTCTTAAACTGTGGCCCCTGGTTCCGGACTCCCCCAACATCGGGAAAATGTTTCCTGCCTCTAGCATGTCCAAGCCCTTAACAATCTTATATGTTTCAATGAGATCCCCTCTCATCCTTCGAAACTCCAGAGTGTACAAGCCCAGCCGCTCCATTCTCTCAGCGTACGACAGTCCCGCCATCCCGGGAATTAACTTTGGTCCAAAGTTCCTGTTTCCATGCTGCATCTCCAAACAAAACTAATCAAATTTTGCACCAGTTATATTTCTCAATGAGACCACCTCTCATTCTGCTAAACTCATGAGAGCCTTGCCCCCATTTGCGTAACCTCACTGTGGTCAAAGGGCCTTTTCAGTAAACACTCTGCCGATTCTATGTTAGAATTTGGCAAGCAAGTCACAGAGATTTTCTGAGCTTCAACCCAGGACCAAAAACAACACGACAGAGGAACTAAAGTGTGTCGGAAGGAACTGCAGATGCTGGTTTAAACTGAAGATAGACACAAAATGCGGGAGTAACTCAGCATCTCTGGACAGGCAGCATCTCTGGAGAGAAGGAATGGGTGACCTTTCGGGTCGAGACCCTTCTTCAGACTGAGAGTCGGGGGGGAAAGGGAAATGAGGGATCTAGACGGTGATGTAGAGAGAGATATAGAACAAATGAATGAAAGATATGAAAACATGTGACGATGACAAAGGGCCACAGCTAACAGGGAAAAGGGAAATGAGAGCGGAGAGAGGTGGAGAACATCTTCAAAGTAGACACACCTTGAGGAGATTTCGCAGTGGAGGAGACTATCTTTCAGACCAAGGGGTTTGAATGAGCGACAATATGATGGGGGGGGGGGGGGGGGGGGGGGGGGGGGGGGGGGGGGGGGGGGGGGGGGGGGGGGGGCAGAATGGGCTTGGCCTCCTCTCTTGGGCGCTCACCATGGGTGGCACGGAGGCGCAGCGGTAGAGTTGCTGCTCACAGCGCCAGAGACGCGGTTCTATCCCGACTACGGGTGCTGTCTACACGTTCTCCCCGTGACTTGTGTGAGATTTCACTTTCACTCCAGTTTCCTCCCACACTCCACAGATGTAGTTTGTAGGCTAGTTGGCGTCGACAAAACATTGTTTCCTAGTAAATTGTCCCTAGTGTGCGAGGGATAGTGTTGGTGTGTGGGGATCGCTGGTCGGTGCGGACTCGATGGGCCGAAGGGCCTGTTTCTGTGCTCAATCTCTAAACGAGACGATCAGGACTGAGAAGGTGCTAAGTTTGTCTCCCTTAGTTATTAGAGAATCAGCACAGAAACAGGCCCTTTGGCCCACTGAGTCCGCGCCCCGCACACTAAAGGGCCTGTCCCACTGTACGAGGTAATTCAAGAGCTCTCCAGTGTTAAAAATAAAAAATCAAACACGTGGTAAGCACGTAGAATGTACGTAGCGGGTACGTCGGAGCTCGGGGTCGCCTCTTAGCGGCTCGTAACGCTAACGGCAGGTACTCGGGAAACGCGGTAAGCTCGGGAAGACTCGTGAAGAGTTTGCAACATGTTGAAAAATGTCCACGAGAGCCCCGAATACCCACAAGTGGCTATTACCGTAAATCTCTGAGTTCCAATCAGGGGAAGCTCGGGAGAACTCTTGAATTAGCTCGTACAGTGGGACAGCCCCATAACACTGCCCTACACACACTAGGGACAATTTTACATTTACACCAAGCCAATTTACCTACAAACCTGTACCTTCGGAGTGTGGGAGGAAACCAAAGATCTCGGAGAAAACCCAATCAGGTCACGGGGAGAGCGTACAAACTCTGTGCAGACAGCGGCAGTTGTCAGGATGGAACCCGGGTCTCTGGCGCTGTGAGGCAGCAACTCTACCGCTGAGCCACCCTCACTGCCCCGACAGCCCTCAAGAGGAGGCAATGCAAGGAGGAGGAATGTGGAACATAGGAGCAGATCAGTAGCTGCCTCACAGCTCCACAGACCCAGGTTCGATCCCAACCCCCGGTCCTACACCCGCGGAGTTTGACATGCCCCTAATCAGTCCGAAGAAGGGTCTCGACCCGAACCGTCACTCGTTCCTTCTCTCTAGAGATGCTGCCTGCCCTGCTGAGTTACTCCAGATTTTTGAGTCCACCTAATCAGACCATGATCTACTTAAGCGTGAGATTTTCAGCCCAGTTTGGCCAATTAAAGTGTAGAAAGGAACTACAGATGTTGGTTATACACTGAAGATAGACACAAAATGCTGGAGTTAAGGGCCTGTCCCACTCGGGCGTTATTTGCGCATCACGCAGGTGGCGCGCAAAGATTTTGTACGTCCCAAAATCCTGGGGCGCAGCGCACGTCACTGCCTACGTCACCATGCACCATGCATGTTGCATAAATGACGGCCAAGTGCGACAGGCCCTTAACTCAGCATTCTGTGTCTATCTTCGGTGTATAACCAGCATCTCTGGAGAGGAATGAGTGACGTTTCGGGTCAAGACCTTCCTATCTTGGCCAATTTAGCTGATCAAAGCATTCAAAAGAAAACAGATTTAAATACATCTGAAGAATTTGGAGACCGATGCCCGGACCAAAATATCACCGCAAATAAACCCTCCAAATTCATGTTTGGTTTTGTGAACTATGTTTTCGAGACATTAATACTTCAAGATCCAATTTCTTGAATTCCAATGAGATACATATCCACCTAACTTCACCTCATTCAGCCGCTAACATTTACAAGTGTGTGGCACGGTGGCGCAGCGGTAGAGTTGCTGCCTTACAGCGCCAGAGACCCGGCTTCGATCCTGAATACGGGTGCTGTCTGTACGGAGTTTGGACGCTCTCCTCGTGTGTTTTCTCCGAGACCTTCGGTTTCCTCCCACACTCCAAAGACGTACAGGTTTGTAGGTTAATTGGCTCGGTGTAAATGTAAAATAGATGTCCCTAGTGTGTGTTGGGAAGTGTTAAGGGCCCGTCTCGCTTGGGCATCATTTGCACGTCGCGTAGATGGCACGCGAAGATTTTACATCCCAAAGTCCTGGTCACCACGCGCGACCGTGCATCACTGCCTGCGTCACCACACACGCGTAATGTGCACCATGCGCGCATCACGTGACATGCGCGTTGTGTGTCGTGACGCGTAAATGATGCCATGTAAATGACACGCAAATGACACCCAAGTGGGACAGGCCCTTTAGTGTGCGGGGATCGCTGGTTGGTGTGGACTCGGTGGGCCGATGGGCCTGTTTCCGCGCGGTGTCTCTAAACTAAACAAAAAGTGGACGACCACATTTTCTACCCCAAGCCTGCGGTGCATCTCAGTTTTGCAAGATCATATTTTTAAATTAAAATCAATGTTCAGATTGGCGCCATTCTTGAATGCTTCTGAAAGTTAAAATCTAAATAGCGAGCTGATCTGCAAGTTCGTTGCCCTCGCTGGAATTTAGAAGATTGAGGGGGGATCTCATAGAGACTTACAAAAATTCTTAAGGGGTTGGACAGGCTAGATGCAGGAAGATTGTTCCCGATGTTGGGGAAGTCCAGGACAAGGGGTCACAGTTTAAGGATAAGGGGGAAGTCTTTTAGGACCGAGATGAGAAAATCGTTTTTCACACAGAGAGTGGTGAGTCTGTGGAATTCTCTGCCACAGAAGGTAGTTGAGGCCAGTTTGTTGGCCATATTTAAGAGGGAGTTGGATGTGGCCCTTGTGGCTGAAGGGATCAGGGGGTATGGAGAGAAGGCAGGTATGGGATACTGAGTTGGATGATCAGCCATGATCATATTGAATGGCGGTGCAGGCTCGAAGGGCAGAATGGCCTGCTCCTGCACCTAATTTCTATGTTTCTATGTTTCTTTGTTTCATTGGAGTTCTGTGATATTTCCCTGCACCATGGATTTGGGAAAGTCCCACTTGACAATTGACTGCTTTGAAGGGGAGCATTATTAAGAGTTGGCAGGACTAAAGACAAAAGGCTTTATTCCGCAGTGAACCAAACTGCACTTGACCCGAGGGCAAGAATTTAATTCAAAATAGCCTGTTCATCCCATATTCCCTTCCCCTATCAGTGGAAATATCACTAAACTTGTCCAACTCCTCCATCGGCTCAGGAAGCAGAAAGTTTCCCGAGGGAAAAGCATCTCATATTTTTTTTAAACTCTCAATCTGTCTCTCTCCGATTCTAATCGTCAACACATCATCTCCTGGTGTCCCACCGTAATCCTGCTCAATTCCCCAGCTTGTATCTCCTCGTCACCACCTCTTCCACAGCCAACAATGGGCCATTGTGGGCTCCACCTTTCCGTGACCGTCATAGAGTGATACAGTGTGGAAACAGGCACTTTGGCCCAACTAGCCCACACCGGCTCACAGCGTCCCGGCTACACTAGTCCCGTCTGCCCGCATTTGGTCCATATCCCTCCATATCATTGCTGCCTTTGATTTGCATGCATTTCATTCATTTTGTCCCTCGTGCATTTTCATACCTCTATTTTCCCTCTTCCCCTCTTCAGATTTTTGTCTGGAGAAGGGTCCCGACTGGAAACATTGCCGACAATTCTCCAGAGAAGCTGCCTGACCTGCTGGGTCACTCCAGCACTTTGTGTGTTTTTTGTTCGTAAACCAGCGTCTGCAGTTCCTTCCTACACATCTCTTGGTATCAGACAGCTGGAGTTCCAATGGTTAACTGGTATCTTACTGTCCCAGTGAAATTCCTTCTTTGTGTTCCGTTCAGTAAAAATCTCACTATCCATCGGCACATTCACACAAGAGGCCAAGATCATATTATTGGATATTGAGTAAAGAGGTTGGGCAGTCTGGTTGCAGTTGTATAAGACGTTGGCGAGGCTGCATTAAGCAGTAAGTGCTTGGAGTCTGGGAGGAAATCAGAGCATCCGGAGAAAACACACTCGGTCACGGGGAGAACGTACAAACTCCACACAGACAGCACCCGTGGTCAGGATCGAACCTGGGTCTCTGGCGCTGTGAAGGCAGCAAATCTACCTCTGCTGTGCCTATCCCGAGATGGAAGAACTCTCCCTGACTGGAAGATCACAAACATTGAAATATAGACAATAGATGCAGGTGTAAGCCATTCGCCCCTTCGAGCCAGCACCGCCATTCAATAAGATCATGGCAGATCATCCAAAATCAGTACCCCGTTCCAGCTCTCTCCCCATATCCCTTAATTCCGTAAGCCCTAAGAGCTCCATCTAACTCTCTCTTGAATCCATTAGTTTCAGCGCTTCCATATCTAAATCTTGAAAATCTCAGACAAATGGAATGAAGTGGAAAATTCGAAGTTCTACAGTCATTTGCAAAGTTCACTCAGATTATATTTATGAAGTATAACCCTTCTTCCTCAGGGGATATGGATGAGCTTAAACACTGGGAAAGCAAGGGCTGAGCACAGTATGAACTCGCTGCTATTTAAAATGTGTATTAGGAATGCATCATACATTTCTAATATATATTCACTGCACTAAACCGTAAAAATCTAATTGTTTCACACACTGAACTGCTTTGGAAGTGAATGACTTAATTTAAGAAAGCCTTGCAGATTCAATTGGTATTTCATAACCTCAGGAATGCAGTTGCTTTTTAACCATAACAGATCTCTGATATTCCTCAGGGACTTGCTGGGCCAAAGGGCCTGTTTTTCTCTGGAATGGATGCTGAGAACTCTATTCTGCATCTCTATTGAATCATCCCTTTAGCTTTACTGGTTGTATTTGAGTTTTAATTGATTGTATGGTGTATCTGATTGGTTTGGATAGCATGCAGATTTTCACTGACCACAAATCAGTCCGAAGAAGGGTCCCGACCTGAGACATCACCTATCTATGTTGACACGTACAAAAAGCCTGAGGCCTACAAAATCCTTAAGGGGTTGGACAGGCTAGATGCAGGAAGATTGTTCCCGTTGTTGGGGGGGAACTCCAGGACAAGGGGTCACAGTTTAAGGATAAGAGGGAAGTCTTTTAGGACCGAGATGAGAAAAACATTTTTCACGCAGTGGTGAATCTGTGGAATTCTCTGCCAGTTGAGGCCAGTTCATTGGCTATATTTAAGAGGGAGTTAGATGTGGCCCTTGTGGCTAAAGGGATCAGGGGGTATGGAGAGAAGGCAGGTACGGGATACTGAGTTGGATGATCAGCCATGATCTTATTGAATGGCGGTGCAGGCTCGAAGGGCCGAATGGCCTACTCCTGCACCTATTTTCTATGTTTCTATGTTTCTATGTTCTGCAGAGATGTTCAAGATCGAGTGAGTTTATTATCATGTGTCCCTGATAGGACAATGAAATCCTTGCTTTGCTTCAGCACAACAGAACATAGTAGGCATTGACTACAAAACAGATCAGTGTGTCCATCAGGAGTCTGAAGAAGGGTCTCGACCCGAAACGTCGCCTATCTCCTTCGCTCCTTAGATGCTGCTGCACCCGCTGAGTTTCTCCAGCTTTTTGTGTACCCTCAGTGTGTCCATATACCATTATATAAATAAATACACACATGAATAAATAAACTGATAAAGTCCAAATAACAGATGATGGGGTATTAATGTTCAGAGTTTTGTCCGAGCCAGGTTTGATGGCTGTGGGGAAGTAGCTATTCCTGAACCTGGTCGTTGCAGTCTTCAGGCTCCTGTACCTTCTGCCTGAAGGTAGCGGGGAGACGCTGCCTGACCCGCTGCGTTACTCCAGCACTTTGTGCCCCTTTGTCTCCGTACCTCGGCACACGTGACAATCATACACCTAAACTTAAATGAGAGCAACGCCCGGGTATTCAGACGTGTGAGACAACATGACAGATGGTTTGATGATGCTTTTCACTCTACCTCAGTACACATGACCATAATAGGAAGGGGACCCGAAATATCACCTATTCACCTCCTCCAGAGATGCTGCCTGACCCGCTGATTTACTCCAACGTATTTCCTGCATCTAGCCTGTCCAGTCCGTTTATATAAATGTATAGTCTTTCCGCTGAATGGATAGTACGCAATAAAAATGCTTGTCACTATACCTCGCTGCATGTGACAATAATACACTACACTCAACTGAACTTAGACCGACAGCATTAACACAGGGCACAAGGTATCTTCGGAGAAAAAGATGAAACCTATTGATGGTACACAAAAAACTGGAGAAACTCAGCGGGTGCAGCAGCATCTAAGGAGCGAAGGAGATAGGCGACGTTTCGGGTCGAGACCTTTCTTCAGACTGGTCAGGGATCAGGAAACGAGAGATATAGACGGTGATGTGGAGAGATAAGGAACAATGAGTGAAAGATATGCAAAAAAGTATCGGTGATAAAGGGAACAAGCCATTGTAGCTGTTTGTGG
Source organism: Okamejei kenojei (assembly GCA_035221665.1). Lineage (NCBI taxonomy): Eukaryota > Metazoa > Chordata > Chondrichthyes > Rajiformes > Rajidae > Okamejei > Okamejei kenojei. The sequence continues at coordinate 6,961,721 of CM069166.1, forward strand.
TGTGAAAATGAGAAGCTGGTGCGACTGGGGTGGGGAGGGAGATGGAGATAATGGGAATGCCAGGGCCCGAGGGCTGAGGGAGAGGTGGGAAGGGGAGGAGACAGCAAGGGTTAACAGAATTGAGAAAATTCAATATTCAAGCCCAAAGGATGCAGACTCCCCAAGCGGAATATGAGGTGCTGTTCCTCCAGCTTGCGGTGTTGCTCACTCTGGCCGTGGAGGAGGATATTGATGGGATTGTACCAGCAGTCAACATAGACGTAATGAGTTCAACAGAGACCAATATGGAATACGAACTACAATGTCCAGGTTCACGAGTGGATTCTTGCCAACAACCATCCGGCTAATGGGCGGCACACATATCTATGTTCTGCAGAGATGCTGCCTGACCCGCTGAGTTACTCCAGCCTATATTTGTAAACCACATCTGGAGTTGCCACGCCTCTATGCGTCTATGGTGGCTCATCGGTAGAGTTGCTGCCCCACAGCGCCAGTGACACGGGTTCAATCCTGACCACGGGTGCTGTCTACAGGGAGTTTGTACGTCCTCCCCGTGGGTTTTCTGCAGGTGTTCCGGTTTCCTCCAAAGTCAGACAGGTTTGTAGGTTAATTAGCTTCAGTGAAAATCGTGAATTGTCCCTAGTGTGTGTAGGATCGTGTTGATGTGCGGGGAGCGCCGGTCTGCGCGGGCTCGGTGGGCCGAAGGGCCTGCTTCCACGCTGTATCTCCAAAGTATCGTCTAAAAGATTAAAGTAAAACCTGAGAATAATAAACTGAAGATAGACCCACTGGAGAAGCATCACAAATTCCTCCTATAGATGCTGCCTGTTCCGCTGAGTTACTCCAGCATTAAGGGCCTGTCCCACTTGGACGACCTAATCCACGTGTTTAGAAGACCCTGGACGAGTTGAAAAAAATGTCAAGGGCGTGTTGACTCGCCGAAGTAAAAGACCTCCTACGACTCTGTCTACGACCTCCTACGACCCCCCTCGACCTCAGTCTCCACACCTAAGACCAACTACGATTAGCTACGAGTGGAAAATGATCTCATGATAAAATGATGTCATGTTTGCATTTTTTTTCTCGGGCCAGTTGCCGACCTACGACTATCTACGACCACCATCACGACCTACTACGACCTGCCTACGAGTAAAAAGTGTCCGTATTTTCCATGCCAACCTTTTTTTTTACTCGTGGACACTTTTTATCAGGCTGGAAAAAAACGCCGCGACCTACTTGAGGCCACGAGTACGCGGAGACCACACACGAGCGTGAGGAAGAGTTACGAAGACCTCCTACCACCTCGCGGCAACCATGCTGCGAGTGTGAGTCAAGGGCAGACTCGGCAGAGGTCGCCAATTAGGTCGTGAAAGTGGGACAGGGGCTTAAGTAAATCAGCATCTTCAGTTCCTTCCTACACGATCATAAACCAGTCACTCGCCAGTGTAACAATGCTCTGTTGCATGATTCTTCCCGACTAAACTGGAGACAAGAAGGCAGCGAAACGCCTCCCCAACCCCCATCCAAATCAGTGCAGGAATACCCCAGACTCGGTTAAAGAGATTCAGACACCAGTAACCAGAAACGATGGCCCACAGGGTATTGGAGTGGTGCCAATCACTCGAGCTCTGGATCCTAACTGCAGACAGATTTGCTACTGGGGGAGCTTTCCAGCAACAATGATGGGATTAATACAGAACAGGTGAGTGAGTCGTGATCGCTATTCAGTACTGTGGCATCAGCTACTACTGCTGTATCATCTTTCAAGCTGCCTGCAACGCTCCTCATACCATTCACGCCGTCAGCCACACAAAGACACGCTAGGGCCTGTCCCACTTACGCGACCTTTACAGGCGACTGCTGGCACCCCTGGTAGGTCGCCGAGATTTTCAGCATGTTGAAAATTCAGCGGCGACCAGGAAGACGCTACGACTCTTTGGTGACCTCTCACCACCGTAGGAGACCTCTCACGACCGTGGTGGTGAGAGGTCTCCTATGGTGGTGAGAGGTCTCCTATGGTGGTGAGAGGTCTCCTATGGTGGTGAGAGGTCTCCTATGGTGGTGAGAGGTCTCCTATGGTGGTACGAGGTCTCCAATGGTGGTGAGAGGTCTCCTATGGTGGTGAGAGGTCTCCTATGGTGGTGAGAGGTCTCCTATGGTGGTGAGAGGTCTCCTATGGTGGTGAGAGGTCTCCTATGGTGGTGAGAGGTCTCCTATGGTGGTACAAGGTCTCCTATGGTGGTACGAGGTCTCCTATGGTGGTGAGAGGTCTCCAATGGTGGTGAGAGGTCTCCAAAGAGTCGTAGGGTCTTTCTGGTCGCCGCTGAATTTTCAACTTAGAAAATTTCGGCGACCCATCACGGGTGCCGGCAGTCGCCTGTAAAGGTCGCGAAAGTGGGACGGACAAGCCCTTAAGTCACAAGGTCCCTTATTTCCTTCGCTCCATAGATGCTGCTGCACCCGCTGAGTTTCTCCAGCAATTTTGTCCACCTTCGATTGTCCAGCATCTGCAGTTCCTTCTTGAACATTCTTTTGTACCCATTGAGTTACTCCAGCACTTTGTCTCTTTTGTAATCCAGCATCTGCAGTTCCTTGTTTCTATCCTCCACAGATGCTGCCTGACTGGCTGAGGTCCTCCAGCTCTTTGCTTTGCTTAGATTAGCTTCATCGTGAAACTAGATGTTATTAATATATCGATCGAACGGGGGGGGTTGCTGGAACTATTAATACCCGATGAAGGTTCTTTAGCCCAAAATTCATTGATCGATTGACTGCAAGGAACAGCACGGAAACAGGCCCATCTGCCCACAGAGTAATTGATCCGTGGGCAGAAACCGATCACCCGCCCACACTGGTTCTATCTTACCTCACTTTCCCATCCATTCCCGACAAACTAGGGGCAATTTCACAGAGGGCCAATTAACCAACAAGCCCGCACGTCTTTGGGATGTGGGAGGAACCCGGAGCACCCGGAAGGAAATCCAGTTTGTCACAGGGAGAACTTGGAAACGTAGAACCATAGAAAATAGGTGCAGGAGTAGGCCATTCGGCCCATCAAGGCAGCACCGCCATTCTTGGCTGCTCATCCTAAATCAGTTCCTGCTTTCCCCCCCATACCGCTCGATTCCGTTAGCCCTAAGACCTATACCTAACTCTCTCTTGAAAACATCCAGTGAATTGGCGTGAACGCACATATTACAGCCACAGACTGCACCAGAGGTCAGGATCGAACCCGGGTCTCTGGCGCTGTGAAGCAGGGGCTCTACCAGCTGAGCCACCGTGCCCTATTAAAGCAAAACATTTCTGTTTGGCACGCAATTTGTAGTTGCTCGTGTCTCTAATGATTTGATTGCTTCTGGTGAGTTTAAAAAAAAAAAAATTAACTCACAAAAAAACTCGGCAGTTAGGGTCGGGAATGCACTCACAGAGGAATTAAGTGGAATTCGGTATAAGTCTGTGAAAGGAAATATATCGGGGGACAGATTGAAGTTTGAGACTAATTGTCCTCAGGCCTCAGGGAGCGAATTAAGAATAAGGAGTAAGCCATTTAGAACGGAGACGAGGAAACACCTTTTCTCACAGAGAGCGGTGAGTCTGTGGAATTCTCTGCATCAGAGGGCGGAGGAGGCAGGTTCTCTGGATGCTTTCAAGAGAGAGCTAGATAGGGCTCTTAAGAATAGCGGAGTCAGGGGATATGGGGAGAAGGCAGGAACGGGGTACTGATTGGGGATGATCAGCCATGATCACATTGAATGGCGGTGCTGGCTCGAAGGGCCAAATGGCCTCCTCCTGCACCTATTGTCTATTGTCTATTGTGTATAGTACAGGTTCCATGGGCTGAATGGACTCTTACTCACCGTGATAAGGATCCAACTTGGATTCCTTTTACTTTAGTTTACTTTGGAGAGACAGCACAGAAAAATGCCCTTCGGCCCATCGAGTGCACACCGACCAACGATCACCACGTACCCTAACACTATCCTACACACTGGGGACAATTTCCTTTTTTTTTTAACCAGAGCCAAATTAACCTAGAAGTGTGGTTAATGGAGTGCGGAGCGTGGGAGGAAACCGGAGCACCCGGAGAAAACCCACGAGGTCGCAGTGAGAATGTACAAACACCGTGCGGACAGCCCCCGTAGTCAGGATCGAACCTGGCGCTGTGAGGCAGCAACTCCACCGCCGCCTCTCCAACCATGAGTCTGAAGAAGGGTCTCGACCCAAAACGTCACCCATTCCTTCTCTCCGGAGATGCTGCCTGTCCCGCTGAGTTACTCCGGCTTTTCTGTGTCCATCTCCAAACATTAATATGGTTCACTGCCCCCACCCCCCACCCCCCGCCCCCCCAGAATAATCCTCAACCCTCACTTCAGTGCTCAGAGATCATTTAGCTCGTTAAGTCCTTGATGGATATGAGTGTTAAGTCTCATCTAGCTGCCCTGGAATGATTGCTCTTCCACTCAGTTCCCCATCTGAAGATTGTATTGGCGTCCACCTCGTCCAACTTGTAGACCATAAGAGCAAGGGCAACCCCAGCCTCCCCATTCCTCCAGCAACCCTCCCTCTCACTCCTTTACCAAACCACCTTTGTTACGCTCATTGTCCCCAGGGAGAGGCTTTAGTTTTAATTTAGAGGTGCAGCGTGGAAACAGGCCCTTTGGCCCACCCACCAGTGATGCCCGCACACTAGCGCTGCCCTACTACACACGCACACACTAGGGTCAATTTTGCACCAAGCCATTTAACCTACAAACCTGCGCGTCTTTGGAGCGTGGGAGGAAACCGGAGATCTTGGGAGAAAACCCACGCGGGTCACGGGGAGAACGTGCAAACTCCGTACAGACAGCGCCCGCAGTCGGGATCCAACCCGGGTCTCCGGCGCTGAAAGGCAGCAACTCTCCCGCTGCACCACCGCTGTGCCGCCCAGGGTTAGTACGGGATCCATGGGCTGAATGGACTCTTCTTCACCCTGCTAATGTTTAATGGGCCATTATGGGCTCCACCCTTCCTTGGTCTTCAATTGCCAGCGGTGATTTGTTCCGGTGTTTCCGTACTTCAAGATCCCACCACCCCCCACCCCCCACCCCCTCATATCCACCCTCTACTTTCAGCCTGAAGAAGGGTCCTGACCCGAAGCATCACCCATCCTTTTTCTCCAGAGAACTTGCCTGTCCCGCTGAGTTACTCTGGCATTTTGTGTCTATCTTTGGTGTGACCCTCCCCTGTGTTCTCAGATCTGTCTCAGATCCACCGGTCTATCGGTGAAGATAGACACAAATTACTCGAGTAACTCAGCGGGTCAGGCAGCATCTCTGGAGAAAAGGAATGGGTGACGTTCCGGGTCTTGCTAGAGTCCCATCGCGAAACGCCACCCATCCATGTTCTCCAGAGATGCTGCCTGACCCGCTGAGTTTCTCCA
>CM069166.1:6969639-7197139 GCA_035221665.1 Okamejei kenojei
CCCTCACTGGCCACCGAGCCTCTGGCACTATCCCACACACTGTGGAACTCTCTGCCACAGAAAGTAGTTGACGCCAGTTCATTGGCTATATTTAAGAGGGAGTTAGATGTGGCCCTTGTGGCTAAAGGGATCAGGGGGTATGGATAGAAGGCAGGTACGGGATACTGAGTTGGATGATCAGCCATGATCATATTGAATGGCGGTGCAGGCTCGAAGGGCCGAATGGCCTACTCCGGCACCTATATTCAATGTTTCTATGTTTCTACACACTAGGGATAATTTACAATTGTTACCAAAGCCAATTAACCTACAAAACCTGTGCATCTTTGGAGTGTGGGAGGAAACCGGAGCACCTGGAGAAAACCCGCGAGGTCACGGGGAGAACGTACAGACTCCGAACAGACAGCCCCGGTAGTCAGGATTGAACTTGGGACTCTGGCCCAAGTGGGACAGGCCCTTAAGGCAGCAGCTCTACCGGCTGTGCCACAGTGCCGGCCTTGTTGAGAGAAGCAGGCCCTTCGCCCCACCGAGCCCACACCGACCATCGATCACCCGTTCACACCAGTTCCACGCGTGGGAAGGAACTGCAGATTGCGGGTTTACACGGAGGATAGACGCAAAATGCTGGAGTAACTCAGCGGGACAGGCAGCGTCTCTGGAGAAAAGGAAGAGGTGACGTTTCGGGTCGAGACCCTTCTTCAGACGGGCTCCATGTTCTACGTTAAGCCACTTTCCCATCCTCATCCAACACATGCAGGGCAAGTTACAGATGGATTAGCCCTCCTGCGGAGCTCCATGGCCTCTGGCGCTGGGCAGTGGCGGTGAGAACTGTTCACCACTGGAAAGGAGAGGTGTTGCTGAGATTAAGGAGCAAGCCAATGATGTCAAATGGCTCAGGAGTTTGAAAGATACAGCATGGAAACAGGCCCTTCGACCCACCAGGACTACGCTAGCAATCCATATACTAGTTCTGCTGTTATCCCACTTTCCTATCCACTCCCTACACACTTGGGGGCAATTTGACAATTTCTCCAGAGATGCTGCCTGCCCCGCTGAGTCACGCCAGCTTTTGACGTCTATCTTCGGTTTAAACCAGCATCTGTAGTTCCTTCCAACGCGAACAAATGAAGAGATGACGAGGGCAGTACAGGGTGTTGTCTATCAGTGTGAACGGGAGATCGGTGGTCGGCACGGACGTTGTGGGCCAAAGGGCCCGTTCCCACACTCCAAACCATAAACCAAAGTAAATTATGTGGAGATAGGGAGTACACAAAAAAGCTGGAGAAACTCAGCGGGTGCAGCAGCATCTAAGGAGCGAAGGAGATAGGCGACGTTTCGAGCCGAAACCCTTCTTCAGACTATGTGGAGATAGGAACTGCAGATGCTGGTTTAAACCGAAGATAGACACAAAAAGCTGGAGTAACTCAGCGGGTCAGGCAGCACCCCTGGAGGGAGGGAATGGGTGACGTTTCGGGGCGAGACCCTTCTTCAGGCAAGTCGCGCAAATGATGTGCATTTGTTTGGCCTTTCTAACAAAGTGAAACTCTGCTCGCGTTTCAGAGTGAAGGAAATCACCAGACCTCACAAGGAGATTCTGGGACGAGGACCTCAGTGCAGGCGAGAGGGGGTTGGAGAACGAGAGGACAAGGTAAAATAGCGTCAGTGCCTTGGGTTTCGACAACCAGTGAGTCCGCTGCCAAAAGGCAGAGAGATTAAAGTTGGCGGAGGCACAAGACGCCAGAATTGGAGACCCACAGCAGCCGAGGGCAGCAGACCGGCAAGGCCAGATATGAGAGAAATAAATATATATATAGAAACATAGAAACATAGAAAATAGGTGCAGGAGTAGGCCATTCAGCCTTCGTGCCAGCACCGCCATTCAATATGATAATGACTGATCATCCAAAATCAGTACCCCCATTCCTGCTTTCTCCCCACATCCCTTGATTCCGTTAGCCCTAAGAGCTCTATCTAACTCTCTCTTGAATACATCCAGTGAATCGGCCTCCATTGCCTTCCGTGGCAGAGAATTCCACAGATTCACAACTCTCTGGGTGAAAAGATTTCTCCTCATCTCAGTCCCAAATGGCCTCCCCTTATACTTCAACTGTGACCCCTGGTTCTGGACTCCCCCAACATGGGGAACTTTTTTCCAGCATCTGGCCTGTCCAACCCCTCAAGAATTGTATACGTTTCTATAAGATCTCCGCTCATCGTTCTAAATTCCAGTGAATATAAGTATATAAAGATACTCGAGGGACACCCGGCATATCTCTGCCTTAGCTCTAACACATGGAAACGCACGGTCTATGCGTGCAACAGAAAGTGTGACCCAGCTGCTTGTTTTCAATGGCAATGGTCAATGAGTAAAAAACAGCCAAGATATCAGCAGAACATCCAAGCCTTCCTACACAATCTTCTCACTTTTCGGCCTGTGTGACTTCCGTATGGTTATGGAGCCTACATTTTCTTCATTTTCTAAATGGAGTGAGAACCCTGAAATCTGAGGTGCAAAGTTGACGGGAGTGCTGGTGCAGGATTCCCCAAAAAGTTAATTTGCAAGTCTTGGACAGGCTAGATGCAGGAAGATTGTTCCCGATGTTGGGGAAGTCCAGAACAAGGGGTCACAGTTTAAGGATAAGGGAGAAGTCTTTTAGGACCGAGATGAGAAAAAAAAAAAATCACACAGAGAGTGGCGAGTCTGTGGAATTCTCTACCACAGAAGGTAGTTGAGGCCAGTTAATTGGCTATATTTAAGAGGGAGTTAGATGTGGCCCTTGTGGCTAAAGGGATCAGGGGGTATGAAGAGAAGGCAGGTACGGGATACTGAGTTGGATGATCAGCCATGATCTTATTGAATGGCGGTGCAGGCTCGAAGGGCCGAATGGCCTACTCTTGCAGCTATTTTCTATGTTTCTATGAATCGGTAGTAAGGAAGGCAAATTCAGCACTGGCATTTATATCAGGAGGACTCAAATACAAAAACAGAGATGTAATGCTGAGGCTCTATAAGGCGCTGGTCAGGCCGTATTTGGAGTACTGTGAGCAAATTTGGGCCCCATATCTGAGGAAGGATGTGCTGGCTCTGGACAGCTTCCAGAGGAGGTTTGCAAGAATGATTCCAGGAATGAGTGGGTTAGCATATGATGAGCATTTGACAGCACTGGGCCTGTACTCGCATTGAGTTTAGAAGGATGAGGGGTGACCTCATTGAAACTTACAGAATAATGAAGGACATAGATAGAGTGGATGTGGAGAGGATGTTTCCACTCGTGGGAGAGTCTAGGACCAGAGGTCACAGCCTCAGAATTATAGGGTGCTCTTTTAGAAAGGAAGGGATGAGGAACTTGTTTATTCCGAGGGCAGTTAATCTGTGGAACTCATTGCCACAGAGGGCTGTGGAGGCCAAGTCAGTGGATATTTTTAAGGCAGAGATAGACAAATTCTTGATTAGAGCGGGTGTCAAGGGTTATGGGGAGAAGGCAGGAAAATGGGATCAGAGGGGTTGAAGAACGAGAGGGCAAGGCAGAAGAACATCAGCGCCTTGGGCTTCGACAACCCAGAGCGCTGGAGCAACTCAGCGGGTCAGGCAGCATCTCTGGAGAACATGGGTAGGCAATGTTTCAGGTTGGGACACCTCTTCAGATTCCAGACATTCACTCCCAACCTGAAACATCACCGATCCAGGCTCTCTGGAGATGCTGCCTGGCCCGCTTTATTCCCGAGCACAGTGGCCATCTTTTAAACATTGTTATATCTCCTCTGGTAGCTCATTCCATGTACCCAGTACCTTCTATGAAGCATGATGATGTTTTCAAGAGAGAGTTAGATCTAACTCTTGGGGTTAACGGAATCAAGGGATATGGGGGAAAAAAACAGGAATGGGGTACTGATTTTGGATGATCAGCCATGATCATATTGAATGGCGGTGCTGGCTCGACGGGCTGAATGGCCTACTCCTGCACCTATTTTCAATGTTTCGATGCAGTGAAGGATTTCTAGCACAGTGCAGGGCAGGGCAGGTCTAAGGCAGCAACATTTTTGAAGAAGGGTCTCGACCCAAAACGTCACCCATTCCTTCTCTCCAGAGACGCTGCCTGCCTGTCCCGCTGAGTTACTCCAGCTCTTGGTGTCTACGTTTTGGTTTAATCCAGCATCAGCAGTTCCTTCCTGCACATTTATCACCCGAGTGGTCAGTTTGAAATAAGTGGTCGGAGGGGAAGATTGGCTACTTGCTCCGTCCTACCATGCAGGAATTCGACACACGAGAAACTTGAGATAATATACTGTATATATTTATTACCGTTCTAGTTTTCAATGCATGCACCACCTGTGGCCCTCAAGCAAAGAGGAGTTTCAATAAATGTCAATAAATCTGAGCATTAAATGCGTGGTCCCCAGCTGCAATTGAAGGGCATATAATGTTGTAAGCCGTCACTAAGGAATGCAAAGGCTATTAAGTAACTTCATTTAACCCGACAGGCGACAGGCACGTGGACTATTCCCTCAGTTCCATTTAGTTTCGCCTGACCCGCAGAGTTACTCCAGCACTTAAGTGGGTTTTCTCAGTTTGAAGTCTTCTCACTCTCCTAGGCTAATCCCATCAAACATTCCTGAAATTCCCCACACAGAGCAAAGGTTGAGATGAGTGGGGAAAAGGCCAACTCTATCAGGGAGACAAGCATGGGAAGGGTGCAGAGACCTGTCATCAGTTTGGTTCGTTGTCAGGTGCACCGAGCTACAGTGAAAATCTTTCTGTTCAGGGACAGTCTGTTAACGGCTGTTATCAGGCGAATAAAGCATCCTCTCACCAGCTAGAGAGTGGACCTGACCTCCCATCTACCTCATTGGAGACCTTTACACTATCTTTAATTGGATGTAAACTTGCACTGAACGTTAACCCCTCTATCCAGTATCTGTACAATGCGGGTGGCTCGGTTGCAATCATATAAAACACAGAAACATAGAAAATAGGTGCAGGAGGAGGCCATTCGGCCCTTCGAGCCCGCACCGCCATTCATTGCGATCATGGCTGATCATCCACAATCAGTAACCTGTGCCTGCCTTCTCCCCATATCCCTTGGTTTCGCTAGCCCCAAGAGCTCTATCTAACTCTCTTTTAAATTCATCCTCTACCTTCTCTGGCACAGAATTCCACAAATTCACAACTCTCTGGGTGAAAACGTTTTTTTCTCATCTCAGTTTTAAATGGCCTCTTTATTCGTGGACGGTGGCCCCTGGTTCTGGACTCCCCCAACATTGGGAACGTATTTCCTGCATCTAGCCTGTCCAGTCCGTTTATATAAATGTATAGTCTTTCCGCTGACTGGATAGTACGCAATAAAAATGCTTGTCACTGTATCTCGCTGCATGTGAGAATAATACACTAAACTAAACTGAACTTAGGCCAACAGCATTAACTCAGGGCAGAAGGTATCTTCGGAGGAAAAGATGAAACCTATTGATGGGGTTGTACCAGCAGTCAACATAGACGTAATGAGTTCAACAGCGACCAATATGGAATACGAACTACAATGTCCAGATTCACGAGTGGATTCTTGCCTACAACCATCCGGCTAATGGGCGGCACACCTATCTATGTTCTGCAGAGATGCTGCCTGACCCGCTGAGTTACTCCAGCCTATATTTGTAAACCATATCTGCAGTTGCCACGCCTCTATGCCTCTATGGGGCGGTGGAGTTGCTGCCCTACAGCGCCAGACACCCAGGTTCAATCCTGACTGCGGGTGCTGTCTGTACGGAGTTTGCACATTCTTCCTGACCGCGTGGGTTTTCTCCGGGTGCTCCGGTTTCCTCCCACGCTCCAAAGGCATGCAGGTTCGCAGGTTAATTGGCTGCTGTAAATGGGTCCTAGTGTGTAGCTCAATGAGATAGCATAGACTAGTATATGGATGATCAGTGATCAACATGGACACAATGGGCCAAAGGGCCTATTTCCACGCTGTATATCTAAACTAAACTATGGAACTCCAAATAAACTCTGAACTATGAACTGCCTTGATTGCACTGGGGCTTAAGGGATTTTTGTTTTTGCCTTTGCATTATATAGTTTGCTTGCTTTAATATTTGGACCTTCTTTTTGCCGTTTACTCTGGTGAGTACTGAGTACTGTGTTTACATATCCGGTGTGCTTCAGCAAAGAATTTCATTGCTCCTTTTTGGGATTTTAGACAACAAAACACTTGGTCTTGAAGATATAGTGGAAGATTAGATTTATAGAGCACCTATCAAACACAGTGCAACTGGCGTATCAGCAGATTTACTGATTAGACACAGAAGACAGGTGGTGCAAGGCACAGAGGCGCAGCGGTAGAGTTGCAGCCTTACTGCGCCAGAGACCCCGATTCAATCCTGACCGGGGTGCTGTCTGTACGGAGTTTTCACGTTCTCCCCGTGACCTGCGTGGGTTTTCTCCGGGACTCTGGTTTCCTCCCGCGCTCCAAAGACGCACAGGTTTGTAGGCTCATTGGTTTCGGTAAATTGTCCCAAGTGTGTGCAGGGGATCGCTGGTTGCCACGGAAGCCTAAAAGCAAAGTATCTGCTGCTCTGCTACAAATAATTTCATTGCTCCATTGCAGGACATTGGACAATAAAGGAGCCTTGATCTTGAGGATATAGCAAAATAACATTTTTATAGAGCATCTATCAAGCAACTGAGGTAATCATAGATTTGCAGGCTAGACACAAAAGACTGGAGCTAATTTGCCCATAACATGTTCCCACAGATGAAGAAGGGTCTCGACCCGAAACGTCACCCATTCCTTCTCTCCAGAGATGCTGCCTGTCCCGCTGAGTTACTCCAGCATTTTGTATCTGTCATCGGTTTAAACCAGCATCTGCAGTTCCTTCCTACACATGAAGATAAAATGGTCTAATTTAATAATGTTACTTCAGGGACAATTCTTGGGACTGGATAACCCTCCTGCACATCTTTAATGTATTAGTTTTAGGTAGATTCATGGAATGGAGATGGTGGTTTATTTAAAAAAAGGCACAAAGTGCTGGAGTAACTCAGCGGGTCAGGCAGCATCTCCGGAGATTACGGATAGGTGACGTTTTGGGTTGGGGCCCTTCTGGAGAGCAGCAGGCATCGCAGAGGGGGGGAGTAATGAGGTAGAGTCTCACAGGACTTCGGTCACAGAGAGAGAAGGTTTTACTTTGAGGAGATTTCACAGCGGAGCAGTAACATATAGATACAAGGAACTGCAGATGCTGGTTTATGAAAAATGACACAAAGTGCTGGAGTAACTCAGCTGATCAGGCAACATTTCAGGAAAATATGGATAGGCAAAGTTTTGGGTCGGGACCCTTCTTCAGTTCAGTTTAGTTTATTGTGTACAGAGGTAGAGGGAAAAGCTTTTGCTCAGCAGCACTGGGGGAAGAGGACAGAAGGGTTACTAGTTTGGACACTGCCTCTTACAGCACAAGCTGTGATGAAGCTTCGGAGTAGAAACATAGAAACATAGAAAATAGGTGCAGGAGTAGGCCATTCAGCCCTTCGAGCCTGCACCGCCATTCAATATGATCATGGCTGATCATCCAACTCAGTATCCCGTACCTGCCTTCTCTCCATACCCTCTGATCCCCTTAGCCACAAGGGCCACATCCAACTCACTCTTAAATATAGCCAATGAACTGGCCTCAACTACCCTCTGTGGCAGAGAGTTCCAGAGACTCACCACTCTCTGTGTGAAAAAAGTCTTTCTCATCTCGGTCTTAAAGGATTTCCCCCTTATCCTTAAGCTGTGACCCCTTGTCCTGACTTCCCCAACATGGGGAACAATCTTCCTGCATCTAGCCTGTCCAACCCCTTAAGAATTTTGTACGTTTTCTATAAGATCCCCTCTCAATCTCCTAAATTCCAGAGAGTATAAACCGAGTCTATCCAGTCTTTCTTCATAAGACAGTCCTGACATCCCAGGAATCAGTCTGGTGAACCTTCTCTGCACTCCCTCTATGGCAATAATGTCCTTCCTCAGATTTGGAGACCAAAACTGTACGCAATACTCCAGGTGTGGTCCTCACAAGACCCTGTACAACTGAAGTAGAACCTCCCTGCTCCTGTACTCAAATCCTAGTGTTGGGCCTGGCTGCCTTAACATCGTGGAGCTGTGGTTTGTAGAGCTCCCAGCGCTGGCTTTAACATCGCGGTCCTGGGATCCCTTTGCCGAGGGCCACCAGTGTTGAATCTCCGCCTAGCTCGGCCCGTGGACTTCGGGAGCCATTGTCTCCAGTAAGAAGTGGCCGATTTGGACTTCCGTTCCGACGTCAGAGCTCAGATCGTCCCGGCGAGAGGGCCTGAACATCGGCCGCCGTGGTGGCGACTGAGGAGGCCTCAAAAGGCCCCGACCACGAGTGAACAAAGAGGAAGAGGACTGAACTTTATCGCCTTCCCCCACGGTGGGAAACGTTGATTCCGCTCTGTGGGGATGTTCATGTCATATTCTATCGTGTGTTGTGTACATTTTTATTCGTATGGCTGTATGGTAACTCAAATCTCACTGTACCAATTGGTGCCTGTGACAATAAATGTGACCTTGAACTTACAACTCTGATCAGCTATCTCGAAGTGTATGGCAATTGGAGCCACAGCCTTCACAGTCAAAGTCAGGCACACTATCCTCTAATCCACAACAGACTAAGGAAATTCGGCACATCCTCAATGATTCTTTCCGATTACTACAGATGCACCATTAAATTCATCTCATCAAGATGCATTTTAAAAAAGACCCAAAGTGCTGGAGTAACACAGCAGGTCAGGCAGCAACCCTGGAGAACATGAATAGGTGGCGTTTTGAGTCAGGACCCTTCTCCAGAGGGACCCTCCTCATACGGTCTAAAGAAGGGAGAAGGCGGGAGGAGGGGGGTCGAGAGAGGAAGATAGATCAGCCATGATTCAATGGCGGAGTAGACACGATGGGCCCAATGGCCTAATTCTGCTGCGGGAATTCATGGTGGCACAGGGGTAGAGTTGCTGCCCTACAGCGAATGCAGTGCCGGAGACCCGGGTTCGATCCCGACTAGGGGGGCTGTCCATACGAAGTTTGACTGCGGGTGGGGGGGTTTCTCCGAGAATCATCGGTTTCCTCCCACTCCAAAGAAACGTGCAGGGGTGTAGTTTAGGTTAATTGGCTTGGGTAAATGTAAAAATTTGCCCCCAGTGAGTGTAGGATGGAGTTAGTGTGCTGGGATCGCTGGTCGGCACGGACCCGGTGGGCCGAAGGGCCTGTTTCCGTGCTGTATCTCGAAACTAAACTTATGAACATGAAAAAGGATCTGGCTACCTACCATATCTAAGCCTCTCAGAGTTGTATATACATTGTGTTGCAAGCTTCCCCTTTACCTCCTCCTCAGTTAAGAGCAGTGAGGTGCACATGTAAACAAGGTTTCTGGAAGGCCAGCACATGAGAGCATGATTCACAGATGCACAGAGTCTCTTGCCCAGAGTAGGTCAATCGAGGACCAGAGGACATAGGTTTAAGGTGAAGGGGAAAAGGACTTAATAGGAATCCGAGGGATAAACTTTTCACACAATGGATGGTGGGTGTGTGGAACGAGCTGCCAGAGGAGGTAGTTGAGGCTGGGACATTTAAGTAACAGTTAGACAGAAACATGGATAGGACACGTTTGGAGGGGTATGGGCCAAACGCAGGTCATGTGGGCAGGTTGGGCCAATATCCGCGCTGTATCACTCTATGACTCCAACATGGCCAGATTCCAGGCGCATTTCTGCAGGAGAGAACTGCAGATGCTGGTTTAAATCGAAGGGAGACACAAACTATTGGAGTAACTCAGCGGGGCAGGCAGCATCTCTGGAGAGAAGGAATGGGTCGAGACCCTTCTTCAGGCCTTGCTTAAAAGAATGTGAACTCTGGGACGGAGCCGGGGAGGGGGGGCAGGAGACACTCCGAGCCCTGAGACAGCGAAAGAGCCTAATGGGTCGGCATGATCTTTATCTTGTTTACCTTGCTGGCTGAGCCCACCCCCCCGCATTCACCGCTTACGACAGACGGCAGGCAGCCGCGCTAGCGACTGGAGTCAGACGACCAACATTCCGGCTGCAGATGGAGTGGCCCCAAGCCGACCTCCCGCGCTAACCACTTTTCCTTCAGGCTGCGAAGATTTCCAACGATTCTCCACCCTCCCCCTGCCCCCACACCGATGTAATGTGGTCGTGAACTTACAGAGTCTAAACACATCCATCGGCAGCCGGGAAAACTTTGTTTGTGTGTGTTTTATTCCTCGTGTGTTGTGGGGAGACTTCATTCTTACAAAGGCATGTTTCCTGTGTTCCGTTACCTAAAATCAGTCCGAGTTACCTGAGAGGCTTCTGTTTGCTTGCAGCGTGGAAACAGGCCATTCGGCCCAACTTGCCTACACTAACCAACATGTCCCATCTACGCTAGTCCCACCTACCTGTGTTTGGCCCATATCCCTCTAAACCTGTTTGTACGGAGTTAGTAGGTTCTCCCTGTGACCGAGTGTTCTGTTACCTAAAATCAGTCCCGAGTTACCTGAGAGGCTTCTGTTTGCTTGATGTTGGCTGTGCACTGAATCTTACAGCGTGGAAACAGGCCATTTGGCCCAACTTGCCTACACTAACCAACATCTCCCATCTACACTAGTCCCACCTACCTGTGTTTGGCCCATATCCCTCTAAACCTGTTTGTACGGAGTTAGTAGGTTCTCCCTGTGACCGAGTGGTTTTCTCCAGGTGCTCCGGTTTCCTCCCACACTCCAAAGACGTACAGGTCTGTGGTTTAATTGTAAATTGTCCGCAGTGGGTAAGGTAGAAGTGCGAGACAAAATGCTGGAGTAACTCAGCGGGACAGGCAGCATCTCTGGAGAGAAGGAATGGGTGACGTTTCGGGTCGAGACCCTTCTTCCGACTGGTTAGGGATAAGGGAAACGAGAGATATAGACGGTGATGTGGAGAGATAAAGAACTACGAGTGAAAGATATGCAAAAAAGTAACGATGATAAAGGAAACAGGATAAAAGTAGTGTGAACGGGGGGTCGCTGGTCGACGGGGGTCAGTGGGCTGAAGGGCCTGTTTCCACACCGTTTCTCTAAAAGTCCACATAAGAGATGGTCTCTCAGAGAGGCGTGATTCCGAGAGGGGTTGACAGAGTAGATGCCAGGAGGCTGCGAAATTTGGAATGAGGGAACGGAGGCTTGCAAGGCTGGTTTACAGACTAAGGAGTCATACAGAAGTGGGGACAGGCAATTCGGCCCAACTTGCCCCAACTACACTAGTCCCACCTGCCTGGTAAAGTAGTCAGCCCTGGATGTAGGACATAGAACATGGTATAGCACAACAACAGGCCCTTTGGCCCACAATATCTGCACCAAACATGATGCCAAGACCGTCTGATGTTGGCCAACGCAATCCATATCCCTCCGTTCCCTACATATCCTTGTGCCCACCCAAAGGTCTTGGGCAGCTTGGTGGTGTTACGCAAAGGTTGCTATTTTGATTTTCGAGCCCAGCAGTTTGATAACATCACTGCAATGCATTGGAAGCATGAAATGCACGGAACGTCGCGCAGACTCCCGGGCAATGGTGGATCATGCAGATGCAGGAGAGGGAGAGGAACAAGGAGCAGTGCAGCATGGTGACTAATTCTGCACACTGTCTTCCACAGTTCTGGCCCACTGGTCCAGAAACAGGAGTTCAAATCCAAATATGACAGCTGGGAAATTAATTCAAGTAATTACATAAATCCAAAAATTCAAAGCTTAACGCTAACGTCAGCAACAGTAACCGTGAGAGAACTGGAGTGTGACAAAGCCCCATCTGCTTCACTAATGTTCTCAGGGAAGGGAGTCTGGCATCAGTGCCCACTCTGGCTGGTTAATGCACTGGCTCAGTGGTTAGAGCTGCTGCCCCATAGCTCCGGGGATTCTGGCTCGATCCTCACCCCTGGTGCAACGCTCTGGCCTCTGCACTCCGTGGGCCTCCCCTGGGGCTACAGTTTCATCCCAAGGAGGTGGCACAGCGGTAGAGTTGCTGCCTTACAGCGCCAGAGTCCCGAGATCGACCCTGCCCACGGGCGCTGTCTTTACACAATTTGTACGCTCTCCCTGTGGCCTGCGTGGGTTTTCTCCGGGTGCTCCGGTTTCCTCCCACACTCCAAAGACGTACATAGAAACATAGACAATAGGTGCAGGAGTAGGCCATTCGGCCCTTCGAGCCTGCACCGCCATTCAATGTGATCATGGCTGATCATCCAACTCAGTATCCCGTACCTGCCTTCTCTCCATACCCCTGATCACAAGGGCCACATCTAACTCCCTCTTAAATATAGCCAATGAACTGGCCTCAACTACCTTCTGTGGCTGAGATTGACGGTAAATATTGTAAATTCTCCCCAGAGTGTGTAGGATAGTGCTGATGACATGGATCGCTGGTTGGTGTGGACTCAGTGGGCCGAACTAATGCTGAACTAACAAGCGAGGACAAGCAGAAAATCCCAGCTCAAATTAGAAATCCTTTAGCTCACCGAGATGAATCAGGTAGAGTCCTTGACTTGCCCTCCCACTGAGATATTCCCCTGGTACTGCACTGGAGAAGCAGTCTGGATCACTCCTCTAGTACGTGCAAAGACAAAACCGAGTGCATTGTCTTCAGACTCACAACAAGTGGATTGCCCAAGAATTCACAATAGCAAAACTGCTTCAGTGTTTGTTCAGGAAGGAACTGCAGATGCTGGTTCACACCGAAGGTAGACACAAAATGCTGGAGTAACTCTGCGGGACAGGCAGGAATGGGTGACGTTTCAGGTCGAGACCAAAATATCACCTATCCCCTGTTCTCCAGGCATGCTGCCTGGTTGTCACATTCCCTTCAGCCAACAATTGAACCATTCCCCATTTCCTTGCTCGTTGTTTGAAGAAGGGTCTCGACAGCCAAAACGTCGCCCATTCCTTCTCTCCAGAGATGCTGCCTGTCCCGCTGAGTGACTCCAGCTTTCTGTGTGATTTCAGTGATTAAAGGGGAGGCACCGTTCAACGTTCACCGTTCCATACAAGGAGAAAATACAATCGCGTTCAGGAGCTTCTTTGAAGTACGCAGATAAAGCTGTCTCAACTTCATCTGAACCTCACTCCCACGATTCTCTCCATCGTTTATCTGTTTCTGAAAACATTTTTGGCATTGTTAAACCAGCCAGTGCAAGAATCTATTTATGGAATTTAGTTTAGTTTAGTATTAGAGATACAGCATGGAAACAGGCCCTTCTGCCCACCCGGGTCCATGCCGACCAGTGATCATCCGTGCATTAGTTCAATCCTACCCACTGGGGCCAATTTACATGCAATTAACCTACAGACCCGCTCGTCTTTGGAGTGTGGGAGGAAACCCGAGCACCCGGAGCAAACCCACGCAGTTAGAGGGAGAAGGTACAAACTCTGGCCCACTGAGTCCTTGCAGACCAGCGATCCACACACATTAACACTACCCTCTACACACACCTAGGGACAATTTACACTTATACCAAGCCAATCAACCTACAAACCTGTAGATCTTTGGAGTGTGGGAGGGAACTGGAGCTTCCCGGTGGAAACCACGTGGTCATGGGGAGAACGTTCAAACTCCGGACGCCTCAGAGGGCGGTGGAGGCAGGTTCTCTGGATGCTTTCAAGAGAGAGCTAGATAGGGCTCTTAAAAATAGCGGAGTCAGGGGATATGGGGAGAAGGCAGGAACGGGGTACTGATTGGGGATGATCAGCCATGATCACATTGAATGGCGGTGCTGGCTCAAAGGGCCGAATGGCCTACTCCTGCACCTACTGTCCGTACAGACTGCACCCGTGGTCAGGATCGAACCCGGGTCTCTGGCGCTGCGAGGCAGCAACTCTACCGCTGCGCCACCGTGCCGAGAATCTTGGCGTGTCCAGGAACTGCAGATGCTGGTTTACACAAAGGACCGCAGTGCTGGAGTAACTCAGCGGGCCAGGCGGCATCTCTGGAGAAGGTGAATAGGTGACGGTCTGCGCCAGGACCCTTCTGAAGAAGTCCTCCAGAGGAGCTGCCAGACCCGCCGAGTACCTCCAGCACTTTGTGCTTATTTAAACTCCTCCTGGCACCGGCCCCTCACCTCCCGCCAGCCCTGCTGTATTAGCAACCCCCCCCTCCCCGAGCAGTCTTGGTACACCGCCTCTGCTTGCTGTCAACTTTATTGCTGTTTAAAACCCAAGAACACTTCCAAGTACCTAATATTTGGCAGTAAGTTATGGAATTCATCCCCAGCCAGCAGTAAATCCAGGCTGATGGTCACAATGCACCTCTGTATTCTCGAAAGAGCCGCGAGCAGAAGCAAAGTTCCCACCTGCTTCTTTGCATCCTTCTGAACATTCCTCCCTCCAACCTAAACTGCTAGCAACGGGTTAATTTGAAGATAGACACAGAATGCTGGAGTCACTCAGCGGGACAGGCAGCATCTCTGGAGAGAAGGAATGGGTGAAGACCCTTCTTCAGACTTATTCAGTCTCCCATCCTTCAGCCACCCATTCCTTCTCGCCAGAGATGCTGCTCGGCCTGATGTGTTACTCCAGCATTTTTGTGTCTATCTTGGGTATAAACCAGCGTCTGCAGCTCCTTCCTACACACAGCAGCAGGTTAATACTTCGTCACATCATGTGCCACTTGCTTATCCACTCCATGCTGATCTTGGCGCACCCAACTGTATGTATTCAGAACTAATTCGGAAGTAATTAGCTGTGATATTCACGCAGCTACCCTGAGAACTAGATGGACCCGTCTACGTGCAGGCGGTTGTTGGCAGAGTTGTGGGCGATGGCTCTAAACAAAGCGTGAGGGCAGACGGCCTGAGATAGGCACAAAATGCTGGAGTAACTCGGTGGGTCAGGCAGCCTGCCCGGAGAGAAGAAGTAGGCGGCGTTTCAAGTCGAGACCTATCTTTAGACTAGCGGTGGGTGTCCAAAGAAGGGTCTCGACCCGAAACGCCTCCCAATCCTTCCCCCCCAGAGGTGCTGCCTGCCCCGCAGTATACAAAGTGCCCATGTAACCACACGACTGATGCTGATACAGCAATTACAAGAGGCATAGATAGGGCAGACGGCCTGAACCCTCTTACACCGATGATGGAAATGGTAAAGAATAGGTATAAGGTGAGTGGGGCAAAGCTTAAAGGAAATGTTCATAAGCGATAGGAGCAGCATTAGGCCATTCGGCCCATCAAGTCTACTCCACCATTCAATCGTGGCTGATCTATCTCTCCCAGCATGTGTGGGGTATATTTTTTATATAAGACTGTGGTGAATGCCTGGATATCAACACTGTGGCTGGTGAGACACATAGACAATAGTGGGTTTAAGTAACCTTTAGATAGGCACATGGATATGCAGGTTATTTGCAGGCAGAGGAGATTGGTTTAGAAACATAGAAACATAGAAAATAGGTGCAGGAGGAGGCCATTCGACCCTACGAGCCAGCACCACCATTTATTGTGATCATGGCTGATCATCCCCTATCAATAACCCGTGCCTGCCTTCTCCCCATCTCCCTTTATTCCACTAGCCTCTAGAGCTCTATCTAACACTCTCTTAAATCCATCCAGTGATTTGGCCTCCACTGCCCTCTGTGGCAGGGAATTCCACAAATTCACCACTCTCTGGGTGAAAACGTTTTTTTCTCACCTCAGTCGTAACTGGCCTCCCCTTTAGTTTAACTTGGCATCACATGCAGCACAGGCATTGCGGGCCGAAGGGTCTGTTCCTGTGCTGTACTCTATGTTCTATGGTCAGAAGGAGTCATGGAGCGATACAGCGTGCAAACGGGCCCTTCAGACCAACTTGCCCACACCGACCAACATGTCCCATCTACAGTAGTCCCACCTGCCTTTGTTTGGCCCATATCCCTCTAAATCCGTCCGATTCATGTACCTGTTGAGTTGTTTCTTAAACGCTGTGATAGTTCCTGCCTCAACTACCTCCTCCGGCAGCTCGCTCCACACGCCCACCACCCTTTGTGGAGAATCCAAACCTCAAAGGTGCGACGGGAATTCGTCAGAAGGGTGGTGTCATGGTTTCCGTGCTGTATCTCTATACTAAACGGGTCGGGCCAAGTTCTTGAAGCAGGAAGAGATTATGATCTCATGACAGGGTGGTGAATCTGTGGAATTTATCGCCACAGAACGGACGGTTACACAATTTATACAGGATTTATGCCTGTTCTACTGAGAGGACTGGATACAGGAGTCAGGCGAAGATAAATCGATAGATATAGACACAAAATGCCGGAGTAACTCAGCATGTCAGGCAGCATCTCTGCAGAGCGGTGAATCTGTGGAATTCTTTGCCACAGAAGGCTGTGGAGGCCAAGTCAGTGGATATTTTTAAGGCAGAGATAGATAGATTCTTGATTAGTACGGGTGTCAGGGGTTATGGGGAGAAGGCCGGAGAATGGGGTTGAGAGGGAGAGATGGATCAGCCACGATTGAATGGCGGAGTAGACTTGATGGACCAAATGGCCTCATTCTAGTCCTATCACTTGTGACAATGCCGTGGGATGTAAGAGGCAAAGACAGCAGAACAGCATTTACTCGGCTTTACTCGCTTGCAATCCGCTAGAACTTAGAAGATTTAGGGGGGATCTTATAGAAACTTATAAAATGGGGTGGTTGGACAGGCTAGATGCAGGAAAAGATTGTTCCCGATGTTGGGGAAGTCCAGAGTTCAAGGGGGTCACAGTTTAAGGATAAATGGGGGAAGTCTTTTAAAGACCTGAGATGAGAAAAACATTTTCACACAGAGAGTGGTGAGTCTGTGGAATTCTCTGCAACACAGATGAGGTAGTTGAGGCCAAGCAGTTCATTGGCTATATTAAGGAGGGAGTTAGATGTGGCCCTTGTGCTAACGGGATCAGGGGTTATGGAGAGAAAGGGCAGAGGTACAGGATACTGAGTTGGATGTTCAGCATGATTATTTTGAATGGCGGTGCAGGCTCGAAAGGGTACGAAATGGCCTACTCCTGCACTATTTTATGTTTCTATGTAACAAATTCATCCACCTGCCACAATAAAATCTCTGCCTGATAAGTTGGGACAAGTTGGCCCAATTGGCTGAGCAAGGAGAGCAGTGGCATCTTGGCCCCAGAAGAATGAGGTCAGTTGCTCTGATGGACGGCGAGTAGAGCGAAGAGCTGTGCAGGAAAAACTTTACATATGAACGACTTTACAAACGAATCTTCCTTAATTGGTAGCACTGGGCTTGGTTTCTCCAATCCCACACCTGATGCTCTTTATTGGGTTGGCTTCACAGCGTAGACCTGAGCCACTTGATTTACTGCAGGTCTGGCAAATTCAACGGCTGGCCAGGGATGTAGGTCAGCTTGTATCCGTAGGGACAAGGACTCAACTGCACATAACCACCATTGAGAAACAGGCGAAGCACATCCCCACCGCAAAACGTGCTAGTTAAAGGCATACTTCACCACGCAAATAAACTGAAGGGGGCGGGAAGTGGTGGCCAGAACCAGGGGCCACAGTTTCAGAATAAGGGGAAGGCCATTTAGGACTGACCTTTTTCCACCCAGAGAGTTGTGAATCTGTGAAATTCTCTGCCACAGAAGGCAGTGGAGGCCACTTCACTGGATGTTTTCAAGAGAGAGTTAGATTTAGCTCTAAGGGCTGAAGGAATCCAGGGATATGGGGAAAAAAAGCTAGGTGGGGGGGGTGACGAGGAGGGGAGGAGGGAGGAGGAGGGGGTGGGAGAGGAGCGGAGAGCGGGAGAGGGGGGGCGAGGGGGGGGGGGGCAGGGGGGAGGGGGATGGGGGGCGTGGGGGCAAGGGGGGGGAAGCGGGGAGGAGGTGGGGGGGGAGTGAGCGAGGGGGGGGGTGGAGGGGGGGGAGAGGTGGGGGGGGGTCGGGTGAGGAGGGCGGGCGGCTGAGGTCTCGGGGGGGGCCGGGAGTGAGTGGGGGGGGTGGGGCTGGGGGGGGGAGGGGTGGGCCGGGAGAGGGCGAGGGGGGGGACGCGGGACGGGGGGGGAGGAGGGGGGAGGGGGCCGGGGGGAGGGGAGGGGGGGGGGAGGGGACGGGGGGGGTGTGGGGGTGAGCGGGAGTGGGGGGGAGAGGTGGGGGGGGCGAGTGGTGGGGGGGGGCATTGTCGAAAGCTGAGGGGGGGGGGATGTGGATTAGGGGGGAGGGGGGTTGAGGAGGGGGGCGGGAGAGGGAAGGGGGGGGGTGAGGAGGGGAGGGGGAGGAGAGGTGGGGGGGGGAAGGGTACGAGGGGAGGGGGGTGTGGCATGGGGGGGGGGGGAGAGAGTGGGGGGGGGGGGGGGGGGGGAGAGGAGGGGGGGGGAGGAGTGAGGGGGGGGGTGAGTGAGAGGGCGGGCGGGGAGAGAGCGAGGGGGGAGGGGGGCCGAGTGGAGGGCGGGGGGAGAGGAGGGGGGCGGGTGGCGTCGGCGGGGGGGCCGTGAGAGTGGGGTGGGGAACGTGAGGAGGGGGGGGAGAGGGAGCGGGGGGGGGAGGAAGGGGAGTGCGACGCGGGGGGGTGAGAGGATCCTGGGGGGGGTGGGGATGGGAGGAGGGGGGGTGCTGAGAGGAGGGGGGCGTGTGGACGGGGGGGGGGTCGGGTGATGGGTCCTGGGGGGGGTTGTGGAGGCGGCGGGGGGTGGGTGGGGTGGTGAGCGGTGGGGAGGGGGAGAGGTGGGGGGGGGTAGTGGTGGGGGGGTGGAGTGACGAGGGAGGGGGGAGAGGGGGGAGGGCGAGAGCGTCGGGGGGGAGATGAGGACGGCGGGGGGACGAGGACGAGGGGGAGACGTGCGCGGGTGGGGGGTGTGGGTAAGGGGGGTGGCGGGCGACGGAAGGGGTGGTCTGTGGAGGGGGGGGAGGGGAGGGGGGTAAAAAGGGAAAGAGAGGAGGGGGGGAATCCGAGTAGGAGGGGGGCGACGAGTGGTCGGGGGGCGAGAGGAGGTGTGTGCTATGGGAGAGGAGGGGGGGAGGGGAAGGAGGGGGGAGGGGAGGTGGGGGGAGGGAGGAGGAGGGGAGGGAGGGGGAGGGGGAGGGGGAGGGGGGGGAGGGGGTGGAGGGGGGGAGGGGAGCGAGGGGGGGGAGGGGGGGGGGGGGGTGAGGGGGGGGAGGGGGGGAGGGGGGGGAGGGGGGGGGAGAGGAGGGGGGGTGGAGAGGAGGGGGGGGGGAAGAGTGAGGGGGGTGAGAGAGGAGGGGGGGGAGAGGGCAGGGGGGGGGAGGAGAGGAGGGAGGGGGGGAGGCGGGGGGAGAGGGAGGGGGGGGGAGGATGGGGGGGGAGAGAGGAGGGGGGGGGAGAGGAGGGGGGGGGAGAGGAGGGGGGGGGGAGAGAGAGGGGGTGCGGAGAGGAGGGGGGGGGAGGGGAGGGAGAGATGAGAGAGGCGGGGGGGGGGAGAGGAAGGGGGGGGTGGAGGGGAGAGGACGGGGGTGGGGATGCTGAGAGGAGGAGGGGGGGGGAGTAGAGGAGGGGGGGGAAGAGGAGGGGGGGGAGAGAGGGTGGGGGAGAGAGGAGGGGGGAGAGAGGAGGGGGAGAGAGGCGGGGGGGAGGGGCGAGGGGGGGGGGGAGGGGGGGAGGAGGGTGGGAGAGGGGAGGGGGGGAGAGGAGGGGGGGAGAGGACAAGGGGGGAGGGGAGGAGGGGCGGAGGGGAGGATGGGTGGTGAGGGGAGGAGGGGGCGAGGGAGGAGGGGGGAGGGAGGAGGAGGGGGGAGGGGGAGGGGGGAGGGTGGAAGGGGGAGGGGGAGGGGGAGGGGGAGGGGGAGGGGGAGGAGAGAGGGGGGAGAGGAGGGGGGGAGAGGAGGGGGGGGGAGGATTAGGGGGGGGGAGAGGAGGGGGGGGAGAAGGAGGGGGGGGAGAGGAGGGGGGGGAGAGGAGGTGAGGGGAGAGAGGGAGGGGAGGGGGTGAGGGGGGAGGGGGGAGGGGTGAGAGGGAGGGGGAGAGGAGGGGAGTGGGAGGCGAGGGGGAGGTGAGGGGAGGGGGAGGAGGATGGGAGGGGAGGGGGAGAGGAGGGAGGGGGGTGCAGAGGGTTAAGAGGGAGGGAGAGTAAGAATAGTGTACAGGTGGCGAACGTGTTGGAGAAACCCAGGGGTGCAGCAGCATCTATGGAGCCATGAGTTCCTCCAGCACTTTTGTCTACTTCGATTTCCCAGCAATTCTGCAGTTCTTCTTAAAACAAGAATAGAAGTCAGGCAGCTCGCAGGGTGTAGTTTTCTGGAGTTCTAGCAAGTGGCAGCGAACGGCTGTCTTCGGGACTCCGGGGGGACAGGCAGCCCCCCACACAATAGCTGGAGTAAAACTCAGCGGGACAGGCGCATCTCTGGAGGGACAGGGAGGGGTCGAGACCAGGGGCAGCGGGGGCGGAGGAGAAGGGGCGGGGACGCGGGCGCATCACCTGTGGACCAGTCGGGCGCCACGGAATCTCGGTCTCTGCAAGAGGCAGCCAACCCTTGTTTTTGAACCTCTCGGCGGGGGACACGGCCCTGCAGGCCCATTGAACTGAAGGAGGCATCATCGGCGAGGGCGTGGGCTATGGGTATTTCAAACCTCCCGAGTAGGAAGCAAACTGCAGATTGCTGGTTCAAAAGAACGGTAGACACAGAAAAGCTGGAGTTAACTCCGCGGGGACAGGCAGCCTCTCTGGAGAGAAGCAGTTCCTTGCTAACCATACAGTCTCTCGCTGATGCTGCCGGTGTCACCCGCTGAGTTTACTCCAGTCCAGCTTCTTGTGTTCATTTCCAAAAAAAAACACCTTTTCCTAGTTCAACACCGGGCCACTTCAAACGAGGATAGACACAGATGTGCTGTAACCTCTGTGTGTGTGTCCCAGTCGTGTGTGTGTGTGTGTGTGTGTGAGTGTCCCAGTGTGTAGGGTGGTCTTGTGTGTGTGTGTGTGGTGTGTGTTGTCCAGTGTGAGTGGTTTGTGTTTGTGGTGTCCCAGTGTGTGTGTGTTGTGTGTGTGTGTGTTGTCCCAGTGTGTGTGTGTGTGTGTTTGGGTTCCCAGGTGTGTGTGTGTGTGTGTGTGTGTGTTGTTGTGTCCCAGTGTGTGTGTGTGTGTGTGTGTGTGTGTTTGTGGGTCCCAGTGTGTGTGTGTGTGTGTGTGTGTGTTGTGTGTGTGTCTGTGTTTGTGTTTGTGGGTCCAGTGTGTGCGTGTGTGTGTTGTGTGTGAGTGTGTGTTGTGTGTGGTGTGTGTGTGGGTCCCAGTGTGTGTGTTTGTGGGTGTGTGTGGTGTGTGTGTGTGTGTGTGTGTGTGTGTGGTGTTTGTGGGTGTGTGTGTGTTTGGTGTGTGTGTGTGTGTGTGTGTGTGTGTCCAATGTGTGTGTGTGTGAGTTTGTGGGTTCCCAGTGTGTGGTGTGTGTGTGTGTGTAGTGTGTTGTTCCCAGTGTGTGTGTGTTGTGTTTGTGTGGTGTGTGATGTGGGTTCCAGTGTGTGATGCGTGTGTGTGTGTGTGTGTCCCAGTGTGTGTGTGTGTTGTGTGTGTGTGTTTGTGTGGTCCAGGAGTGTGTGTGTGTGTGTGTGTTTGTGTGTGTGTCCCAATGTGTGTGTGTGTTTGTGGGTCCCCAGTGTATTGTGTGTGTGTGTGTGTGTGGGTCCCAGTGTGTGTGTGTCCCAGGGTGTGGGTGTGTGTGTGTTTGTGTCCCAGTGTGTGTTTGTGTGTGTGTGTGTGTGTGTGTGTGATGTGTTTGGTGGGTCCCAGTGTGTGTGTGTGTGTGTGGTCCCATGTGTGTTGTGCGTCTGTGGTGTGTGTGTGTGTGTGTGTGTTTGTGTGGTCCCTGTGTGTGGGTCCCAGTGTGTGTTGTGTGCTGGTCCCCAGGGTGTGTCCCCTGTGTGTGGTGTGTGTTGTGTGTTGTGTGCTTGTTTGTGTGATGTGTGTGGGTGTGTGTGTGTGTGTGTGTGTGTGTGTGTGTGTGTGACGGTGTGTGTGTGTGGTGTTTGTGTGTGTGTGTGTGTGTGGCTGTGTGTCCGTGGTGTGTGTGTGTGTGGGTCCCAGTGTGTGTGTGTGTGATGTGTGTGTGATGGTGTTTGTGTGTGTGAGGTGTGTGGGTGTGTGGTGGTGTGGTGTTGTGTGTCAAAATTTGTGTGTGTGTGGGGTTGTGTGGGGTCCCTGTGTGTGGGGCCCCTGTCTGTCTGTCTGTCTGTGTGTGTGTCGAGATTCAAGATTAGGAAACTCTCATCATCCAAGAAGTTCGGATCTTTTCACAGCTGACGACGAGAATCGGATATCGACACAAAAGCTGGAGTAACTCAGCGGGACAGGCAGCATCTCTGGAGAGAAGGAATGGGTGACCTTTCGGGTCGAGACCCTTCTTCAGACTGAGAGTCAGGGGAGTGGGGAACTAGAGGCATGAAAAAGGTCATTGACAATTAGATGATGCAGTCTTACTTCAGCCCTGGGTTAGACATGGGAGCAACATTGCACACACAAGGAACTGCAGATGCTGGTTTACAAGAAAAAAAAACACACAAAGTGCTGGAGTGACCCAACAGGTCAGGCAGCATCTCTGGAGAACCATATGCAACGTATCCAGTCGGGACCCTTCTTCAGCCAAAACTGTCCCAAGCTATTAATCTCCTATTTACAATCTACACACCCCACTAACATAGAGGCAGAGAAAATATGTGTTTAAGAAGGAACTGCAGATGCTGGAAAATCGAAGGTAGACAAAAGTGCTGGAGAACCTCAGCGGGCGAGGCAGCTCCATAGACACTGCCTCACCCACTGAGTTTCTCCAGCACTTTTGTCTACCAACAGAGAAAATAGGTGCAGGAGTAGGCCATTCGGCCTTCGAGCCAGCACCACCATTCATTGTGATCATGGCTGATCATCCCCAATCAGTTCGGACTTTCTCCCCATATCCCTTAATTCCAGCGTTTACTTCAGACAGACTCAAAATGCCGGAGTAACTGTTCATACCTGCCTGACCTGCTGAGTTACCCCAGCACTTTGTGTCTATCTTGGGTCTGTTGCAGTTGACATTGCAAGCGACATGAAACCAAGCTCAACATGGGATAAAAGTTTAGATTTGCAATAGGTCCCACTAATTAGTAGGGAACTCCCCCTTCAATTAGACCCACAACTAAAATCAGCTGAGCATTATCTGTTTGCAAACCATCCAACTCCTTGGAAAGTTCCTATTAAAGACCCAATTTTCTTTTCTAGTCTGAAGGAGGGTCTCTCTCCAGAGATGCTGCCCGTCCCGCTGGGTTACTCCAGCAATTTTGTGTCGACCTTCAATAGATTCCAGTTGCAACTTGCAAACGGCGTTGCTGCAAATCTCACGCGAATCTTGGAAGTGTTGTAAACTTAAAGCTTCAAAGAGAGTGCAGAGTTTTTTTTTTGCAAAATGAGCTGCCTGTTGACGTTTGCCCCCCCCCCCCCCCCCCCCCCCTTTCAACCAACCCCACCTTGCCCCCGAAAGAAGGACGCCACGCCGACCCCCAACTTGTCACACACACACACACACACACCAGTGCTACTGTGGTTCACAAGCGTTTCACCCCAAGGGGAATCGGGGCTGTTTGCTCCAAGGGTTAACAGTCAATGTTCTCGGTGGGGTTCCAAGAAACGAGTGAAACTGAAGGCAAATCTCATCCCACAAACTTGATTAGCACGGGTGTCAACGGTTATGGGGAGAAGGCAGGAGAATGGGGGTTGAGAGGGAGAGATAGACACACCAGCCACAATTGTATGCCGGTATAGATTCGATGGGCCGAATGGCCTAATGCTGCTCCTAGAACTAACGAACAAACGTGAAATGCATTTGAAAGGCAAAAACTGTCCACTTCTCAAAAGTTAAAAAAAAAAATCCATAACAGCATCAAAGAAGGGTCTCGACCCGAAACCTCGCCTATTCCACAGATGCTGCCTGACCCGCTGAGTTTCTCCAGCATTTTTACATACCTTCATCAAAGTCCCACTTTCCGCTGAAGTTACCCAACTCCAGTTGACAACATTTTAGTTTTCCACTTTTTTTAAAAACAAAATTAAATGTTGATTATGTGTAAAAAAAAAATAAAAATTACAAAATTCAGACATTGGGCCGTGCAGAATAAGTTGGGTTTTTTTCTGTGTTTCTTTTGCAAAGGGGAAAAAAACAAAAACAAAAAAGCTTACCTGCTGGCTCAGTTGAGCACTGGTGCAGAAGTGCAGCGATTAGTATCACACCGGCTTCCAGCAGCCACATCCTCGACTTCCAACACACCATTTCCAATTCCTTGTGCTTCCCGGAGATGGTAACAATTGCTCCCCTACACCGAAGTTTCCTTGCAAGGACCACTTGCAAAAGTTCCAGCGCGTTCATTTATCTCTGCATGAGAGCCATGAAGCTGTTGAAACGTTAGCCCTCTCTCCCCCTCTCCCCTTCTGTCTGTGCCCTTTTTAAACCAGGCTTTCTCTGGACATGTTTTGAGGAGGTGGGGAGGGGGGTGTGGGATGAGATGAGTATTTGTTTAGAGGGTTTTTTTTTAAATAGAAAGTCTGGGAAAGTTTTTACAAGTTTCCCACCCCCTCCTCCTCCTCCTCCTCCTGCTCCTGTTCCTCTCTCTTCCTTCTGTCCGGCGACTTGGTGGAAGGATCCGGCGAGAGAGACAGAGAAATAGCTCGGTCGTTCACATTGACACTGACAAAAGCCCAGGAAATAAAACAAGGGCCCTTTGCTCACTGCCGTCGGCTGCCGGCGAAAGAAATCCGCTGCCTGATTGGCCCAAAGTTTGTAACTCTTCAACTTCCAGATGATCATATTTCCTTCATAATTTACCCGGAAAAAGCAGGCTCGGTTAAGTTGTGCAGTGCTCTGGGAAGTTTGCAGTCGGGGTGGGGGGCAAAGATACCAGAGGAGCTCCTCTAGTGTCTTTAGTTGGGGGTGAGAATGGAAAAGACGTGGGTATTTTGCAGATTGAGGTTTGAAGAGGCACTTGCCTCTTTCATTTGCTGGATGCTCGGCTGCAACATCAAACCACAGCTCCCATTAAAACGGGGATTTTCTCGTTGATTTCTCAAAACGAGACGTGTTTGAACACGCGGTGTGCATGGATAACAGTTTAAAGCCAGCTTTCCACATTGTGTAAATGCAATGGGGAATTTAGCTTTGAGATGCAAAGTGTCCAATTTCATGTGAGTTGTTTTGTCAGGAGTGTGTGAGATTGCTTTTTAAAGATTGCCACTAGCTGGAAGTCTGAAAATAAAAGCTGTTTTCTATGTTTCCATGAGTTATTGATTGGGGACGATCAGCCATGATCAAAATGAATGGCGGTGCTGGCACGAAGGACCGAACGGCCTCCTCCTGCACCAATTTTCTATGTTTCTATCTAAAATGCTGGAAAATGCCTCACTAGGTTAGGCAGCATCTGCGGAAAGAGAAACAGTCAGCAGGTAGTGTGCAGGAAGGAACTGCAGATGCTGGTTTACACCGAAGATAGACGCAGAGTGCTGGAGTAACTCAGCGGGGCAGGCAGCATCTCTGGAGAGAAGGAATGGGTGGTGTTTCCAGTCGAGACCCTTCTTCAGACTGAGAGTTAGGGGAGGGGGAAACTGGAGGTGTGAAAAGGTTTAGAACAAATCAGAGCCGGCACTGATGGCCAAGCAAAGGTGGAGCCCACAATGCTCCATTGGTGGCTGTGGAAGAGGGGATAATGAAGGGATAATATATGGATGCAAACAGTGGAACTGGCAAGGCGACTAGGATGGGAGAGAGACGGAGAGAGAGGGGGAAGTTAGAGAAATCAATGTTCATACCACTGGGGTGTAGGCTGCCCAAGTGAAATATGAGGTGCTGTTCCTCCAATTTGCATGTGGCCTCACTCTGACAGTGGAGGAGCCCCTGGACAGAAAGGTCAGTGTGGGATTGGGAACTGCTGTCTCACAGCACCGGAGTCCCAGGATCGATCCTGACCTCGGGTGCCGCTGTGTGTGGAGTTTGCACGTTCTCCCTGTGACCACGTTGGTTTCCTCCGGGTGCTCCGGTTTCCTCCCACATCCCAAAGGCTTGTGGGTTTGTAGGTTAATCGGCCCTCTGTAGATTGCCCCTAGTGTGTAGAGAGTGGATGAGAAAATGGGATAACACAGGACTAGTGTGAACAGCATGAGCAGTGGTCAGCATGGACTCGGTGGGCCGAAGGGCCTGTTTCCATGCTGTTTCTTTCATTCAATCAAACACATTTAGGTTGAAGACATTTCATTAGACTTTGAAGACTTTGCATTCCAGCAACCCCAGTTATACTAATTTATCAATAATGTCATCCTGTTTAGTTTAATTGTTTGTATAACTCGTTATCACCAAGCCCACAGCCAACAACGGACCATTGTGGGCTCTACCTCTCCTCGATCATCGTTACTTTTTTGCGTATCTTTCATTCATTTGTTCTTCATCTCTCTCTATCACCGTCCTTATCTCTCAGTTCCCTCTCCCCTGACTCTCGGTCTTGACCCAAAACGTCACCTGTTCCTTATCTCCAGAGATGCTGCCTGAGCCGCTGAGTTACTCCGGTATTTTGTGTCTATATTCGGTGTAAACCGGCATCCGCAGTTCCTTCCGACACATCACCTGGTGACGGGCACCTTGAGTTCCTGGTACCTTACTGTTGCAAGCACCCGACCCATCCATTTCATAGAAACATAGAGACATAGAAAACGATAAGTAGAAAAATAAAAAGATTTCATAAGATCGTAAGAGATAGGAGCAGAATTAGGCCATTCGGCCCATCAAGTCTGCACCGCCATTCAATCATGGCTAATCTATCTCCCACTCCCAACCCCATTCTCTTGCCTTCTCCCCATAACCCCTGACACCCATACTGATCAAGAATCTGTCTATTGCTTGCCTTAAATATATGCACTGACTTGGCCTCCACAGCCATCTGTGGCAAAGAATTCCACAGATTCACCACCCTCTGACTAAAGACATTTCTCCTCATCTCCTTCCTATAAGAATGTCCTTTAATTCTGAGGCTGTGACCTCTAGTCCTCGACTCTCCCACTAATGGAAGCATGCTGCCTGACCCACTGACTTACTCTGGCATTTTGCGTCTATATCTATCGATTTATCTTCGCTTGACTCCTGTATCCAGTCCTCTCAGCCGGACAGGCATAAGTCCAAGTGTAAAATGCCAACAGTCCAAATCATTCACAATGAATTCCATTTCTGGAACTCTTCTCGGCCTGAAGTCATTTCAATGTGTAGCTGCAAGTTGAGTATTTCCCAAGTCCCCAAACTGTGTTTCGGTTCTCAGACCACACCTCCACACACCAGCTGCCTCAGACACACTTGCAATTCCTCAGACGTATTATGTAATGTGTGTGGTCATTGATATAGGAGCAGTTCCTTCGTTGCTCCTTTGGCAGCGTAACGCCACCATGGCGCACATACGTACTCGCTCAGAGCAGGATTTGAAGAATGTAAGTGGGAGTACGAGGGAATCCCAAGGGATCTGGCAAGCTTCCCTTCTCCAGTTCCCTTCCATCAAGATCTGATGAATTAACATGAGCTTGCTTTCCGCATGCAGGAACACAGATTTCAATGGAATTCAATGTGGGGAATTGTGAAGGGGGCAAGCAGGGTGAGGGAATGGGAAGAATGTGACTAATTAGGCAAATTGGAATGATCTTGGCATTCAACTCCACCAGGGCTGCCCGGTGGCGCAGCGGTAGAGTTGCTGCCTTACAGCGCCAGAGACCCGGGTTCGATCCCGACTACGGGTGCTGTCTGTACGGAGTTTGTACGTTCTCCCCGTGACCTGCGTGGGTTTACTCCGACACCTTCGATTTCCTCCCACACTCCAAAGACGTACAGGTTTGTAGGTGAATTGACCTACCATGAATGTAAAATTGTCCCTAGTGTGCGTAGGATGGTGTTATCGTGCGGGATCGCTGGTCGGTGTCGATTCGGTGGGCCGGAGAGCCTGTTTCCACGTTGATCTCTTCTTCTTATCGAGTCCACACGCAAGATTAGAAGTTGTTCAGCCAGAGCTGAACACATTTCTCGGCATCTGCATACAAAGGCGTCTTGCGCTTCTTCTGGCGGTGGGAAGATTGGTGGAAACAGGGCTCGTTCCTTGACCCCACTGTATTTCTAAAACTAAACTAAACTAAACTCCAAAGATGTACAGGTTTGCCGGTGAATTAGCTTGGTATTAATGTAAACTTGTCCCTAGTGTGTGTAGAGGGTAGCGTTAGTGAGCAGGGATCGCTGGTCGGTGAGGACTCGGTGGTTCGAAGGGCCTGTTTCCATGCTGTATCTCGAAACTAAACTGAAGTGACATAGCTGGCAGAGCTCTGGATTCTTCCCACATCCGGGCAGCTTCTTCTCCTTGCGTGTGGCGTGCACAGCCTAAAGTTGTCGGACAACTTGTTCTATTTGATCTTCCGTTTGCGCACGTCGAGTTGATTGCATTAGTCGAAACTGGGCGGACCACGTGAAGGTTGCAATCTCCCACCCCGTCCGAGCAGCTGGGACTAGCGTAGATGGGGCATCTTGATGCATGGCAAGACTAAACTAAACTCCACAAAACTAAACCCCACAAATTGACAAAGCACAGTAGGGTACGGACCAGGTGCCGGTATATGTGAATAATGTGGACGGATAGATGGGCTGAAGGGCCTGGTTCCACACTATACTAAACTCTACACTAAACTAAGGTGCCCACTCTCTTGGAAGAAAAATCAGCAACCAGGAGTTGGTAACTCAAGATAATTAGTGGAAGAATTTAAGGAAGGTTAAGGTTTATTTCCATGTGAGGTATGCTGGTGCCTATATTAATAACTTTAGATAGAGGAAGACAGCTGGAAAGTTAAACTAACAATGTGTTTTATTAATCAAAAAGGGTGGATTGGCTGCCAAAGCTCCGCCATTACTCCTCCATGACATTTTTACAACTTCAGGAGGGGAAAAGGGGAGAATGAAACAGCAACATAAGCAACATCTCTCGCCATTTATCACTCATGTATTTCTATCCACAGTGGCCAGAAAATTAATGTTTATTTCACAGAGACTCCAGGATAATCCAAGGCCACACTTGGAGACATGTCTTGTTCGATCTGCTGGAAAGGAGGTTGCCGTTAAGCTGGGAAGAGTGCTGAGGAGATTTACGAGGGTGTTGCCGGGACTTGAGGGGCTGGAGCTACAGGGAGAGGTTGGGTTGGCTCGGACTCTGTTCCTTGGAGCGCAGAAGGATGAGGGGCGATCTTATAGAGGTGTACAAGATCATGAGGGAGATAGATAGGGCAGATGCACAGAGGCTTTTACCCAGAGTAGGGGAATCAAGAACCAGAGGACATATGGTTTCAGATGAAAGAGGAACGATTTAATATGAACCCGACAGCAATTTTTTCACACAGAGGGTGGTGGGTGTATTGAAACAAATTGGCAGAGGATGTATTTGACACAAGGCTCTCGCAACAGTTCGTAGAGAGACACAAAGTGCTGGAGTAACTCAGCTGGTGAGACAACATCTCTGGAAAACATGGATTGGTGTTTTGGGTCGGGGAGCTTTCTATGAATCTGAAGAATTGAAATGTCACCACCGGAGATGTTGCTTGGCCCACTGAGTTGCTCCAGCACTTTGTGTCTTTTTTTTTAAAATAAACCAGCAGCTGCAGTTCCTTGTTTCATTATTTTAAAGACATTTGAACAGGTACATGCAGAGGAAAGGGTTGGAGGGAGATGGGCCAAACGCAGGGGAATGGGCTGGCTTAGATGGGGCACTTTGTTCAACGTGGAGGAGTTGGGCGGGAGGCCTTGTTTCTGTGCGGTATAACTCTGTGAAAAACTGGTAGAACTTTTATAGATGTGTTAAGCATCTTCTGCTAAATACCCACCACCACACAGGCAACTAGTTTGGGAAACAATCCACAGTAGATAGACACAAAATGCTGGAGTAACT
This sequence comes from Okamejei kenojei, assembly GCA_035221665.1. Classification (NCBI taxonomy): domain Eukaryota; kingdom Metazoa; phylum Chordata; class Chondrichthyes; order Rajiformes; family Rajidae; genus Okamejei; species Okamejei kenojei. Next base: position 6,999,519 of record CM069166.1, read on the forward strand.
CAGCGGGACAGGCAGCATCTCTGGAGAGAAGGAATGGGTGACGTTTCGGGTCGAGACTGAAGAAGGGTCTAGACTCGAAACGTCACCCGTTCCTTCTCTCCAGAGATCCTGCCTGTCCCGCTGAGTTACTCCAGCGTTTTGCGTCTATCTTCAATTTAAACCAGCATCTGCAGATCCTTCCTACACAATGCTCATTGTTGGGACAGCACAGTGGCTCAGCAGTAGAGTTGCTGCCTTACAGCAGCAGAGACCCGCAATCGATCCTGTCTGTACGGAGTTTGTACGTTCTCCCCGTGACCGTGTGGGTTTTCACCGGGTGCTCCAGTTTCCTCTTGCCATGAGACGAGCAGGTTTGCAGGTTAATTGCCCCCTGTCAATTGTCCCTAGTGTGTAGGACATAGAACTAGTGTATCGGTGATTAATGGTCGGCATGGTCTCAGGTGGGCAGAAGAACCTGGTCCCAAATTGTATCTCTTAAGGGCCTGTCCCACTTTCACGACTTAATTCAAAACCTCTGCCGAGTTTAAAGGACCTAAAAAAAAAAATCAAGATCGTGGTAATCTACGAACTCCTACGACCTTCCACGAATATGTTCACGAACTTCTACGAACTCCTACGAGTACGTCTACGAAATCCCACGACTATTTCGATGCCCTCCTTACGAGTAAAAAGTTGCAATCTCCTTCATCCCGACCATTTTTTTACTCGTGGACATTTTTGATCGGGCTGGAAAAAACGTCCCGACTTACCGGATGCCACGAGTGCCTGCGGCTGGCATAACCAGCCGCTACGATATATCTACGAACTCCCACCAACTCCTACGGACTCGTTACGAACATTCCGCGAGTTTGAATCAAGGGGAAAACTCGGGAGAATTTGTGAATTACCTCGTGAAAGTGGGACAGGCCCTTAAGTATACGTTGAGATTTCCAGAGATGCTGTCTGATCGGCAGAGTTACTCAAGAGTCAAGAGAGTTTTATTGTCATATGTCCCAGATAGAACGATGAAATTCTTACTTGCAGCAACACAACAGAATATGTAAACATAGTTCACAGTAAACAATATGATAAACATGAGAGAAGAAAAGTTCAGTGAGTATACCCACAAGTACACACATACATACATATATATATACACACACACACTCACACACTTAAAAACAAATAATAGTGCAATAATAATCTTTTGTAGTTCAGAGCTTATTTGAGGTTGTAGTGTTTAATAGCCTGAAGGCTGTAGGGAAGAAACTGTTCCTGAACCTGGACGTTACAGTTTTCAGGCTCCTGTACCTTTTTCCCGATGGCAGGGGTGAGATGAGTGTGTGGCCAGGGTGGTTTGGGCCTCTGATGATGCTGGCTGCCTTTTTGAGGCAGCGACTCCGATGAATCCCTTCGATGGTGGGGAGGTCAGAGCCGGTGATGGACTGGGCAGTGGTCACAACGTTCTGCAGTCTTCTCCGCTCCTGGACGTTCAAGTTGCCGAACCAGGCCGCGACGCCACCAGTCAGCATGCTCTCTACTGTACACCTGTAGAAGTTCAAGAGAATCCTCTCAGACATACCGAATCTCCGTAATCTTCTCAGGAAGTGGAGGCGTTGATGTGCTTTATTTATAATTGCATCAGTGTGCCGGGTCCAGGAAAGATCTTCGGAAATATGCACGCCCAGGAATTTGAAGTTTTTGACTCTCTCCACCATCTCTCCACCGTTGATATAAACAGCACTTTGTGTTTTGTTTTTCTGTAAACCAACATCTGCAGTTCCTTCTGCTTCTGCGTTAAAGAACTGTCGTAGACTACGCACTTGGAAGAGAGATGGTGGCAATTTTAACTCGTATTTTACAGGACTTGAAACGATGATTGGTGCATTATCAAGGTGGAAATGGAAGTATCATTAAAATGTAGAAATGTCATTTAATATTTTGAAATCCGTCACCTACGACAGTACTTATCTGAGTGAATTACTGTCTACATGTGTAAGATTGCATCTGAAGGGGCCTGGAGTTTACAAAGCTGTAATTATGTTTTAGTACGTTGGTAAAATATCAATTATGTTTTATGTGAACAACGAAAAGTGGTTTCCCGGGAGGAACAATTGCCTAATTGTCAAGTTTAGTTTAGAGATACAGTGTGGAAACAGCGAAAATATCAACGTGTTGAAAATTCAGCGGCAGCCAGAAAGATCTTTGGAGACCTCTCACAACCATAGGAGACCGCTCACGACCTATCACGGGTGCCGGCAGTCGCCTGTAAAGGTTGTGTAAGTGGGATAGGCCCTTAACACTAGCCTACACACACACACACACACTAGGGACAATTGTACATTCATACCAAGCTTGTACTCGCTGGAATTTAGAAGATTGAGGGGGGGATCTCATAGAGACTTACAAAATTCTTAAGGGGTTGGACAGGCTAGATGCAGGAAGATTGTTCCCGATGTTGGGGAAGTCCAGGACAAGGGGTCACAGTTTAAGGATAAGGGGGAAGTCTTTTAGAACCGAGATGAGAAAATCGTTTTCCACACAGAGAGTGGTGAATCTGTGGAGTTCTCTGCCACAGAAGGTAGTTGAGGCCAGTTCATTGGCCATATTTAAGAGGGAGTTGGATGTGGCCCTTGTGGCTGAAGGGATCAGGGGGTATGGAGAGAAGGCAGGTACAGGATACTGAGTTGGATGATCAGCCATGATCATATTGAATGGCGGTGCAGGCTCGAAGGGCCGAATGGCCTGCTCCTGCACCTAATTTCTATGTTTCTATGTTTCTAAGCCATTTAACCTACAAACCTGCACGTCTTTGGAGTGTGGGAGGAAACCGATGCTCTCGATGAAAACCCACGCAGGTCACGGGGAGAACGTACAAACTCCATACAGACAGCGCCTGTAGTCAGGATCTAACCCGGGTGTCTAACGCTGTAGGGCAGCAACTCTACCGCTGCGCCACCGAGCCGCACTGTCAACTCACTGATTATACTTTTGATTATCCAGCGATCCCTGCAGTAAAATACGCTGGGAGATCGGTAACACATCCTTATCTTGTGAGAGGTCTGTTTAATAGTCTGGTAGCAGTGGCGAAATAGCTGTTCCTGAATCTGGTGGTATATGCTTTCAAACATTCATATCCTCGACCCGATGGGAGAAGGGTGTAGTGGTCCTCAGGTCTGAAGAAGGGTTTTGGCCCGAAAAGTTGCCTATTTCCTTCGCTCCATAGATGCTGCTGCACCCGCTGAGTTTCTCCAGCATTTTTTGTCTACCAGTGGTCCTTGATTATGTTGGTTGCTTGAGTACAGTGTAGATGGAGTCAATGGGAGGGGAGGCTGGATTGTGTGATGAACTCCCCACCACACTTTGAGGAAGGATTGACACCAAGTGCTGGAGTACCTCAGCGGTTCAGGCAGCATCTCTGGAGAAAATGGATGGGTGGCTTTTCGGGTCGGGACCCTTCTTCAGACTGAAAGTAGGAGGTGGTGGGGTGGGGGGGGGGGGGAGGACAAACTGGAGGTGAGAAAAAACCAGGACAAATCAGGGTCGGGAACAAATAACCTCAGGCAGGGGAGTGCCCTGGTAGGCCAATTGTTGGCCTGTTTTTCAGAGATGCTGCCTGACCCTCTGAGTTTCTGCAGATAACACTGCCGAAATCCCAAGATAACATGCAATCTTCAGTCACAGAGGTGAGAGTGGGGCCTGACCCGTAGGCATTACATGTGGGTAAAGAGTAGGGAGGCAGGGGGTCATATGTTCATAAGTAATTTGGCCCATCATCCATTCAATCGTGGCTGATCGATCTCTCCCTCCAACCCCCATCTCCCCATAACCCTAGACACCCGTACTAATCAAGAATCTATCTATCTCTGCCTAAGAAATGTCCACTGACTTGGCCACAGCCTTCAGTGACAATAAATTCCACAGATTCACCACCCTGTCACAAGATCATAATCTCTTCCTGCTTCAAGAACTTGGCCCGACTCGTTTAGTTTGGAGATACAGCACGGAAACAGGACCTTCGGCCCACTGAGTCCACACTGACTAGCGATCATCCCGTACACTAACACTATCTTACACACTTTTATGCTTTAAAAATATCCATTGACAGCCTCCACAGATTCACCACGAAAGAACTTCCTCCTCATCTCCATCCTAAAGGAACGTCCTTTAATTCTGAGGCTGTGACCTCTGGTCCTAGACGCTCCCACTAGTGGAAACATCCTCTCTACATCCACTCTAACCAAGCCTTGCACTATTCGGTACCTTTCAACGAGGTCCCCCCTCATTCCTCTTAACTCGATTGCTTTTTGCTTGGAATTTCATCCAGTGATGACATCCAGTGTGGGGTCATTTTCCTAACTAGTTAAAGGGCGTGCCTGGTTCTGACCAACACATTTGAGTAGGACATAAGGGATCTTTTATACTCGGATTTTCTTCTAAGGGTTGAGATTGCAAATGACAGCCTAAATGGTGCCCAGCTGTGTAAACACTACTGAACGGGAGCAGCCAAGAAGAATAACAGGGAACTCAAGTGGAATCGAGAAGATTTCGTGGAAGATCTTGAGTCTCCCGGACCGACAGGAAGAAGTCTCTGAAGATGAAGGGAAAAATGTAAGAGGAAGGGGACTGTGAGGATAGGGGAGGGGGTTGGGTGGGAGAGGGCGGTCGGGTCAGGTGTAATGCCCCGTCCCACTTAGGAAACCTGAACGGAAACCTCTGGAGACTTTGCGCCCCTCCCAAGGTTTCCGTGCGGTTCCCGGAGGTTTCTGTCCTCCGCCAACCACCTTCAACCAGCATCGCAACCGGCTTCGACTAAAAAATTACCGATTTTTAAAACGGAAACCACTTTCGACCATTAGGGAGACTGACAAAAACCTCCGGGAACCTCTGGGAACCGCACGGAAACCTTGGGTGGGGCGCAAAGTCTCCAGAGGTTTCCGTTCAGGTTTCCTAAGTGGGACAGGGGCATAAGAAACAAGCATTAAAGTGAGAGCTTGCAAAGAGAGAGCTAGCAACGCAAGGAGGGAAATGGTCTTCATCAGTCTGAAGATTGGTCTTGACCCGAAACGTCACCCTTCTCTCCAGAGATGCTGCCTGTCCCGCTGAGTTACTCCAGCTTTTTGTGTCTATCTTCGATTTAAACCAGCATCTGCAGTTCCTTCCTGCACAAGGAGTAAACTGTATGGTTTATTCAATAGGGTTTCAACAGAAAGACTTCATCATCAGTTTGAGATGTTTCATTCTAAGTAACCTAGCTCTTTGAGTACCTTGTGACCGGGTGACATGAGCTGCGGATTGATGAGAGATTCTTTGAATCAAAAGGCCATGGGTTCAAATCCCTCTCTGGGATCCCAGGTATAAGCAGTCACTAGTGAGGGAGTGCTGTAGGTAAATGGGTTGTCACAAAGACCTTATATTCTGCACTCTGTATCATCCCCTTTGTTTTATCTATTGAACGAGTTTGACCAGATTGGATTTCTGCATTCAGCGTTATCCGATCAGATCCGATTAGCGTGGACTTACCATCCGGAGAGGGATCCCTCGCCGGGGATCCCTGGAGAAGAGCTCCGACCGCCGGCCTGAGGCCTACAACATCCTGAAGCCGCGGTCTCCGGTAGGGAATGCCGATTCGGGACTTACACTTAGAGGGCCTGTACATCCGGCCGGCCGCAGCGGCAACTGCGGAGGTTCATGGCCCCGACCACGGGGGAACAGTGGAGGAGGACTGACTGAACTTTGTGCCTTCCGCCACAGTGAAGAATGCTGTGGTGGATGTTTGTGTTACATTCTTATTGTGTATTGTGGATTACATAGAAACATAGAGTACAAGAGGAGGCCATTCGGCCCTTCGAGCCAGCACCGCCATTCATTGTGATCATGGCTGATCGTCCCCTATCAATAACCCGTGCCTGCCTTCTCCCCATATCCCTTGACTCCACTAGCCCCTGGAGCTCTATCTAACTCGCTCTTAAATCCATCCAGTGACTTGGCCTCCACTGCCCTCTGTGGCAGGGAATTCCACAAATTTGCAACTCTCTGGGTGAAAACGTTTTTTCTCACCTCAGTCTTAAATGACCTCCCCTTTATTCTAAGACTGTGGCCCCTGGTTCTGGACTCGCCCAACATTGGGAACATTTTTCCTGCATCTAGCTTGTCCAGTCCTTTTATAATTTTATACGTTTCTATAAGATCCCCCCCTCATCCAGTTCTTTTTTTATTGTACCGTTGCTGGCAACTTCATTTCACTGCATTATCGATGAAAAAATCTGATTGATTAATTGAATGATCTGTCTGGTTAGCAAGCAAAGCAGAGCTTTCCACTGAACCTCGGTAGGTACATGTCACAATACTAAACCTAAACCTAAACTGAAATTAAACTAAAGATAAGATCTTGAGGTCGTCTACCTGTACGATGGAACTGCAGATGCTGATTAACACCAAAGATGGGCACAAAATGCTGGAGTAACTCAGTGGGACAGGCAGCATCTCTGGCGGAAAGGAATAGGTGATGTCTCGGGTCGAGACCTGACCTGAAGTCAGAAGAAGGGGTTTGACCCAAAACATCACCTATGCCTTCTGTTCAGAGATGCTGCCTGACCCGCTGAGTTACTCCAGCATTTTGTATCTATCTTTGGTGTAAACCAGCATCTGCAGTTCCTCCCTGCACATGGACTACATCGAGATGGCTGTGATGAGTATGGGACAGCCATCCCCACCTGTTTGTGGACCGTGGATTTACTCAGAAGGTGCCGAAATTCCTCCTCATCTACTTTCTAAAGATACGTCTTCTAAAGATTAATTATATTGTCCAAACAAAATACCAAGTGCCTGAGGAACTGGTCAGACAGCATCTCTGAAGGACATGGATAGGTGACATTTTGGGTGAGGATGCTTCAATAGACAATAGACAGGTGCAGGAGTAGGCCATTTGGCCCTTCGTGCCAGCACCGCCATTCACTGTGATCATGGCTGATCATCCCCAATCAGTGCCCCGTCCCTGCCTTCTCCCCATATCCCCTGACTCCGCTATTTTTAAGAGCCCTATCTAGCTCTCTCTTGAAAGCATCCAGAGAACCTGCCTCCACCGCCCTCTGAGGCAGAGAATTCCACAGACTCACCACTCTCTGTGAGAAAAAGTGTTTCCTCATCTCCGTTCTAAATGGCTTACTCCTTATTCTTAAACTGTGGCCCCTGGTTCTGGACTCCCCCAGCATCGGGAACATGTTTCCTGCCTCGAGCATGTCCAAGCCCTTAACAATCTTATATGATTCAATCAGATTGATTTAGATGCTTCTATGCAATCTTATATGCTTCTTCAGACTGATTTAGAAACTCTAGTTTTATTGGCTGAGTGGTACATTTGTTGTCTTACAACGCCAGAGACCCGGGAGTGAATAGATGATGTATCGGGCTGGGATCCTTCTTCAGACTATGGTGTTCTCTGTGTTTACAAAGCCCTTAACGGGCTTGCCCCCACCGACATCAAAAAATCTGCTCACCCACCACACCGCCTCCAGGTCCCTCAGATCGGCCGACTTGGGGCTACTGACCATCCCGCGGTCCAGGCGTAAGCTCAGGGGCGACCGCGGTTTTGCGGTCGCAGCTCCTAGACTGTGGAACAGCTTCCCTCTTCCCTCTTCCCATCAGAACAGCCCCCTCCGTCAACTCAAAAGAGTTTTAAGTCTGGACTTAAAACTTATTTCTACTCTCAAGCCTTTCTTGAGGTCCTCTGAGGGAGCGCTGTATGTATGTATCTATGTATGTATTGTTAGATCTGTACGTAGCACGTTAGTACCTGCACTGATGTAAAGCACTTTGGTCAACGAGAGGTGTTTTTAAATGTGCTATATAGAAAAATGATTTGTGTTTAGTTTAGTTCAGAGATACAGCGTGGAAACAATCCGCTCAGCCCACTGAGTGCCGGCCATCGGTCACCCGTTGACACTAGTTCGACGTTATTCTACTTCCACACACTAGTGGCAGTTTACAGAGGCCAATTAACCTACAAACCTGCACGCCTTTGAGATGTGGGAGGATAACCGGAGCGCCCCAGAGGAAACCCACACTGTCCCAGGGAGAATGTACAAATTTCACACAGACAGCACCCGAGGTCAGGATCGATCCAGGTCTGTGTCGCGGTGAGGCAGCAGTTCTACCCGCTGTACTACCGTGCCACATGATATACCAGACTGATTCCTGGGATGGCAGGACTTCCATATGAGGAAAGACTGGATAGACTCGGCTTGCACTCGCTAGAATTTAGAAGATTGAGGGGGGATCTCATAGAAACCTACAAAATTCTTAAGGGGTTGGACAGGCTAGATGCAGGAAGATTGTTCCCGATGTTGGGGAAGTCCAGAACAAGGGGTCACAGTCTAAGGATAAGGGGGAAGTCTTTTAGGCACGAGATGAGAAAAACATTTTTCACACAGAGAGTGGTGAATCTGTGGAATTCTCTGCCACAGAAGGTAGTTGAGGCCAGTTCATTGGCTATATTTAAGAGGAAGTTAGATGTGGCCCTTGTGGCTAAAGGGATCAGGGGGTATGGAGAGAAGGCAGGTACAGGATACTGAGTTGGATGATCAGCCATGATCATATTGTAGGCTAGAAGGGCCGAATGGCCTACTCCTGCACCTATTTTCTATGTTTCTATGTTTCTATAACAATAAAGAACACACTTAAAATGATACATCAATCACCGGCAATAGCATGCTCTGGGACAACATAATTGAATACCAGAGAGTTTGTTCCTCCAATAACACAGCCCCCTCTCCCACCCCCACCCCTGTACCACAGTGGAAAAGAAACTTACATTTGTTGCGCAGTCATCTTGAGTGGGTTGAGTGGGACTTGAACCCCTGACCTTCTGAGCATTAATCATCTATCTGATTGCCTGTTTTTTTTTTTTAAGTATCTGGCAGAACCAGGTTTGTATTTAATTAACCCATCAGCATTACTGATGGGAAAGGAAAACAGCAGCGATCACAAGCTCCACTGAAAGATATCAGATTGCAGGACTCATCAGACAGAACTCTTGTTTTAAAGAAGGAACTGCAGATGCTGGAGAATCGAGGGTACACAAAAAGCTGGAGAAACTCAGCGGGTGCAGCAGCATCTAAGGAGCGAAGGAGATAGGCGACGTTTCGGGTCGAGACCCTTCTTCAGACAGAACTCTTGTGTTGGGTTGCAAAACCAAAGTCTGGCTATTATCATTAAGAAGTATTTTTCTTCCCCAGAGCTTATCGCCTACCCCAGAATCTCTGCTGAGTCTGAAACAGCCTGCTTGAGTAACTGCGCGAGATCTTTGCACCTCCCCCAACTACATTCCTTTTCGAACAAGTTTAAGGTTCCAGATTTACTGTGCATCTTGCTGTTGGATAAAGCCTTCTTCTGACTGTCTTGCCACGCCCAAACAGTTGGGTTGCAGAGTGGAAGGGGAGTGGAGGACAGGCAGCATCTCTGGAGAGAAGGGATGGGTGGTGTTTCGGGTCGAGACTGAAGAATGGTCTGAAGAAGGGTCTCGACCCGAAACGTCACCCAATCCTTCTCTCCAGAGATGCTGCCTGTCCCGCTGAGTTCCTCCAGCATTTTGTGTCTACCTTCGATTTAAACCAGCATCTGCAGTTCTTTCCTGCACCTCTTGCAGAATGCGCCTGTAATGCCCCTGTCCCACTTAGGAAACCTGAACGGAAACCTCTGGGGACTTTGCACCCCACCCAAGGTTTCCGTGCGGTTCCCGGAGGTTCCCGGAGGTTTTTGTCAGTCTCCCTAATGGTCGAAAGTGGTTTCCGTTTTAAAAATCGGTAATTTTTTACTCGAAGCCGGTTGCGATGCTAGTTGAAGGTGGTTGCCGGTCTCCCTAATGGTCGAAAGTGGTTTCCGTTTTAAAAATCGGTAATTTTTTACTCGAAGCCGGTTGCGATGCTAGTTGAAGGTGGTTGCCGGAGGACAAAAACCCTCCGGGAACTGCACGGAAACCTTGGGTGGGGCGCAAAGTCTCCAGAGGTTTCCGTTCAGGTTTCCTAAGTGGGACAGGGGCATAACCTGGCCATGTTGGAGTCATAGAGTGATACAGCGTGGAAACAGGCCCTTTGGCCCAACCTGCCCACACCGGCCAACATGTGCCGCGTTTGGCTGCTATCCCTCCAAACTTGTCCTATCCATGTTCCAGTATAACTGTTGCTTAAATGTCCCAGCCTCTACTACCTCCTCTTGCAGCTCATTCTTCACATCCACCACCCTTTATGTGAAAGGGTTACCCCTCAGGTTGTGGTACTTCAATATAGAAGCAAGGAACAGCAGTTGCCGGGTTTAATAAAGAACACACAAAATGCTGGAGTAACTCAATGGGTCAGGCAGCATCTCTGGAGAACATGGAGAGGTGGCAAGGAAGGGTCTCGGCCCGAAACGTCACCCATTCCTTCTCTCCAGAGATGCTGCCTCTCCTGCTGAGTTACTCCAGCTTTTTGGACCCTTCCCAACCCGAAACGTCGCCTATCCATGTTCTCCAGAGAAACGGCCTGGCCAAATGAGTTACTCCAGTACCTTGTGTCTCTGATTTGTGGCAGCATAATAATTAAGTTACAGCGCATGCAGTTAGACTTCTGGACCAAATTTTCAGTAGCATATGGTTCAATCCCATGATGACAACTGGGGAATTTAAATTAAGGCAATTAACTAAAATCTGTATTTAAAGGAAAGCTAGCTTTTAATCATGAAACTACTGAATTATTGAGCAGATGGGTGCGGAAGAGGTTTACAAGAATGCTGCCAGGATCGGAGAGTATTATGACAAGGCGAGATTGGACAAACTTGCAGTGTTTTCTCTGGAACGGCAGAGACCAAGGGGAAAGGTCATGGAAGTGTACAAGCTCAGCGGTAGAGTTCTCAAAGTTCTTCGGTGTCCTCCGACACTCCACAAAGACGTACCGATTTGTGGGTTGACTGGCTTGGTTTCAATGTAAATTGCCCCGATGGGATAGCGTTAGTGTACAGGGATTACCAATCAGTGAGGACTCGGTGGGTTGACGGGCCTGTTTGCGCGCTGTATCTCTAAAACTACAACTAAAACTAGGGCATAATTTTAAGGGAGACAATTAAAATGCTGGAGAAGCTCAGCGGGCGAGGCAGCAACTATGGAGTGAAGGAATTGGCGATGTTTCGGGTCGAGGCCCTTCTTCAGACAAAGTCTAGCAACAAGTCGGCAAGTATTTTTACGCAGGGGTTGGTGAGTACCTGGAACCTGCTGCCAGGAATAGAAGTTGAGCCAGATGTGATAGTGGCATTGAAAAATATTTTGGATATTGTTGATTCCACTGTGGTGGAGGTTTATGTTAAATTTTATTGTGTATTGTTGCTTAGTATGGCTGTATGGTAACTCAAATTTCACTGTACCTCAATTCTGCTAGCCCTTGCTGTCTCCTCCCCTTCCCACCTCTCCCTCAGCCCTCGGGCCCTGGCATTCCCTCTCTCTCTATCTCCCTCCCCCACCCTAGTCGCACCAGCTTCTCATTTTCACACCACAAACAGCTTACAATGGCTTGTTCCCTTTATCATCGATACTTTTTTGCATATCTTTCATTCATTGTTCTTTATCTCTCCACATCACCGTCTATATCTCTCGTTTCCCTGATCCCTGACCAGTCTGAAGAAGGGTCTCGACCCGAAACGTCGCCTATCTCCTTCGCCTCTTAGATGCTGCTGCACCCGCTGAGTTTCTCCAGCTTTTTGTGTAACCCCCCCCCTTCACTGTACCTTAATTGGTTAAGTGACAATAGACACGAACTTGAACTTGGATAGACTCAGGGAATGGAGGGCTGCGGATTATTTGCATGCATTTAAGATTTGGACTTGGCGTCATTGTGCGCTAAAGGGCTTGTTCCAGTGCTGTCCTGTTTTTGTTTCTGACAGAGAGTGTTGGGTGCCTGGAATGCCCTGCCAGGGGTGGTGGAGGCACATATCACAGCGGTGTTTAAGGGACGTTTGGACAGGGAATAGAAGTATGTGGACAGAATAGAATCAGAGACGATCAGTTCATCTCGGATTCATGTTCGGCACCAACACTGCGGCTCAACGTTTTATGTTCTGCGGTTCCGCGAAACTCCCACCAGGCTCCGACCAACCCTGGATAACCTGGCGCAGTCCAAACAGACTGCGGACAGGCATGGGGAGCGGCAAATCGGACATGCGGAAGTGGGGATATACTGAAGATGCGGCAGACTGGGCCTCCGTACTATGGAACATCTCCTGAGCCGTGACATGCGGCCTAAAGGGCCTGTCCCACTTTCTCGACCTAATTCACGACCTTTTTTACTCGTGGACATTTTTCATCAGGCTAGAAAAAACGCCCCGACCTACTTGATGCCACGAGTGCCTACGACTAGCATCACTGCCTGCTACGACCTACCTACGACCTCGTGACGACCATGCTGCGAGTATGAGTCAAGCGCAAACTCGGCAGAGGTCGTGAATTGGGTCGTGGATGTGGGACAGGCCCCTGACACATACGTGCACTGTGTTCTTCCCAAAAACCCTCTCTGGCTTAAGTCCTCCCTCCACCACCTCCAGTTTAAATTCCATTTGGAATGTTTTGGAGGACCAGGAAACCAAGAACCAAGAAAAAAGGGCCTTGCATAGGCCCAGCAATGTGGCACTAAATTTTGCTCGCTATTGGCAAACAGCCGTGTGATGACACGAAATATTAGTAATGTTCTGTGGTAGAAATTGTCTGGTCTTTTGCAGGGAAATAAATTTGCTGTCCTTTGTCAACCTTCTCAGGGATTGAATCGGAGAATTGTAATTTTCAGGGAGAGAAATTGGCCATCCTTAGCCGATCTGGACCACATTTGACCGTCGTGAGCGGCACGGTGACGCAGCGGGTAGAGCTGCTGCCTCACAGCGCCAGAGACCCCGGTTCAATTCAATTCAATACAATCTTGAATTGTCATTGTGCAGTGTACAATACAGAGACAACAGAATGCAGTTGGTGTCTCCGAAGGGCGAACTTATGAATAAACAAGTAGTTGCGCAGTAGTATGAGTATATACATCTATACACATACAGTGGTATCCGTGCAATTTGCTGGTGATTGGATAGTCCGGGGGGAGGGGGAGGGAGGGGTGGAAACAGGCAGTCATTGAGGTGCAGCGTTGAGAAGTGCGACAGCCGCAGGGAAGAAGCTGTTCTTGAGCCTGCTGGTCCGGCAGCGGAGGGACCTGTAGCGTCTCCCGGATGGGAGGAGGGTAAACAGTCTATGGTTGGGGTGTGAGCTGTCCCTGGCGATGCTGTGCTCCCTGCGCAGGCATCGTTTGCCATGGACAGACTGAATGGAGGCGAGTGAGGAGCCTGTGATGCGTTGGGCGATCCTCACCACCCTCTGCAGAGCTTTCCGGCCGGCGACAGAGCAGTTACCGTACCATACTGTGATGCAACCATTCCATCTGGACCACGGGTGCTGTCTGTGTGGAGTTTGCACCTTCTTCCTGTGACCACGTGGGTTTCCTCTGGATGTTCCAGTTTCCTCCCACATTCTGAAGACGTGCAGATTTGCAGGTTAATGGGCTTCTGTTTGATTATTAGGACTGGATGTTACAATCCCTAAGATTTCACTACAATTGACATTTTTGGGGATGACCACCAGGTGAATTTTGCTAACAAGCAGACACATCTTCAGTTGTGTAGCTCAACGTCACTGGGTGTTTCGGCCTTTTATCACAAGGCACCCTCAGTCGAGGCAGGCCCACCGCAGGTTGATCGGACCTGGGTGTGTGTCTTATTGCTAGCCTCTAGATGGTCACGTGGCAGCCCGGACAGCATCTTTCCTCTTCTGCCACAGCCAGTGACTGCTCCGTTCGGCGAGATCTTTTATTGCCCTCCTTTGTGCCTGCCCTTTGACTCCTACTTCCCTCAGGAGCCTTGCGGTGGCACTGGCTACAAAGCCCCTGCACCCCGCCTCCACTGGACACACCCTTACCCTCCAACCTCTCTCCTCTGCCTCTGCTGCAAGGTTTGAATATCGAAGCTTTTTCCTTTCATAAGTTGTCCCCCAGTGTGAGGATTGAACCAGTTTAGTTTCATTTATTTTGTTGCCTGCTAACCAGTCAGTGGAAAGACTATACAGGATCACAATTGAGCCGTCCTCAGTGTGCAGATGCACGATGAAGGGACTAGCATTTAGTGAAAGATAATGTCCGATTAAAGACAGTCCAAGGGTCTCCAATGAGGTAGATGGGAGGTCAGGACCGCTCTCTAGTTGTAGGTAGGATGGTCCAGTTGCCTGATAACAGCTGGGAAGAAACTGACCCCGAATCTGGAGGAGTGCGTTTTCACACTTCTGGACGGGGGGATCGCTGGTCGGCACGGACTTGGTGGGCCGAATGGCCTGTTTCCAAGCTGTATCTCCAAACTAAACTAAACTAATCTATGTGATCGAAGATAGACACAAAAATGCTGGAGTAACTCAGCGGGACAGGTGGCATCTCTGGATAGAATGAATGGGTGACGTTTCGGGTCGAGACCTGTCTCCAGACAAGGGGATGTATGGCCTCCTGTGTCTGATGCCTGGTGTGGAATTAGCAATTGACAATAAATGCTGGCATTGCCAATGAGACTGCCACTTGAAGCAATCAACGTAGACAGGTAATATGTTTTCCTCCTGAGACGCTCGCATCCTGCGAACAAATAAAATATTCAAACCTCCTGAAACGGGAAAATTGCCAAATCGATGCAATACACATTAATGTCTCGTTATATTCAGTGATAACTTCTCAATTCTATTTAGGCACTCATGTTGATTATACCAAGCGAAACACTCGCACGGAGCGATGAGAAGGAGCTGAGTTATCACCAGCGACAAAACAGACATTAATCCAGGCAGCTTAAGCAAAACTCTGGGAAATTCAGGTGCTTTCTTCTAATCAGCCTCACTGATGATGCCGAAGATTGTAAGTAGCTGTCGCAAGGTACAGGCACTCGCATAATTCTTCACACTCCTTTGTTTGGAGTCCAGATGATGAGATTTCTAGTGTGCCTGAACTATCAATTCAATTTCAGCACGATCTTAAAGGAGTAAAATGTTTGCATAAAAGTGAAGTGACACCATAGAACACACAGCCGTATAACTCACGTCTGAAGAAGGGTCTCGACCCGAAACGTCACCCATTGCTTCTCTCCAGAGATGCTGCCTGTCCCGCTGAGTTACTCCAGCATTTTGTGTCTGCCTTCCGTATATATAAGATATTAATACAGTTTCAATGGGGTTTTTTTCATGATATTTTATTGTCACATGTATCGAGTGAAATTATTTTTTGCATACAGTTCAGTAAAAAATATTACTATACATTAGCACTATCTGAGATTAAATATAAGTGTATAGCAACTGAGACACTATACAAGAGTCTCCAGGTTTTTAGAGCCATTTTCACATCCAAGTTGTTGCACGTTTATGTCAGAGGACATATGTTTATAAGTCAGAGGACATATGTTTAAGGTGAAGAGGAAAAGATTTAATATGAATCTGAGGGTTAACTTTTTCACACAAAGGGTGGTGGTGGGTGTATGGAACGAGCTGCCGGGGGAGGTAGTTGAGGCTGGGACTATCGCAACGTTTAAGAAACAGTTAGACAGATACAAGGATAGGGCAGGTTTGGAGGGATATGGACCAAACGCGGCAGGTGGGGCTAGTCTCGCTGGGACATGTTGGCTGGTATGGGCAAGTTGGGCCGAAGGGCCTGTTTCCACACCGTATCACTCTATGACTCTATGACTTTGAAGGATCATGCTCTCATGACTCTAAGACCCAATCATGGGCAGGTGGGACGCGTGTAGAGGGGCCATCTTGGTTGGCATGGGCAAGTTGGGCCAAAGCACCTATTTCCGTGCTGTGAAGCTATGACTTAATCTGGAGGAAATGACAGATGTGGGGAAGGAGCTGGTGACGGATGAAGTTGTTGCACCGGCATGACAGAGATTAAAGACAAGGAGACAAATGGAAACATCAAGCCTTTGCTTCACACAATACTGTTAGGCCAGCAGTTCCAGAGGGGTGTGTGTGTGTGTGTGTGTGTGTGTGCCTGTGTGTGCGTGTGGGTGAGAGTGGGCATCTGTGAGTTTGTATGCATTTGCTTGTGTGTTTTAGTGTCTGTGTGTCTGTGTTTGTGTGCGTTTGTGTGAGTGTGTTTTTGTCTTTGTCTGTGTCTGTGTATGTTTGTATGTGTCTGTGTGTGTATTGGTGTGTGTGTGTGTGTGTGTGTGTGTGTGTGTGTGTGTGTGTGTGTGTGTGTGTGTGTGTCTGTATGTGTATGTGTGTGTCTGTGTGTGTGTGTGTGTGTGTGTGTATGTATGTGTGTGTCTGTGTGTGTATGTCTGTGTGTGTGTATGTCTGTGTGTGTCTGTGTGTATGTATGTGTGTGTGTGTGTGTGTGTGTGTGTTTGTGTATGTTAGTTTATGTGTATGTGTGTGTGTATGTCTGTGTGTGTGTGTATGTGTATGTGTGTCTGTGTCTGTGTCTGTGTCTGTGTATGTTTGTGTGTCCATGTGTGTGTGTGTGTGTGTGTGTCGTGTGTGTGTATGTGTGTCCGTGTGTGTGTGTGTGTGTGTGTGTGTGTGTGTATGTATGTGTGTGTGTGTGTGTGTGTGTGTGTGTGTGTGTGTGTCTGTGTGTGTGTGTGTGTGTGTGTGTGTGTGTGTGTATGTATGTGTGTGTGTATGTTTGTGTATGCTAGTTTATGTGTATGTGTGTGTGTTTATGTGCTTGTGAGTGTGTGTGCGTGTGTTTGTGTGTGCATGTGCGTGAGAGAGTGCCTGCATGCATGCGCGTTTGTGCGCCCCTTTACTTACATGCACATCACCTGGTTTTGACTTTGGATGCATTGGTGCAGCAACCACTTCAGTTTATCAGATGCATTCCTCATCAAGTAAGGGATGTTTGGTTTGAAAGGTGTGGGGAGAAGAGGGAATGACCAAATTGGTGAGTCAGAAGAATGGATATGTGTCAATCATGAAGATGCAATCTGATGCAGGAATAGTAATGGGCTCTGGGCTTTTTGACTGCCTGGAGGGATTGTTATCTGCAGAGACATTCTCGATGCTGCTCTGCATGTTCAAGGGACATACCTGTAAAAAGAACGTATGGAGGTGAACCCGCCTCTTAACTAAACAGTGAAACTAAAATTCTTTCCTAAGTAGTTTTGGCTACAATGTTCTTGCCCTTTCATCTCAGGTCAGTAGGTTACAACCCACGTCATGAGAAAATGTGCAATGATTATAATTGCATTCCATCCTTTTGTTTTAGCCTCCAACAAGGTCCGCCACTTGTAACAAGTTGCTCACATTCCCCCATAATCTGCAGATCTATTTCCTGATGGCTCGAGATTTCATACAGAATCGCCTGTTAAGATTAAATGAGAACTTACCAGTTTGAAGTTTGATCTTTATTTTATGAGGAGTTACGATGAGGGATTACGTGAAGACCCCGCCAGCACGCATGCGTGACATTCTTCAAAGCAGTGGTGTGAAATCACAGATACCAGAGTAGACTAATATAGTAAAATAAGAGAGAACTTCCATACCAGTTGAACTTTATAATAGAGGGTTTTGGGAGCGGAGGGCACGTAATCCCTCATCGTAACTCCTCATAAAATAAAGATCAAACTTCAAACTGGTAAGTTCTCATTTAATCTTACTATTTTACTTCGGAGTCATGTGAGTGACTACATGAAGATTTCAAAGCTCTGTGATTTCATGCCCTGGAACGAGACCATGCTCACACACTGCCATTCTGGGAAGGAGGATGAACGTATTTCACACACGACACTGTGCTGAAAAACAATAAAGGTATTATTCATACCTAAAATAATATGCCCCACATTGGGTAATTTATTTTACAGAACTTAATTTTTCCCTGCAAACGTCTCAGGATCGGCCACGGGTTTATTATAAAGCATTGAACGCGTTCATTGCTCCACCCCGCTGTGGCAAGGATGTGGTCCATAGGAACTCCCATCATCCTAGCGTCCGATGTAGATGCAGCCCTGTTGGAGTGAGATTTGAAACATTAGTATTCACCACTGCACGTAATACCACCCGAACCATCTGGATATGGTTTGCACTGTGACCTTAGGTGAGGGCATTTATGGCTAATGAGAAAGCTCTCTCCGTGCCTCATAAGTGTCTTGGTGACTATATATTGGAAAATATGTGTCACTATGCAGGGCCGACTATCTGCAGGATAGGCCAGAACTCTAATATTGGCCAGAGGAACCGGGTCAGTCTTGTTTAAGTACCCCTGTATGTAGCAGGTTATCTGCCATTTGTGACATACATGACATCCTATACTAGCTTGTGTAAGGACTGGACCCGTTGTGCTGATCCAAGTGCCATAATCATTCCCATCTAGGATATTAATTTGTCCAGAGTGAGCCCCGATATTGGTGTCCATCCTCGTAACATGGTGTACTACCTATGTCCCATATATAGGTGTATCTGGGCCTGGGGGGGATAGAGTACAAATACCCCTCATTCGTTTAGGTACTAGTGGGTGTGATCCTATAGCCAGGTGATCACTCCCTCTGCCCAGATATTAGATAGGGCACTCCTTGCACAATAATGGCACTGTAACTCAATCCTTCATCAAAATTAAGGGTGGTCAGAACTCCAGCACTTCAGTGTTGGTGGCTGAGTCATATGTAGTGTTCCTCCTGGTGCAGAACATTTCCCATTTCCTGACATATGTCAGGTACTGTCTTCTCGTAGACTCCCTGCACGACGCTGAGATGGCATTGATCGTCCTGTCGGAGAGTCCGTATCCCAGAAATGGCCTGTTCAGAAACTGCAAATCAACAAGTTCATACAGTCATGGCACGGATACGTTCCCGCACGGGGTGTGCCAACCTCCTTGGCCGTTGTTGATCCAGATGCAGGGTTCTGAGACCATCTTTGTACTGTTGGGAACCATGGTACCCGTTGCGGCGTCTTGTTTAATTATTGTATGACTCGCCTGATGAGGCAGAAGGGGAAAATGCATAGCAAAACAAATCCCCCCCCCCAATGCAGCGAGAAATCGTCCATCGCTGCTGTCCCTGGGTCTGGTTCCCAAGCAACATATGTTGGTAGTTGGTGAATTAGTCCGGATGGAAAAAAGGTCGATATCTGGTGTCCCATACCGGTCTCTAATATCTGTAAACACTTTCCGATCCAACATCCATTTAATGTTGTCGTTGAATTTACGTGACCTGATGTCTGCCACTGTATTTAGCTTACCTGGAAGGTAAGTGGTTGAGATCCAAATCTCTCTCCCAGACACCAGTGCCAGATATTATTAGCCAATTCATCACATGATATCGACTTTATTTCACCCATATGATTATATATAGGCCCCCACTGTGGTATCAATTTGTACCGTACATGCAACTGGTGCTCATCTGAGCAGTAGGCCCTGAGTCCATGAAACGCTCCCAGCATTTCTAGATAATTAATTCCTAGTGCTTTAAACAGAATAATTTTTGTGCACTCATCTGCCACCACAACTTGCGGTGGTATTAGTTGCTCCCCAACCTTTAGCACTGGCATCAGTCTGTAATGTACCCTAGGGATATAGAATGGGGTGATGGGGTTAGGATAATGTTGAACATTTCTATCCACCAGTTTAATTCTGATTTACTTTCCCTGGTAGTTGCATAGGCCTATTGAAATGGCCTGCATGATTTTTGAGAGCTAAAATTTCCCTCTTCCAGGTTTTAATAATGGAGTGGTCCAATTGTGCTGCTGGGAACGCAGCCACCAATTTCCCAATCACTCTTGCTCCTTGCCGAATGGATGGTTCCCTGATGCCAGTGAGGCTTTTGCATACTCCCATCAAGTCTGTCACTTTGTTTGGTGGCAAGGTGATAGACATATGAACAGAGTCAATAGTGAACCCCAAATAATCCATGGTAGTGGAGGGTTCCAATTTGATTTATCTGGATGTACGTTAAACCTCTCTGTTGTGGCTGATACCACCAATGTAGCCAGCTCCAATTTTCACCTACAATGAGAATATCATCAAGGTAAGCCATGACGATATGGTTATGTTTCTTTAAGTATGCTAAAGCTGGTTTTAATAAATTTGTAATAGCCTGGGTGCTGATGACAACCCATTGGATAAGGCATACTGCCATAGCTGTCCCATCCAGATAAATTTCAGGTATTTACGATGACCCTGTGTGTGACAAACGTGTCTATTTTGAAATGGGCATACTGAACGGAAGTATTTAGTTCGGTCAAATCTGTAATGATACGGCAACCACCATCTTTTTAGTTTTTTATAAATATATTTGATACGATCTCTTGAAATTCTCTGATTGTTTTCTCAATCCCTTTTGTGTTTATTCTTAGCAGTTCAGCATGGCCTGCTGTTCTCTCTTTTTGTGAAGTATGAACTTCCTGCTAGGCGTATGCTGAACTGGGACGGTAGTTCGTATACAAATTCAATTTTGTAATTCTGAATACTTCCGAGTATGTAAAAGTTCAGAGGTAAAAGTGCAGCACACATGATGAAACAAGTGCAACCGTCCCCCAACTTTTGATGAATCGGACATGCAATGTTTTTTAATACAACCAGACCCACCTACCTCCATGGTTACCGGTGTTGTGTGGGTTGTCTCCGCAGTTGTTTCTTCTGGTATTGTGTTGCTGCGTTGTGGGGTTGGCGCATTTTCCATGAAGGCCGGGCTGGGCCATGGTCTGAAAGACCGCTGTGCAGGTGGGCCGGCCTTCGAGCTTTCACCACCAGATGGTCTTCCATAGCACGGTCCATTCCATGGTCTTCTGGTGGGTGTGTAGGGGTGCTGCCGCTGTTGATAGTGGGTTTTAGAGGTGCTTGGCACCTTGATCAGGCCTATAGCCTTGGCTTCCTCATGCAGGTCTTTCACCTGCTTCGGGAGGTCCCCCAACAGCAATTTTGGCGCCTGTGTGCTACTTGTCTTGCATAATTCCGCACTTCTTGATGATGCTCTTCCTGTAACTGTAAAATCTCCACTGAGTATTACACAATCTGCTAGAGCATCACGTAACTCTTCAGGCAAATCAACCCCATCAGTTGTCCTGGTACTGCTGTGATTTTAGCAGCCAGCAGTTTCCTCTGGAGCTTCCCCTCCTGGCTCCTTATAGATGGGCTCCTGTTGCCCCTGATGGGGTCATAGACTGCTGGTACTTTAAGAGAAATGGAGTTCTCTGGAGCAATGTACTTCCCAGCCATAAAGTTAATGGCTTGCTCCTGTAGCTGGTTTGTAGCCATGTATTTTGTACTGGCTTGCAGCTTTGTATAGGCAGTCCTTCTTGAGTTGGTACAGCATGTGTTCTCACAATTCTTCTGCTGCTCTCTCTTCTGGCACCCCTCACAGTTGACTGTTCAGCCATTGCCCCTTCTTCAGGGTCAGCCCAGCTCTGACCCCTAATGCTCCCCTGCGAAGAGGGTGAGACATTTGGCAGTCCTTGAAAGGATGCTGCTGTGGGTCTGCGAAGAGACCCACTGTGACTCTGCCCCTGCATAAGCAGGTCACGCTGGAGCACTGCTCCCCACCCGCTCCCGCGGGAAAGACGCCCGCCGTCGCTATCCGTGAACGGGGTGTCTTCAGGTCCGGACCCAGCCGAGTCAACGGACCTGTCCGACTTCCGGGTGGTTTTGCCGCCGACCGCGGCGCACCTGCGGTCTGTAGCGGCGAGAAGCCGGGAGCTGCTGGCAGCACCTGCAGCTCTGGAGAGACGGCACGCTGCTGGCTGCTTCCACAGCAGCGGTATCAGCTGCTGCTCTCCCCTGCGCGACTCCATGGTGCTCCCTCCGTTCTGAAAAAGAAACACACCGAGTCGCCACGCTCACCAGAAAAGGTAAGACTTACCTTCAGTAATTTTTCAAAACTCACGCTGGAGGAGCGGCGCTCCTCCCGACTGTCGCTTCCGCAATGCGTTCGACGATATGTCGCGCATGCGTGCTGGCGGGGTCTTCATGTAGTCACTCACGTGACTCCGAAGTAAAATCGCCTGTTCACTCTCTGTAAAACTCGCAGACCGACTCAGTAAACTGGTGGCAGAGTTAAAGAAGCTGGAGTGGCTCAGCGGCTCAGGCCGCATCTCCAGAGGAAAAGAATGGGTGACGTTTTGGGTCAAGACCATACTTCTACTCAGTCTGAAGAAGGGTCAGGCTTGCTGTCGGAGAGACAGCACGGCTAATTAGTTCATCATGCTTTTTGTGGAGAGAGTATCATTTTTACTCTTAAATCCAAACTCGGAGGGGAGAGATGAGTTCACATCTTCCCATCTCCACCCCTTTCCGCCTTCCGCACAGACCGTTCCCTCTGCAACTCCCTGGTTAACTACTCCCTTCCCATCCAAACCACCCCCTCCCCAGGTACCTTCCCCTGCAACCGCAGGAGATGCAACACCTGTCCCTATACCTCCGCCCTCGACTCTGTCCAGGGACCCCGACAGTCCTTTCAGGTTAGGCAGAGGTTCACTTGCACTTCCTCAAACCTCATCCGTGGTTCAAGATGTGGACTTTTATACATCGGGAAGACCAAACGTAGACTGGTATGAACATTGATTTCTCTAACTTCAAGTAACCCCGGCATTCTCTCTCTCTCTCTCTATCCCTCCCGCAACCAAGTCACACCAGCTTCTCGTTTTCACCCAACAAACAGCTACCTATGGCCTGTTTCCTTTATCATCATTGCTTTTTTGCATATCTTTCATTCATTGTTCTTTATCTCTCCACATCATCATCTATATCTCTCGTTTCCCTGATCCCTGACCAGTCTGCAGAAGGGTCTCGACCGTCTCTGTGGAATTCTCTGCCTCAGAGGGCGGTGGAGGCCGGTTCTCTGGATACTTTCAAGAGCGAGCTAGTTAGGGCTCCCGTTCTGACGTCTGAAGTCCGACGTCAGAACGGGAGAACAACCTCAGCCACTTGGAGTCCCGAATCGGCCACTTCCCACCGGAGCCCGCGGCTCCCAAAGTCCACAGGCCGCGCTCCGACTGAGCCACTGAACGATGGAAATGGTACCACAGAGCTCACAGTAATGCTGCCTTTATTGGTATTCCAGCTGCATCTTCTAATGATCTGGGGACGCAAACCTGAATACCACTTTGCAAAAGTAAATGCAGTTAATTGCATTCAAATATGCAGCATATCAAATATTCACATCTGCAGAACCTGCCAGCAGATTCAGACGTCACGATGGCACAGCTGGTAGAGTCGCTGCCTTACAGCGCACAGAGCGTCAGCTTGAGACGCATAAATAGATTAGACAGTTAGAATGTTTTTCCCCCAGGTGGAAATATCAATGTCGAGGGCAGAGCTTTAAAATGACGGGGGGGGGGGGGGGGCACAGTTTTAAGGAGATGCACCAGGACAAGTTTTTTACTCAGATGCCACTTTTTTAAATTTTTTTAATGATACAAACACTTTTATTCAGAAAACAGAAACAAGCATACGAGAGGGTAACACGATCAAAACTGCCTTTGTGCAGTTTAGAAACATAGAAACATAGAAAACAGGTGCAGGAGGAGGCCATTCGGCCCTTCGAGCCAGCACCGCCATTCATTGCGATCATGGCTGATCGTCCGCTATCAATAACCCGTGCCTGCCTTCTCCCCATATCCCTTGACTCCACTAGCCCCTAGAGCTCTATCCAACTCTCTCTTAAATCCATCCAGTGATTTGGCCTCCACTGCCCTCTGTGGCAGGGAATTCCATAAATTCACAACTCTCTGGGTAAAAAAGATTTTTCTCACCTCAGTCTTAAATGACCTCCCCTTTATTCTAAGACTGTGGCCCCTGGTTCTGGATTCACCCAACATTGGGAACATTTTTCCTGCATCTAGCTTGTCCAGTCCTTTTATAATTTTATATGTTTCTGTAAGATCCCCCTCATCCTTCTAAACTCCAGTGAATACAAGCCTAGTCTTTTCAATCTTTCCTCATATGACAGTCCCGCCATCCCAGGGATCAATCTCGTGAACCTACGCTGCACTGCCTCAATCACAAGGATGTCCTTCCTCAAATTAGGAGACCAAAACTGTACACAATACTCCAGATGTGGGCTCACCAGAGCCCCATACAACTGCGGAAGAACCTCTTTACTCCTGAGAGTTTATTGTCACATGTCAATGATAGGACAATGACATTCTTGCTTTACTTCAGGCATGAATACAGAACAGATCAGTGTGTCCGTATACCATTGAATATATATATACACACATAAATAAATAAACAGATTAAGTGCATTGGGCTATTTTACTTCGGAGTCACGTGAGTGACTACGTGAAGACCCCGTCCAGCACGCATGCGCGACATTAGCGTTCATGCAGTGCACCCGCGACGAACGGGAGTTCAAGGCGCTCCCGCTACAAATTGAAAAGTCGGGCCGACAGGTAAGTTTTACCGTGGCCGTGTGTCTTTTTCTCTGTGGTCTGCTTGTTTTCAGAAAGAATGAGCAAGACCAGAGGAAAGAAGTCTGCAGCTCGCCCCCGTTCGTCCTCCGTTGAGGAATGTTCTTTGGAGGGGGGGCAAGAGGCGGCGGGTATAACTACCGAGCCGAGCCCAGCACCGCTAGTGCTGCCTGAGCAGCGGTCTGGAGGTACCTGCAGCCAGATGAAGATGCCACACCGCTCGAGAGCGACACAGGCAGCCGCCTAAGCCGCATGGAACGGCTTATGGAGCAATTGCTCCAGCGAGATCTGCTGAGAGAGCAGCAGCAGCCTCGCCAAGGGAGCTCAGGCACTCCCGCAGTGCCCTTTACGGCACTGGCCATTGCTTCACCTTCTTTTGAAGGCAGCATTGGCGACCAGGTCTGGGCTGGTCAAGAAGAGGGGTCGCTGGCTGAAGATGTCCGGAGTACGCAGGGTGTACAGGATCAGGAAGAGCTGCTGGGTGTGGTCAACCGCTACGTGGCCACTCCACGAGCGGGTCGGCCATTAGAGCCGAAACTTGCAGCCAGCATTGACCACCTGTCCTCAAAACCCCTACAAGAACAGGTGGTCAATGAGGCTCTTGAACAATATACAGCCCCAGTAAATTGTACATCATTGAATGTACCAGCTGTAAACAGCCAAATTTGGGGTCATTTGGGGCAGAACATCAGGAACCTGGAGTTGAAGCTCCAGAAAATCATTAAATTACTAACTGCAGGAATAACATCATATGCTCGGTCCATTGATGGTGTGGACATCTCCACAAATCAGCAAGACACATTAGCTCTGCTGTGCACCACTCAATATGAAATAAACAATTTACGGAAGGAAATCATCAAGCCTGCCCTCAACCCTAAATTTGCGGGACTTTGCAAAACACCGGGTTCAGAACCTCCTATTCTGCTCTTTGGGAAAGACCTTCCAAAAAAGGTGAAAGACCTAGAGGAAGAATCCAAGACCTTTGGTCTCGTGAGGGCAGGTTTGGGACCGAGCAGACCTAACAAACCCTGGCGGCAGTACCCCATGGCGTCCACCAGTCGTCGACCACACTATGGGACTGGTGAAAGCTCGGGGTCCGCAACCATTCCCCGTAAGCCTTTTTTAGGCCAGGGCCCAGAGCGGACCCCATGGAAAATGCGCCACCCCCAACAACATCAACATCAATATCAACCCTCTACAGCCCAGCAGACGCCTCATCGCCCAGCGAAGAGGCAGAAGAAGCACCAATAACCATGGAGGTAGGTGGGTCTGGTTCCTCTCAGCATATGAGCAGTAGGGGCTCTATACTAACAGGGGGGAGATTGCACTTGTTTTTGGATGCATGGGAATCCATCACTAATGACAAGTATATACTCAGCAGCGTTCATGGCTACAAAATTGACTTTGTTCATGAAAACATTCCGCCAGTTCAGCATATACCCCAAAGGGTATTCACCCTCTCAGTCAAAGAGAAACAAGAGGGTCAAGCTGAACTGATGAGGTTACAAGCAAAAGGTGTAATTGAAAGAACAAAACATGAACCTTTGGAATTTGTGTCCAATATTTTCACTAAAATCAAAAAAGATGGTGGACGTCGCATCATCATTGACTTAACTACTTTAAACAAGTCTGTCAGGTATATACATTTCAAGATGGATACTTTTGAAACAGCCAGACTGTTGGTTTCTAGAGGGTACTTTCTAGCAAGCATTGATTTAAAAGATGCCTACTACTCAGTACCCATACACAAGGAGCATCGTAAATACTTAAAATTTATCTGGATGAAACAGCTATGGCAATTTAAAGCCTTACCAAATGGGCTAACCTCCACTCCAAGGCTGTTCACTAAAATCTTAAAACCCGCCTTGGCATTATTGAGGAAACAAAAGCATATAGTCATGGCGTATTTAGATGACATTTTAATAGTAGGGAAAACCTTGGAGACAGCCATTTTAGCAGTAGCAGCCACCAAACGTTTGTTTGAAACTTTGGGGTTTGTCATACATCCAGATAAATCCAATTTTACACCGTCCACTGCCATGGACTATCTTGGATTTACGATTGATACTGTTCGCATGATTGTAACTCTGCCGAAGGGGAAAGCATCAGAATTGGCGCTATCATGCAACGAACGCATGAATAAACATCAGCCAACCATACGGGAAGTAGCTAGAGTTATTGGCAAAATGGTAGCAGCTTTTCCAGCTGTACAATTTGGGCCTTTGCACTATCAAAATTTGCAAAGAGCAAAAGTGCATGCACTAAAGCAAAACTCAGGTCACTTTGACCGAGCTATGAGTTTAACTGCTGAATCCATTCCAGAGTTACAATGGTGGGCAAGGAACGTAAGGCTCAGCTCCAGTCCCATAATAATCACCAACCCAGTATTAACCATTCAAACGGATGCCAGTGCTTTGGGCTGGGGAGCAACTAACATGCAATCCAGCACAGGGGCAGATGGACTAAGTTTGAATCATCTTGCCTACAGACACGGGGTATCAACTACTTAGAAATGTTGGGTGCGTTTTATGGGTTAAAAGCATATTCATCTAATACGCATCATGCACATGTCGGTTGCAATTAGATAATACCACGGTGGTGGCTTATATCAACCACATGGGTGGTGTAAAGTCGATATCGTGCGACAATTTGGTCAACCTAATCTGGCAATGGTGTGTTGAAAGACATATTTGGTTATCAGCAACTTACCTACCAGGTAAGCAAAATACAGTGGCAGACACCAGGTCACGCAGATTCAATGATAACATCGAATGGATGTTAAATCCCAAAATATTTGCTGAAATTACAAAGCAATATGGCACACCAGATATCGATCTATTTGCATCCAGGCTGAATCACCAGGTACCAACGTATGTCGCTTGGGAACCAGACCCTGAGGCAGCAGCAGTTGATGCATTCTCGCTGCATTGGGGGAAAATGTTCTTTTATGCTTTTCCTCCCTTCTGCCTCATCAGTCGGGTATTACGCAAGATTCAGTTGGATTCCGCTTCAGGAATCTTGATAATACCCGACTGGTCTACACAGCCATGGTTCCCAGTGGCCCTCGACATGGCTGTTGAAAAAGCCGTTGGAATTCCCCAGCAGTCGAGAGTTATTAATCCACCCAGTGTCAGGCATTAGTCACCCGTGCCATGACAGAGTCAATCTCCTGGCTTGCAGATTCTAAAAAGACCTCTACTGGGCCTGGGACTGTCTGAGGACGCCATCAACATGATGACCGCATCCCACCGGGTGTCCACCAGGAGACAATACCTGACCAACATAAGAAAATGGGAACGGTATTGCTCCAAAACAGGAACTACCTACACTACAGCTACAGACACCAGTGTTGTGGAGTTTCTGGTTGGATTACATCGGGAAGGACTCAGCTACAGCGCCATTAATACAGCCAGGAGTGCGTTGTCAGCTTATTTGGTTCCAGCAGCAGGACAACTGACTTTGGGGTCCCATCCACTAGTGGTCAAAATCATGAGGGGCATTTTTAACACCAATTCCCCTAGGCCTAGGTACACTCAGATCTGGGATGTCAGCATTGTACTGACGTACCTTAGGGGATGGCCACCACCCAGGTCACTCACGCTGGAACAACTTACACTGAAATCAGTCATGCTCATGGCACTAGTGTCAGCTCAAAGGGTACAGTCCCTCCACCTTCTGAGGCTGGACAGCATGACAGAGTCATTGGACTGTATCACATTTCACATTCAGGGACTGGTCAAACAAACTAGACCAGGTACCACGCCTCCAGTAATGGAGTTCCGGGCATATTCACCTGACCCACGGTTGTGTGCCAAGACCCATCTCGCCAATTACATAGACACAACATACAACTTAAGAGGGAGAGAAAAAGCCTTATGGATAAGCCACAAGAAGCCTCATGGTCAGGTGACGAGCCAAACCATTTCAAGGTGGCTCAAGCAGGTGCTTAAGTCCGCGGGAGTCGATACTAATGTTTACAAATCTCATTCCACCAGGGCTGCATCTACGTCGGCGGCTAGGCGAATGGATGTGCCTATGGACCATATTCTGGCCAGAGCAGGATGGTCCTCGGAAAGAACTTTCCAAAGGTTTTATAATAAGCCGCTGGCGGAACCTGCTACATTTGCAGACAGAATTTTAGAGTCTGCAGCTAATATTTAATTTAAGCCGGGGGAGCTCTCTGTTTTTTGTTATCATTAATAAACCTTTATTTTTCACAAACAGGTTATTGTTGATTGTATAACATGCTTCCTCCCTCTAAGGTCTTCA
Source organism: Okamejei kenojei (assembly GCA_035221665.1). Lineage (NCBI taxonomy): Eukaryota > Metazoa > Chordata > Chondrichthyes > Rajiformes > Rajidae > Okamejei > Okamejei kenojei. Next base: position 7,028,188 of record CM069166.1, read on the forward strand.
GGCAGTGAGTGAAGCATGAGCTGGTACACGGTTCGGATTCACAGAGCTTTGAAGTCTTCACGTAGTCACTCACGTGACTCCGAAGTAAAATAGTAAGATTAAATGAGAACTTACCAGTTCGAAGTTTGATCTGTATTTTATGAGGAGTTATGATGAGGGATTACGTGCCCTCCGCTCCCACCCTCTATTATACAGATCAACTGGTAATTAAGTTCTTATTTTTTCTTTACTATATTTATTTCAATTGTTGTGTTTTTCTGTGAATCCACACCGCTGCTTTGAAGAAATGTCGCGCATGCATGCTGGACAGGGTCTTCACGTAATCCCTCATCGTAACTCCTCATAAAATACAGATCAAACTTTGAACTGGTAAGTTCTCATTTAATCTTACTATTAATGTTCAGAGTTTTGTTTGAGTTGAGTTTAATAGTCTGATGGCTGTGGGGAAGTAGCTATTCCTGAACCTGGATGTTGCAGATTTCAGGCTCCTGTACCTTCTGCCAGAAGGTAGCGGGGAGATGAGTGAGTGGCCAGGATGGTGTGGGTCCTTGATGATGCTGGCAGCCTTTATGAGGCAGTGACTGCGACAGATCCCCTCGATGGAAGGGAGGTCAGAACCGATGATGGACTGGGCAGTGTTTACTACTTTTTGTAGTCTTTTCCTCTCCAGGGCACTCAAGTTGCCGAACCGAGCCACGATGCAACCGGTCAGCAAGCTCTCTACTGTGCACCTGTAGAAGTCAGAGAGAGTCCTCCTTGACATACTGACTCTCCGTAATCTTCTCAGGAAGTAGAGGCACTTTAGGTGATTAGGTGCTTTCTTTATAATTGCATCAGTGTTCTCGGACCAGGAGAGATCTTCAGAGATGTGCACGCCCAGGAATTTGAAGGTCTTGACCCTTTCCACCATCGACCCGTTGATATAAACGTTGATAGATTGGTGGCATTTAAGCGTTTTTTAGATAGGCACATGGATATGTAGGGACTGGAGGAGTACGGTTCATATGTAGGTGGTGCAGTGGGAGAGTTACTGCCTTAAAGTGCCAGAGACCCGGGTTCGATCCTGACTACGGGTGCTATCAGTGCGGAGTCTGTACATTTTCCCCGTGACCTGCGTGGGTTTTTTTCCGAGATATTTGGTTTCGGTATTTAGTTTTGGTTGAGTTTAGTTCAGAGATACAGTGCAGAAACAGGCCCTTCACCCACCGAGTCCGTGCTGACCAGCAACCCCCGCACACAGACAATATCCTACACACATGGGACACACGGCGAGGACCCGGTGGGCTGAGGGGCCTGTTTAGAAACATAGAAACATAGCAAATAGGTGCAGGAGTAGGCCATTCGGCCCTTCGAGCCTGCACCGCCATTCAATATGATCATGGCTGATCATCCAACTCAGTATCCTGTACCTGCCTTCTCTCCATACCCCCTGATCCCTTCAGCCACAAGGGCCACATCTAACTCCCTCTTAAATATAGCCAATGAACTGGCCTCAACTACCTTCTGTGGCAGAAAATTCCACAGATTCGCCACTCTCTGTGTGAAAAATGTTTTTCTCATCTCGGTCCTAAAAGACTTCCCCCTTATCCTTAAACTGTGTGACCCCTTGTTCTGGACCTCCCCAACATCGGGAACAATCTTCCTGCATCTAGCCTGCCCAACCCCTTAAGAATTTTGTAAGTCTCTATAAGATCCATAAGTGTCTATAAGTTTCCGTGCTGTATCTCTAAACTAAACTAAACTAAACTAACCTATCCTACACACACCAGGGACAATTTACAATTTTACCGAAGGTTAATTAAGCTACAAACCTATGCGTCTTTAGGGTGTGGGACTAAACTGGAGCGCCCGGAGAAAATCCACGCAGGTCACGGGGAGAACGTACAAACTCTGTACAGACAGCACCCGTAGTCAGGATCGAACCCGGGTCTCTGGCGCTGTAAGGCAGCAACTCCACTGCTCCTCCACCGTGACACTAAACTAAAAAAAAATTAAAAAGGCCTTCAAGTTACAATTATTTTGTTGTTGTTTGTGGAACTTTGCACCAACTAGATGTTGTAGTTTCTGCAGTAAAGCAGTTACACTTTAAAAATACGAAAACCATTTAAGGCTCTGAGATTTCCTCATTTGGATGGATTTTCGGCAAAGGGCCCATCGGTTTCTTAGCTACTGTTGCCTTTGTGCTGGAGGTCAGCAAGCAAAGCTCCAGAGTGGGATCAGAGCGCATGTGTTCTGCAGTGACTTTTCACCAGTGAATCACACAGAGAACTTTATCTCTTCCACTTTCTCATCCAAGCGGAGATGTCTCACCATGTGGAAACGTGTCTCGTTTGACTTTCAATGGGTCAATGGTTCAAAATCACAAAATCATGACTTGGAAGTTTAGTTTAGTTTAGTTTAGTTTAGTTTAGAGAAACAGGCCCTTCGGCCCACTGAGTCCACGCTGACCAGCGATCCCCGCGCACTAATTCTATCCTATGCACACAGGGATACATTTATAATTATACCAAGCCAACTAGTCTACAAGCCTGCGCGCCTTTGGAGTGCGGGAGGAGACCGGAGCACCCGGAGAAAAAAACACGCAGGTCACGGGGAGAACGTACAAACTCCATACAGACAGCACCCGTAGTCAGGATCGAACCCGGGTCACTGGCGCTGTGAGGCAGCAACTCTACCGCTGCGCCCCGCTGTAATATGACAAGATTTGGAGGCAAGAAGACCCACAGTGCGCGTTGGCTCCCCTTTCGGAGTGGTTTCTCGTTTCCTTAGCTGCCGACCTAAGCCTTCAGTGTAAAATCATAAGGTCATAGGGTCATAAGTGATAGTAGTAGATTTAGGCCATTCAGCCCATCAAGTCCACTGCCATTCAATCATGGCTGATCTATCTCTCCCTCCTAACCCCATTCTCCTGCCTTCTCCCCATAATCTTTGATACACTACTAATTAATAATCTATCTATCTCTGCCTTAAAAATATCCACTAGCTTGGCCTCCACAACCTTCTGTGGGTAAGAATTCCACAGATGCACCATCCAAAAGAACTTTTGCCTCATCTACTTCCTAAAAAAACTTACTTTTAATTAATTCTATGAGCTCTAGTCGCCCACTAGTTGAAAAATCCTCTCCACATCTACTCTACACCGGCCTTCTGCCGTATGTGGCTTCCCAGGACTTATGCAGCTGATCAACAATATGTAGAAATGTGTTGGAAGGAACTGCAGATGCTGGTTCACACCAAGGATAGACACAAAATGCTAGAGTAGCTCAGCGGGACAGGCAGCATCTGTGGAGAGAAGGAACGGGTGACGTTTCGTGTCGAGACCCTTCCTCAGACTGAAGTGGTGACCGCAGCTCAAAATCACTGTTTAATTTTAGTTTTAGAGATACAGTGCAGAATCAGGCCCTTCGGCCCACCAAGTCCACACCGACCAGCGATCCCCGCACATAAACACTGTCCTACACACATTAGGGACAATTTTTTTAATTTATACAAAGCCAATTAACCTACAAACCTGTATATCTTTGGAGTGTGGGAGGAAACCAAAGATCTTGGAGAAAACCCACGCAGGTCACGGGGAGAACGTGCAAACTCAGTACAGACAGCTCCCGTAGTCGGGATCCAACCCGGGTCTCCGGCGCTGGAAGCGTTGTGAGGCAGCAACTCTACCGCTGCGCCACCGTGCCACCCACTTCATTAACTCCAAAGTGGCCCGGATATCGTGAAACAAACCATGGGATCTGTCTTGTAGACATGCAGATGCTTAATTAGCAAATTAATTGTGAATTGGTTCCCATGGATTCTCCAGACTCCAATGCTAAGGAGGAGAGGAGATTTCTAAAGGTATTTTTACAGCATTTCACCCAGGAGGTGAACCTGAGCCAACTTGCTAAAAATATCATCCGTTCATCCCTTGGCCTCCACCAACACACAGCTTTTAACATTTTTTCAAGCTTTTATCTTTTACCTTTGAGGAGCTGTTATAGATTCCGCCTCCATGATTCTGCATATTTGTCTGAACAAACCAAAGCACCGAAAATATGTTTCTAATCTCTCCCTTGTGTTGTTCGAGATGACCTTCAATGTTTTATGAACTGAGTCACCAACCATTCTCCAAAGCGACTTATTCAAGTGTTTTTCTCAATGTTTCCAATTTTATTTGGTTCCCAATTTACTCGAGTAATCACCTACACATGATGCCCCTTGCTATATTGTATTGTATATCTATATTATCATTTATCCTGAGTACTCACATACCCAGAGGAAACAAAAAAACGTTTCTCAACCAGTGTCCATTCAGTGTGCGGTAAAAAATAAATAGAAATAAAAATAAAAAATACATATATCATGAGTTCCAATCGGCAGCGGAACGACAATGGCTCTGCAGTTCCTTGTTTAATAATCCCATTGATAGACTTATTCTCTAAGCCCCCTTTATCCATGTATCTTTAGTAATGTATCGGTGTTTAGCATTGTGTGCAGTGCTAGTCGCCACATTGCAGGATGCAGAAGGTGCCGCAGATGCTGCTGCTTTCATTTCGCTGCACTGTATTGTGTAGGTGACGAATAAATCTGACTATTGACTGTTGCTTGGTGAGAGAGGATTACCTGTAAGAAGATAGGTACAAAGTGCTGGAGTAACACAGCGGGTCAGGCAGCATCTCTGGAGAAAAGGGATTGATGACGTCTCGGGTTGGAACCCTTCTTCCCGACCTAGAACGTCACCCATCCTTTTTCTCCAGAGATGCTGCCTGACCCGCTGTGTTACTCCAGCACTTTGTGGATACATGTGAGGTTATCCACTTTGGTGGCAAGAACAGGAAAGTAGACTATTATCTGAATGGTGGCCGATTAGGAAAAGGGGAGATACAACGAGACCTGGGTATCATGGTACACCAATCATTGAAAGTAGGCATGCAGGTGCAGCAGGCAGTGAAGAAAGCGAATGGTATGTTAGCATTCATAGCAAAAGGATTTGAGTATAGGAGCAGGGAGGTTCTACTGCAGTTGTACAGGGTCTTGGTGAGGCCACACCTGGAGTATTGCGTACAGTTTTGGTCTCCTAATCTGAGGAAAGACATTCTTGCCATAGAGGGAGTACAGAGAAGGTTCAGCAGACTGATTCCTGGAATGGCACGACTTTCATATGAAGAAAGACTGGATAGACTCGGCTTGTACTCGCTAGAATTTAGAAGATTGAGGGGGGATCTTATAGAAATTTACAAAATTCTTAAGGGGTTAGACAGGCTAGATGCAGGAAGATTGTTCCCGATGTTGGGGAAGTCCAGAACAAGAGGTCACAGTTTAAGGATAAGGGGGAAGTGTTTTAGGACCGAGATGAGAAAAATATTTTTCACACAGAGAGTGGCGAATCTGTGGAATTCTCTGCCACAGAAGGTAGTTGAGGCCAGTTCATTGGCTATATTTAAGAGGGAGTTAGATGTGGCCCTTGTGGCTAAAGGGATCAGGGGGTATGGAGAGAAGGCAGGTACGGGATACTGAGTTGGATGATCAGCCATGATCATATTGAATGGCGGTGCAGGCTCGAAGGGCCGAATGGCCTGCTCCTGCACCTATTGTCTATGTTTCTATGTCTATCTTTGGTATAAACCAGTGTCTGCAGTTCTTTGTTTCTACATTTTGGCTGCTCCACTGCAAAGTCTCCTCAAGGTGTGTCTACTTTGAAGAAGTTGTCTTCCCCTCTCCAATGGGAGTTTTGCACCATCTTCTCTCACTGCTCCACCTCTGTGCTTCCTACTGCTCTCTGGCAGAAGAAGGGACCCGATGCGAAACATCACCCGTTCTTTTTCTCCTGGGATGCTGCCTGGCCCGTTGAGTTACTCCAGCACTTTGTGCCTATCTTTGGTGTAAACCAGCATCTGCAGTTCTTTGTTTCTACATTACCTATAAAGAGTTGGCAGACTCAGAGAAACAAGGACCTGCAGATGATATGTGGCATTTGGATCTGGACACTACTTAAGACTGAGAGCAGCATAAATCACAGAGGGGAGAGTAAGCATATCATGGGAGGTGATTTCACAGAGGAGCAGTCAAAATGTAGAATCAACTGCAGACGTTTGTTTACATATAAGGACACAAAGTGCTGGAGTAACTCAGCGGACCAGGCATCATCTCTGGAGAACATGGATCAGTGACCTTTCACATCGGGACCATTCTTCAGATTGAGGGGGTCATTTTCTCTGGGGAGTCAGAGCTTTAGGAGTGACCTGACAGAAGTACATGCAATTAATGGGAGGCACAGATAGCCGGTCAGATCCCTTTTCCCAGAGTGTACATTAAATGTCAAAGACTAGAGGGCATGGCTTTAAGGTGAGAATGGTCAGACCGCATCTTTGGACAATATGGATACGTGACGTTTTGGGGTGGGTTCCTTTATCGGCAAGACAAAAATGCTGATTGTTGACTTTGGAAGCGACTGGGTGAAAACAACCTTGTCCTCCAATGGGGTACACCAATGGCTCTTCTTCCTTAGAAGGGTTAGGACATTTGGCAAATGGAGGGCAGTCCTGAACTACTATCCACCTCATTGGTGACGCTCGGACTATCTTTGATTCAACTTTGCTGCCTTGACCTTGAACTAAACGTTATTCATAAGTCACAAGGTCATAAGTGATAGGAGTAAAATTAGACCATTCGGCCCATCAAGTCTACTCCGCCATTCAATCATGGCTGATCTGTCCCTCCCTCCTAACCCCATTCTCTTGCCTTCTCCCCATAACCTCTGACATAACCCATACTAATCAAGAATCTATCTATCTCTGCCTTAAATATGTCTACTGACTTTGCCTCCACAGCCTTCTGTGGTAAAGAATTCCACAGATTCATCACCCTATGACTAAAGACATTTTTCTTCATCTCCTTCCTAAAAGAATGTCCTTTTTTTCTGAGGCTGTGACCTCTAGTCCAAGACTCTCCCACTAATGGAAGCATCCTCTCCACATCCACTCTATCCAAGCCTTTCACTATTCTGAATGTTTCATTGTATGTTTTACTATTCTGCATGTCCCCCCCCCCCCCCCCCAATCCTTTATTATGTATCTGTACACTGTAAATGGCTCGATTGTAATCATGTATTGTCTTTCTGCTGACTGGCTAGTGCACAGCAAAAGCTTTTCACTGTACCTTGGTACACGTGACAATAAACTGAACTGAACTGAACTAAACTGAACTCAACTGGAGTTCAGCAAAGATGGTTGGCAGCTTTGCATTTTGAGATTTCCATAGCAGCAGCAAGCTGGCCTAGTCACTTCATACTGGTGCGGTGACCAACTAAACACATTGGTGTGTTGACTGTCTCTGAGAAGAAATGACATGTTCATGAGGATTCTCCCAAACTTCTACCGATCGCTATAGAAAGTATTCTGATGGGATGGTAACTGCTCTGCCCTTGACTGCCTGAACTTGCCGAGAGTGGGAAACACATCCCAGTCTACCACAGGCTCCTCACTCCCATCCATCCAGTGTATCTTCACAATGTGTTGCAGCGGGATGCCTGCAGGGGGCCCTGACTTTAAAGGCCTGTCCCACTTGGGCGTCATTGGCGCGTAATTTGCGCGACATCATTTACGTGTCACGAAGCGAGACTCGCGCGTCGTGCCGCACACATGATGCGGGCATGGTGCGCGGTGACGTAGGCAGTGGCGCGCGGTCGCACGCGGCTCCCCAGGATTTTGGGACGTACAAAATCTTCGTGCGCCATCTGCGTGACGCGGAAATGGCGCCCAAGTGGGACAGGCCCTGTAGAGTTGCTGCCTCACAGCGCCAAAGACCCAGGTTTGATCCTGACTACAGGCGCTCGTCTTATACGGAGTTTGTTCGTTCTCCCCGTGACCTGCGTGAGTTTTCTTCGAGATCTTCGGTTTCCTCCCACACACGAAAAGCGTGCAGGTTTGTAGGTTAATTGGCTTGGTATAAATATTAAATTGTCCCTAGTGTGTGTAGGGTGGAATTAATGTGCGGGGATTGCAGGTCGGTGCAGACTCGGTGGGCCGAAGGGCCTGTTTCCACACTGTATCTCTAAACTAAACTAAAGGGCATGTCCCACTGTACGAGGTAATTCAAGAGTTCTCCTGAGTTTTCCCCTGATTCGAACTCGGAGAATGTCTGTAGCGGGTCCGTAGGAGTCCGTGATGTCTCGTAGTGGCACGTACGAGTAAAAAGTAACAATTTTTTTCATCACGAGTATTTTTTTACTCGTGAACATTTTTCACAGTGTTGACAAAACGTCAAGCGTTTCCGGATTTCCCACGTAACGACCGTTACTCGTACGAGCTGCTACGAGACATCCACAAACTCCTGTGGACCCGTTACGGACATTCTCCGAGTTCGAATCAGGGGAAAACTCAGGAGAACTCGTGAATTACCTCCTACAGTGGGACAGGCCCTTAATCTGAACAAGACAGAGAGGTGTGAAGGGCAACATCTCTGGAGAGAAGGAATGTGTGACTGTCTGAAGAAGGGTCTCGACCCGAAACGTCACCTATTCCTTCTCTCCATGGATGCTGCCTGTCCCGCTGAGTTACTCCAGCTTTTAGTGTCTACCTTTGGTTTAAACCAGCATCTGCAGTTGCTTCCTACAAGGCAGAGAGGTGGAGAGGGGGTACCTAAGTTGGGAGTTAGACAAATGAAGGCATGGCGGAGACTGGTGAAACTATTTACATCGGAAATGTGCATGAGGTGGGAGCAGCTGGAGTGCATTGTGTTCCGCCTGAGTTTAGTTTGTCGCCACTTGTACCGAGAGCTTTTGCTGTGTGCGAACCGGGTGACCCGGGAGGGTTGCAGAGCTGCTGAGAGTTAGGGAGCGCGGGGCATCCTGCAAGGATGGGAAGGTGGAAAGGGAAACGTTACCCTCACAGGGAGTAATGCAAGGCAGAGGTTACTGGGGGCCTGCACTCATTGTGAATACTAATGCCTTTGGTACGTGACCATGCCAACACACACATATTCAGTATACGCTGAATGTGATTGAGTTGAATTTCCATGGTCAAACAATCCAGCTTTAGGAACTATTGTGGGGGAGGAAATTGGGGGCTGGAGGAAATGTTCAGCCGCAGAGATCAATCCTTTGGAGTAAGTGACTCATGTGGCTACATTCCCAGACAAGTTCCTGTGTTGGTTGTCTTGTCAAATTGTATCTCACGTCCTTTATTTCCAAATCAGCCAAGCAGCGCTTCATCCCCAATCGAATCAATTTCCACCAGCTCCCAGGCAATAGGAGCCGCTCCAGAAATATACACTGCATTAACCTCTTCCATTTGGTGCTTTACCAAGAAGAAACTGTCCATTCAAGAGAGGGCTTGGACATGCCAGAGGCAGGAAACATGTTCCCGATGTTGGGGGAGTCCAGAACCAGGGGCCACAGTTTAAAAATAAGGGGTAAGCCAATTAGAACGGAGACGAGGAAACACTTTTTTTCAGAGAGAGTGGTGAGTCTGTGGAATTCTCTGCCACAGAGGGCGGTGGGGGCCGGTTCTCTGGATGCTTTCAAGAGAGAGCTAGATAGGGCTCTTAAAAATAGCGGAGTCAGGGGATATGGGGAGGAGGCAGGAGCGGGGTACTGATTGGGGATGATCAGCCATGATCACATTGAATGGCGGTGCTGGCTCGAAGGGCCAAATGGCCTCCTCCTGCACCTATTGTCTATTGTCTATATCAACGGCGAAGTTAGGGAAATATTCACAACATGGTCCCGTGCCTCCACAACTGAATTATAATTGCTGCATTATCCCGTTTGGTCTCACTTTTTCAGGGGTCTCTTACCCCGGAGAAAATCGGCCACAAGAGACAGCAGAGGTTTAGTTTAGCTTAGTTTCAAGATACAGAGCAGAAACAGGCCCTTCGGCCCACCCAGTCCGTGCCGAGCATCGACCCGCTCACTCACACTATCCTGCACACACTAAGGACAATTTACAATTAGACCCAGCCAGATAGCCTACAAACCTGTACGTCTTTGGGGTGTGGGAGGAAGTAGGCATCTACCGGAACAATCTACCCCGTCTCCCAGGAACATATACTACCCACTTTCCTCTCCGTAGAAGCCACCTAACCCCCTTGAGCATTTTATTTGATATCTCACACAACCAGTCATAGTGGTTGAGATTCAAGATTCAAGAGAGTTTATTGTCATGTGTCCCTGATAGTTTTGTCCGAGCCAGGTTTAATAGCCTGATGGCTGTGGGGAAGTAGCTATTCCTGAACCTGGTCGTTGCAGTCTTCAGGCTCCTGTACCTTCTACCTGAAGGTAGCGGGGAGATGAGTGTGTGGCCAGGATGGTGTGGGTCCTTGATGATGCTGCCAGCCTTTTTGAGGCAGCGACTGCGATAGATCCCCTCGATGGAAGGGAGGTCAGAGCCGATGATGGACTGGGCAGTGTTTACTACTTTTTGTAGTCTTATCCTCTCCTGGGCGCTCAAGTTGCCGAACCAAGCCACGATGCAACCGGTCAGCAAGCTCTCTACTGTGCACCTGTAGACGTTAAAGAAACTGTAGATGGTACAGGTGGAAACAGGCCCTTCGGCCCAACTTGACCACTCTGGCCAACAATGTCCCAGCTACATTAGTCAAATGAGGCACTAATCTCATTCCAGCAGTCAGTGTTGTGCCTTTAAGGTTAAATGATTGCAGATGCAGTTAGGAGTAAGACGTGCAGCTTTGGCCTTCCAATTATGGGATGATCATCACTGACATTGACAGGGCACGGAGAGAGAAGCAGTGAAGATGTTTCAGGGCATTAGACATCTATGCTACAGGGAAAATTGAGCTCGCTCGGGCTTGTTTGTTAAAAAATGTACATTTTTCTGTTCGACTGAGCTGGACTTTAAGATCGTGAAGGAGATTAAAGTTTTCAATGGCACGAAAGGTTCAAACACCAGGCAATACCAGAAGAAAATGAGGAAGTCAGGAAGGATTATTTATTTGATAGATAACAGCTTTGGGCCGCAGACAGGCTTGCAAGGCACGTTGGAGGCAGAGAATCTGCAGAGAATCTGTTGAAGACCGAGGCAGCAGATTGTCCAGCGAGGAATTATTTTTTTAACTATCGTCATGCTCTGTGGGACTTCTTGTCGCCAAGTCTTAACATATTACAGCGGGGAGGCACGGTGGGGCAGCGGTGGGGCTGCTGCCTTACAAATCGAGTCAAGAGTCAAGAGTGTTTTATTGTCATATGTCCCAGATGGGACAATGAAATTCTTACTTGCTGCAGCACAACAGATAAAGTGAATATGTAAACATTGTATAAAACAGGAGAAGAGAAAAAACAAGAAAAAGTTCAATAAATAACAAATATAGTGCAATAATAATATAGTCTTTCGCAGTTCGGAGATCAGAGCTTAAAGCGCCAGAGACCCGGGTTCGATCCTGACTACAGGTGCTGTCTGTACGGAGTTTGTACGTTCTACCCGTGACCTGCGTGGGTTTTCTCCATTGCTCCCGATTCCACCCACACTCCAAAGACGTGCAGGTTTCAGTACGTAAGTAAGTAAGTAAGTTTATTGGCCAAGTATTCACATACAAGGAATTTGCCTTGGTGCTCCGCCCACAAGTAACAACATGACACGCAGTGACAATTTTACGAATGACTCAGAAAACACCAAACATTAATAATTGCAAGACATTAATGATAAAACACCATTGATCAAGCATGTGAGCCAACACAATACCAGATCAAAGGGAGGCTACAGATTTGTAGGTTAATTGGCTTCTGTAAATTGTCCTCAGTGTGTAGGATAGAACTAGTGAACGGGTGATCATTGTCAGCGTGGACTCGGTGGGCCGAAGGGCCTCTTTCCATATTGTAACTTTAAAATAAACGAAACAAAATACTGGGACTTGTTGGTCAGTGTGGGCCAGTTGGGCCAAAGGGCCTGTTTCCACACTGTATGATTATTACACTGTCTACTCTGCCACTCAATAATGGCTGATCTATCTTTCCCTCCCAACCCAATTCTCCTGCCTTCTCCCCATAACTCCTGACACCCTTACTAATCAAAAAACCTGTCAATCTCCGCTTTGAAAATATCCAATGACTTGGCCTCCACAGCTGTCTGTGGCAATGAATTCCACAGATCCACCTCCCTCTGGCTAAATAAATTCCTCCTCATCTCTTTTCTAAAGATACTCTGAGGCTGTGCCCTCTGGTCCTAGACTCTCCCCTTAGTGGAAACATCTTCTTGGCGTCCACTCTATGCAGGCCTATCGGTACTCAAAATTGACCCAAACCTGGCCTCTATATTCTAGTGGCCCACAGGGTGCTGAGTTGGAAGTTGTGTTAGGTGTGGCCTGTTAGTGTTTTGTTTAATTTACTGCTGAATGTGTTTCCCAGCTGAGAATGTTTAATACACTCAAATGGTCAGTGGGAAAATATTTTATGGCTTGGTCATTAGGGTTACACTGTGCACTAGTTCACATGCAATGCTGTCTCTCTTTCCAAAGGCAGAAACAGGCTAACTGGATACGACAGCTGGGAAATTCAAGTCACAACTTGAATTAATTTAAACTAGACAACTGACCACAGAAAATGACTTGTTACATTGTTTTGGGTTTTATTTTTGCGATACGGTGCGGAAACCATGCTCGTCTTCAGCTCTCCAAGTCCGCGCCGACTAGCGATCACCCATAATCTAGCACCATCCTACACGCCATGGACACTTTACAATTTGTACTGATGCCGAATAACCTGCAAACCTGTATGTCTTGGTGTGTGGAAGTAAACCCGAGCACCCGGGGTAAAACCCACGCGGTCACGGGGAGTTGGTACAAACTCCGTACAGACAGCACCCGTTGTCAGGATCGAACCCGTGTTTCCGGTGCTGTGAGGCAGCAACTCTACCACTGCGCCACCGTGCACTACCTTGACATCCTGTTACTTCAGCAACAAGAGACCGGAAGAATCAGTGGATATGGGGAGAAAGCAGGAACGGGGTACTGATTTTAGATGATCAGCCATGATCATATTGAATGGCGGTGCTGGTTCGAAGGGCCGAATGGCGTACTCCTGCACCTATGTTCTATGTTTCTATGTTTCTAAGTATGTTTCGTTTCAAGGGCTCACTCTTTGCTAATGTGGGCCAGGGTAGAACCCTGCGGTCAGAAGCCGCGCTCACGTGACTCTGGGAGGGGTCGGGTTTTTCGCGCGGTTTCTGGGCTCAGCCCGCCAGTCGATCGAGGTCTAGTTATGCGTTAGGACTTGCGATACCAGAGAACCTTGATTCAGAATAAATGGTCGTTGGTCGTTGTCTCTGATCCACTAAAGTTCATCATTCGCTCACAATGTTTGGTCTTGCTTACTGGAAATATTTGACCAACCCTGACTCCTGCCTCCCTCTCCCATCTACACAACATCCAATATTAGCAGTTCCCCTTTTTTGGCTTCTGATCGCTATATTGTTTCAGCCTTGCTTAATTAGTGTCATGGAAAGCCAAAGAAAGATTCCTCCCGAGAAATAATTGGAAACATTTAACCCTTTGGGTGCCCATTGAAAGTGGTTGGCAAGATAAGTTAATAAAATAACAAAACACTGCTGGGTCGGCAAATATTGGATAAAAGGGAGACTTATCATAATTACTAAGAAAGAGCTGCAGATGCTGGAAAAATCATAGAATCATAGAAAATAGGTGCAGGAGTAGGCCATTCGGCCCTTCGAGCCTGCACCGCCATTCAATATGATCATGGCTGATCATCCAACTCAGTATCCTGTACCTGCCTTCTCTCCATACCCCCTGATCCCTTTAGCCACAAGGGCCACATCTAACTCCCTCTTAAATATAGCCAATGAACTGGCCTCAACTACCTTCTGTGGCAGAGAATTCCACAGACTCACCACTCTCTGCGTGAAAAATGTTTTTCTCATCTCGGTCCTAAAAGACTTCCCCCTTATCCTTAAACTGTGGCCCCTTGTTCTGGACTTCCCCAACATCGGGAACAATCTTCCTGCATCTTCCTGTCCAACCCCTTAAGAATTTTGTAAGTCTCTATAAAATCGAAGGTAAAATCAAAAATGCTGTACATTGCAAACATGTACATGCCAAATAAATAGCTTTCCTTATAAGAATGCCGTGCAATGACTACATTCAAGGGAGCGGTCAAAATAATATAATTCGGATAGGAGGTAGAGAAAAATTCTGTACAGCTGTAACATTGCAAGGCATTCTTATAGGGAAAGATATTTATTTGGGTAGGCACAGAGTGCTGGTGTAACTCAGCAGGTCAGACGGCATCTCTGGAGAAAAGGGATGGGTGACGTTTCGGGTCAGAACCCTTCTTCAATGGTCAAACCCTTGTTAGGGTAGGGTTGTATGCATCTTGGAGGTGCAACTGGCAGAGGTGCTGCCTTCACAGCGCCAGAGACCCGGCTTCGATCCCGGCCTGGGGTGCTGTTTATGTGGAGTTTGCACGTCTCCCCCTCTCCCTCTCTTGCTCAAATTCCCTCCACCATCTCAAAGAAAAATGGTTCGGATCCAATTTATACAGGATTTATGCCTGTTCTACTGAGAGGACTGGATACAGGAGTCAGGCGAAGATAAATCGATAGATATAGACACAAAATGCCGGAGTAACTCAACATGTCAGGCAGCATCTCTGCAGGGTGGTGAATCTGTGGAATTCTTTGCCACAGAAGGCTGTGCAGGCCAAGTCAGTGGATATATTTAAGGCAGAGATAGATAGATTCTTGATTAGTACGGGTGTCAGGGGTTATGGGGAGAAGGCAGGAGAATGGGGTTAGGAGGGAGAGATAGATCAGCCATGATTGAATGGCCGGTAGGCTTGATAGGTTGAATGGCCTCATTTTGCTCCTATTACTTATGACCTTATGACATGCAGGCCTTGTAGGTTAATAGGCCTCTGTAAATCGCCTCTAATGCATAGGGAGTGGATGCAAGGAACTGCAGGTGCCGATTTACAACAAAAAAAGACACAGAGTGCTGGAGTAACTGCATGGCTCAGGCGACATCTCTTCAGAACATGGATAGGTGAGGTTTCAGGTTGGGACACCTATACACTCCGAAGATGAGTCCTGACCTGAAGCATCGCCCATTTATATAGGAAGGAACAGCAGATGCTTGTGAAGACACAAAAAGCTGGAGTAACTCAGCGGGTCAGGCAGCATCTTTGGAATAGGTGACGTTTAGGGTCGAGACCCTTCTTGAGACTGACCCTTCCTCAGTCTGAAAATGGGCTTCAACCCGAAACGTCACCTATTCCGTTTCTCCAGAGATGCTGCCTGGCCCGCTGAGTTACTCGGGCACTTTGTGACAATTTCGCCATGCTCGTTTGAAAAGCAGAAAAATCCTACAGCATCTCCTGGTATTATGTTGTGTGAGAATGCCGATCAGTTGATGTACATTAAACTGCAAGGTAATATTCATAGAAACATAGAAAATAGGTGCAGAAGGAGGCCATTCAGCCCTTCGAGCCAGCGATTCATTGCGATCATGGCTGATCGTCCCCTATCAATAACCCGTGCCTGCCTTCTCCCCATATCTCTTGACTCTACTAGCCCCTAGAGCTCTATCCAACTCTCTCTTAAATCCATCCATTGATTTGGCCTCCACTGCCCTCTGTGGCAGGGAATTCCACAAATTCACAACTCTCTGGGTAAAAAAGTTTTTTCTCACCTCAGTCTTAAATGACCTCCCCTTTATTCTAAGACTGAGTCCGCTGGTTCTGGACTCACCCAACATTGGGAACATTTCTCCTGCATCTAGCTTGTCCAGTCCTTTTATAATTTTATATATGTCTATAAGATCCCCCCTCATCCTTCTAAACTCCAGTGAATAAAAGCCTAGTCTTTTCAATCTTTCTTCATATCCCCAGGATCAATCTTGTGAACCTACGCTGCACTGCCTCAATCACAAGGATGTCCTTCCTCAAATTAGGAGACCAAAACTGTACACAATACTCCAGATGTGGGCTCACCAGAGCCCCATACAACTGCGGAAGAACCTCTTTACTCCTGTACGGAAATCCTCTTGTTATGAAGTTTACAAAACAACTGGAGACCAAATTAGGAGACCAAAACTGTACGCATACTCCAGATGTGGTCTTACCAGAGCCCTATACAACTGCAGAAGACCCTCTCTACTGCTATACTGAAATTCTCTACGGATGGGTAAGATGTTACGGATGGGTAAGGTGCTCTAGAAACACAGGTCTCCTTCATTTCATCTTCTGCAGAGAAATAACCGTGATGCATACTAACCAGTAATGAATAACAGGGGTCTCTTCAAGCGTGACAGTGCTCTTTCAATGTCCCGAATATTATAATAAAGCAGCTGTTTCAAGAGCTGACAAGGATAGAACAACTTTGGACAAGTGTTAAGCATGAAAGCTTCGCAACCTATTTTTCATATTCAGCTTTGATGCAAACATCAAACTCTGCTTTCATCGGCTGGAACAGAGGATGATACAATGTCATCTGCTTGCATTCATGACAGGGAACATTGCCTTTGTTTAATAGTTGTAAAATAGTCATGTTGGCAGCTTTTGAGTTACTCCAGCATTTTGTGTCTATCTTCGTTGTAAACCAGCATCTGCAGTTCCTTACTCCCTTCCTTCCAATTCTCTCAGCATCTTGGCTTGGAAATGCATTACTGCTACATCTGCGTCAGAGGGTTGTGGACGTTCAGTTGTTTAATTCTTAGGATTAAATATCACCAGCAATTTGTCCCGGACCAACCACATCGATGCCATGGCCAAGAAACCACATCACCGCCTCGACTTCCTTCGAAGGCTTATAAGGTTTGGCATGTGGCCAATAACCCTCACCAACATCTATATTTCCCTCTCAACCCCATTCTCCTGCCTTCTCCCCATAACCCCTGACAACCTTATGCCCCTGTCCCACTTAGGAAACCTCTGGAGACTTTGCGCCCCACCCAAGGTTTCCGTGCGGTTCCTGTAGGTTTTTGTCCTCCGGCAAACCACCTTCAACTAGCATCGCAACCGGCTTCGACTAAAAAATTACCGATTTTTAAAACGGAAACCACTTTCGACCATTAGGGAGACTGACAAAAACCTTGGGTGGGGCGCAAAGTCTCCAGAGGTTTCCGTTCAGGTTTCCTAAGTGGGACAAGGGCATTACCTATCAAGTATCAGTCAATCTCCACCTTAAAAATACCCACTGCCTTGGCCTCCACAACCTTCTGTGGCAATGAATTCCACAGATTCACCACCCTCCAGCTAAAAAAAATTCCTCCTCATCTCCATTCTAATGGTAAGTCATAAACCCATAAGGAATGGGAGTAGAATTAGGCCATTCGGCCCATCCAGTCTACTCTGCCATCCAATCATGGCAGATCTATCTCTCCCTACTAACCCCATTCTCCTGCATTCTCCCCATAACCAGACACGTACTAATCAAGAGGCTGTGCCCTCTGGTCCTAGATTCTCCCACTCGTGAAAAAATCCCCTCCACATTCACTTTATCCAGGCCTTTCATCATTCGGCAAGTTTCAATGAGATTTTCCCCTTTAAGACCAGGCCAACCTCAGACTGTGACTTGATTTAGGAAGAAAAAGACATTGAAATTTTGGCGTAGTCATAATATGGTAATTATATCTGTATGTAAGAATGACAAGGTGATCGGATTTAAGGGCGGCAGGGTGACACAGCAGTACAGTTGCTGCCTTACAGCGTCAGAGACCCCGGTTCGATCCTAACTACGGGTACTGTCTGTACGGAGTTTGCACGTTCTCCCTGTGTCCTGCGTGGGTTTTCTCCGTGATCTCTGGTTTCCTCCCACACTCCAAAGACTTACGGAGTTGTAGGTTAACTGGCTTGCCCTAACTGTAAATTGTCCCTAGTGTGTGTAGGATAGTGTAAGTGTGCGGGGATCGCTGGTCGGCGCGGACACAGCAGGCCGAAGGGCCTGTTTCCGCGCTGTATCTCTAAACTAAACTAACGATGCTTGGCATCAATGTAGGACTGAGTATTTCAAAGCCTCGGGCATTGGGTTTTAATCAAAAGCCTGTTATCTATCATGTTTCACAAAGTCTGCTGTTACTTCTCGGACTTTCCTCCTCTTGAATCACTGAAACACACTTACCGCCTCTCCAGCTGTGTCACCATGGGAACAATCGGACATTCCTAAATGAGTTAATGTAAACCCAGTTCATGCAATGGTACAGCTCTGGATAAAGTCTCCAGTCTGTGCGGGATACTGTACAGTGTGATGCACCCCGCCCAAAGTCTTACAGCATCTCTCAGATTAGACTACATCTGGACTCAACACCACCTCACCCCCGCCCACACACCCAACCCACCCACCACTGTCCGCCCTCAGGTCAGGTCGTGGGTAGAATTACATCTCCAAACAAAGATTTGAAATTTTTCTTTTTTAAGGGTCTTTTTCTCCAATTTCTACTTTTCTTTTCTCCACCACGTTTTTCCTCTTTTTCTTCTCTCTATTTCTTGTCTTTTTTAAATTTCCTCTTCAAAACATAAAACTAGAGGTTGTACATAGAATGTATTACGTTATGACATTGTTGGCACCTAAAATTAGGTGCCACTGTATTGTATTAACTTCTAATAAAATAAACAAAAAAAAAGGGATGCAGTGCAGAAACAGGCCCCTCAGCCCACCAAGTCCGCACCGACCAGCAGTCCCCGCACATTAACACACTAGGCCTAGAACGTAGACAATTTACACGTCTACTGAGTATACAAACCCAAGCCAATTAAACTATAAACTTGTAATGGCTCTGTCCTACGGTACAAGTTCATTCAAGAGTTCTCCCAGGTTTAAAATAAAATCAAACTCGTGGTAAGCACGTAGAATGTACGTAGTGGATACGTCGGAGCTCGGGGACGTCTCTTAGCGGCTCGTAACGCTAACGGCAGGTACCCGGGAAGCGCGGTAAGCTCGGGACGACTCGTGAAGATTTTTCAACATGTTGAAAAATGTCCACGAGAGCCCCGAGTACCTACGAGTGGTCATTACCCTAGATCTCCGAGTTCGAATCAGGGCAAACTCGGGAGGACTCTTGAATGAACCCGCACAGTGGGACGGGGCTTTTAGTCTTTGGATTATGGGCGGAAACCGAAGATCTCGGAGAAAGCCCACGCCGTCACGGGGAGAACGTGCAGACTCCGTACAGACAGCTGGGATTGGCCGGGGTGTCTGGCGCTGCAAGCGTTGTAAGTTAGCAACTCCTACCGCTGTCTGTGTGGAGTTTGCACAATCTCCCTGTGACCGTGTGGGTTTCCTCAGGGTGTTTCAGTTGCAGTTGATGGTTGGGCAATGTCTAGCATGGACTCAATGGGCTAAAGGGCCCAGTTGCTTGGTGTACCACTAAACTAAACTAAACTCATCTAAATACAACTAAGCATGGATATGTAGGGAATGGAAAAATATGGATCAATTGCAGACAGGGGAGATCAGTTTACTTGGCTTCAGGCTTGGGACAGACTTTATGGGCACAAGCGCCTATACCTGCACTGTCCTGTTTTATAAAGTTCTTTACTCCGTAAGACTTCTGCTCATTTGTTGATTGATATTGAGTCTGTGGAATTCAGAAGGCTGTGGAGGCCAAATCAATGGATATTTTTAAGGTGGAGATTGCTTGATTAGTACGGGTGTCAGAGGTTACGGGGAGAAGGCAGGAGAATGGGGTTGAGTGGGAGAGATAGACCTGCCATGTTTGAATGGCAGAGTAGACGATGGGCCAAATGGCCTAATTCTTCTCCTAGAACATATAAATGTATTATATTTAAGATTGAGATTAATTCATATTGGCACTTTCTGCCTGATTGTTGGATAGTGTGAAAAGTTGCACTCAAGTTTTACAGTTTCATGATTAAACAAACTGGAAAGAATATTTTCACACAAAGTAACATAAATAAATTCCTAACTCTAATTGGAAACAGACATAGGAGTGAGTGCATGCAAAGTTTCTTTGAAAACTCATGAAAACCTAGACAGACAATTGACCACGTCTCGTAGCCGTCCTAGTATCCTAATTTTCCCAACATTAGGTGGCAAAGAACTGTGGTTAAGTTTCAGTTGGGGCCATGCAATGGATGATTGGCATTTGGTTGGAAATTGTTTCACCAAACCGTAAGCTGATTGAGCAAATGGTATTATGGCCATCTGGCAAGCCAGGCGGCAACTGAATCTTGGACTAAAATAACGGCACCATCTGAGACTTGAGCCATTCTCATCTTCGTTCAAAAGAGTTTGTGCATCATCATCTCTCTCCGGAGACACAGGGCACTGCAGATGCTGCAATCTGGAGCGAAGATACAAAGTGCTGGAGGAACTCCTAGGATCAGACAGAAACTGTGGGGGGTGGGGTGGACAGACGACGTTTCAGCACGTTTCAGGACCCTCCAATCTGAAGAAGGGTCTCAACCCAAAATGTTGCTGTCCATTTTCCTCCATAGATGCTGCCCATCCTGCTGAGTTCCCCCAGCACTTTGTTTTATGCTCTAGTGAAAACGCACACATCCAGATTCTTCCCAGCTGTTATCAGGCATCCTACCAACAACTAGAGAGCAGTGCTGAACTACTATCTACCTCATTGGAGACACTCGGACTGTCTATCTTTGGTCGGACTTTATCTTGCACTATGCCCTCTATCATGTATCTGTGCACTGTGGACAGCTCGAATGAATTCATGAAATTGCCTTTCCGTTGACTGGTTAGCAAGCAACAAAAGCTTTTCACTCTACCTCAGTACACGACACAATAAACTGAACTCAAACTCAAACTGTGAATGGTTGTTGATTATGTTGGCAGCTTTCCCGAGTCAGCGTGAAGTGTTGATGGAGCCGTCTGGAGATTTGTGCGTCATTTAGTTGGTGCCCTACCCTCTAAATATAGACCAGGCTACCACGGAGCCTAGGAACCTCTCGCCACCGCCACTGGCTGCATGCTTTGTATGCCTGATGAGATCATAAACCATGCATCATAAATTCTGAAAGTATAAAAAACCATGTACTCTATTGATATGAAGAAACCCAATGGGCTTGTAAGGAATGAAACTTCACACGTCTTAGTGCAGTTTGGATCTATAGTTTTAGTTTTAGTTTGTGAGACTGCACGGTGGCACAAGGGTAGAGGTACTGCCAGACAGCGCCAGAGACCCGGGTTCGATCCTGACTACGGGTGCTGTCTGTATGGAGTTTGTACATTCTCCCCATGACCTTCGTTGGTTTTCCCCGGGATCTTCAGTTTCCTACCAAACTCCAAAGGCGTACAGGTTGGTAGGTTAATTGGCTTGGTAGAAAAGTATAAATGTAAATTGGCCCCAGTGTGTGTGTGGGGTGCGGGGATCGCTGGTCAGTGCGGAGTCGGTGGGCCGAAGGGCCTGTTTCCATGCTCCATCTCCAAACTAAACTTAACTAAACCTAAGATATAGTGTGGAAATAAGCCCTTTGGCTCATCATTCTGCACTTATACCAGACCAATTAACCTACAAACACGTAGGTCTTTGGAGTGTGGGAGGAAACTGAAGATCTCGGAGAAAACCCACGCAGGTCACGGGGAGAAACGTACAAACTCCGTACAGACAGCACCCGTAGTCGGGACTCCACCACTGCACCACCGTGCCACCCTTGGATGCTGGTAGTTTTATAAATATCATGCCAAAAATTTATATTGCTAAGGCATTGACTTATATATGATCATAAAATGCTCTGGATGAAGAAATAAAACATCTGTGAAAATTAAGTTAACAGAACTCCAATGACAAGGCATTGTCAATAATATTTGGATCTTGATGGATGGATCTGACAGTTTCTGAGCTGCTGCCAACAGCCTTTAAGTGGGATTGTTCTGCCAGCTATTTTCAATAAATCTAAACATCTCAAATTGAAGGCAGTAGCGAGCAACAATAAATCTCAACGCTGCCTCGGTTTACTGCCATGTTGCAGAGCTGCTGCCTCACCCTGCCAATGACATGGACGGGCTCAGTCCTGGCCTCTGGTGCTGTCCAAGTGGAGTTTGCAACATCGACGAAAATGGAGTTACTCAGCGGGACAGGCAGCATCCCTGAAGAGAAGGAATGGGCGAAGCTTCGGGTCGACACCCTTCTTCATTCTCGACCCAAAGCGTCACCCGTTCCTTCTCTCCAAACGTGCTGCCTGTCCCGCTGAGTTACTCCTGCATTTTGCGTCTACCTTTGGTTTAAACCAGCATCTGCAGTTCCTGCATACATGGAGTTTTTAACATGCCGGATTGGTAAGGCTAATAATCCCAAGTGTGGATATAGACAATAGACAATAGACAATAGACAATAGGTGCAGGAGTCGGCCATTCGACCCTTTGAGCCAGCACCGCCATTCAATGTGATCACGGCTGACCATCCCCAATCAGTATCCCGTTCCTGCCTTCTCCCCATGTCCCCTGACTCCGCTATCTTTAAGAGCCCCATCTAGCTCTCTCTTGAAAGCATCCAGAGAACCGGCCTCCACCGCCCTCCGAGGCAGAGAATTCCACAGACTCACCACTCTCTGTGAGAAAAAGTGTTTCCTCGCCTCTGTTCTAAATGGCTTACTCCTTATTCCTAATCTGTGGACCCTGGTTCTGGACTCCCCAAACATCGGGAACATCTTTCCTGCCTCTAGTGTGTCCAAACCCTGAACAATCTTATATGTTTCAAATGGATGAGGGGATGATGGAATCTGGGGGAGATGTTGACGATATAAAGAGAATTAAAATAAGGATCTACGTAGGATTAACTTTTAGTTTTGTTTAGACATGCAGCGCAGAAACACCACGTCTATGCTGACCAGCGATACACTAGCACTATCCTACACACGAGGGACAGTTTACAATTTTTACCAAAGCCAATTAGGCTACAAACCTGTACGTCTTTGGAAGTGGGAGGAAACCGGAGCACCCGGAGAAAACCCACGGGGAGATCATACAAACTCCATACAGGCAGCACCAATAGTCAGGATCGAACCTGGCGCTGTAATAGCCCTGTCCCACGGTACGAGTTCATTCCAAGAGCTCTCCCGAGTTTAAAAAAAAATCAAACTCGTGGTAAGCACGGAGAATGAACGTAGCGGGTACGTCGGAGCTCGGGGACGTCTCTTAGCGGCTCGTAACGCTAACGGCAGGTACTCGGGAAGACTCGCTAACAGCAGGTAAGCACGTGAAGATTTTTCAACATGTTGAAAAATGTCCACGAGAGCCCCGAGTACCGACGAGCGGCCATTACCGTAAATCTCCGAGTTCGAATCAGGGCAAACTCAGGAGAGCTCTTGGAATGAACTCGTACCGTGGGACAGGGGTTTAAGGCAGCAACTCTACCGAGGCATCACTGCGCTGCCCTTAATGGATTGGGAGCTGGCTGGAAAATTCTGGCTCCATCTCAGGGGTCTTTAGGCATTTCCCTATACATTTCACACAGAGTAGTATGGATTTGGAACAGTGAGAGACCTGTTGTAATTGTTTGGCATTTGTGATTGAGTCACCTGTTGTATTTTTTTTTTTCTTTCCTTTGGTTTAAGACCTGAAGTCAAGAAAGGCATTTCTTACATTTCACATTTTATTGTAAACCCCTTGGGATTATTGTGGCAGGAAATTTGGACATGCTGATTTCAAGGACCCAGTAAAACATAAAGCCATTGAGTGGATAAGACATGGAAGGAGACCATTTGGCCCATAAAGTCTGGACCAATTACACTCAGCAGCACTCAGCTTGTCCCATTGCCCACTTCCCCTTCAAATTCTTCAGTTTCCGATACTAAACGTAGTTCCCTTTTGTGTGGTCCGAGTGTGGTCGGAAACCAAAAATCTCGGAGAAACCCCACGCAGGTCACGGGGAAAATCTCCGTACAGACACCACCCGTAGTCAGGATGCTGTCTGGCGTCGCAAGGCAGCAACTCTATCGCTGCACCACCAATTAGAAAACATAGAAACATAGAAAATAGGTGCAGGAGTAGGCCATTCGGCCCTCCGAGCCTGCACCGCCATTCAATATGATCATGGCTGATCATCCAACTCAGTATCCTGTACCTGCCTTCTCTCCATACCCCCTGATCCCTTTAGCCACAAGGGCCACATCTAACTCCCTCTTAAATATAGCCAATGAACTGGCCTCAACTACCCTCTGTGGCAGAGTTCCAGGGACTCACCATTCTCTGTGTGATTTTTTTTAATTTTTTTTTTATTTTTAAGAACAGAATTGACTGGGGATACACACTGAGTGAAGATTGATACATTTTTAAGGATAGATTTGTGGCTTGAATCATTCCCACTCCCTGAGCCTTCTCTCCAAACTTCAACTCTGTGTCTGCCAGTACAATGCAAGCAGGTTGGGTGTACCTTAGTTCCAAGAAATCAGATATCAATGGCGAACAAAGTCGTTTTACTCAGAAACATATTTTGAAAGAACAGAAGTGAACACAACACATCTTCCCAATAAAAACAGACCCAATTCCCCAAGAAATTAAAGTGGAGGAAAGCTATTCACAGAATAATGGGCATGGCCACTTAAAGACACAGGCACATTAGACCCCATTTAATAAGATCAATTACTTGACTTCTATAGTGACCAGGATTGATGAACAGGGTGGCGGGAGACTGGTGACTTGCCCACTAAGCCCAGCTCACCCGCTGTGGATTGGGGACCAACATTACAGAGATGAGGAGAAATTGATTTAGTTTCGACCCAAATCGTCGCCCATTCCTTCTCTCCAGAGATGCTGCCTGTCCCACTGAGTTGCTTCAGCTTTTCGTGTCTACCAAGTCTGTTAGGCTCTTGGAATGAACTCGTACCGTGGGACAGGGGTTTAAGGCAGCAACTCTACCATGGCATCACTGCGCTGCCCTTAATGGATTGGGAGCTGGCAGGAAAATTCTGGCTCCATCTCAGGGGCCGTTTGGCATTTCCCTGCACATTTCACACAGTCGTATGGATTTGGAACAGTGAGAGACCTGTTGTAATTGTTTGGCCTTTGTGGTTGAGTCAACTGTTGTTTTTTTTTTTTTTTCTTTCCTTTGGTTTAAGACCTGAAGTCAAGAAAGGCATTTCTTACATTTCACATTTTATTGTAAACTCCTTGGGATTATTGTGGCAGGAATTTGGCCATGCTGATTTCAAGGGCCCAGTTAAACATAAAGCCATTGAGTGGATAAGACATGGAAGGAGGCCATATGGCCCATAAAGTCTGGACCAATTACACTCAGCAGCACTCAGCTTGTCCCATTGCCCACTTCCCCTTCAAATTCTTCAGTTTCCGATACTAAACCTAGTTCCCTTTCGAACACGGCAATTAAAACTGCTTAAAACTCGCAAGGAAGTGTTAAGGGCATGTCCCTCTTTCACGAGTTATTCACGAATTCTCCCGAGTTTTCCCCTCGATTCAAACTCGCAGAATGTTCGTAACTAGTCCGTAGGAGGTCATAGGAGTTTGTAGATATAGCGTAGCGGCTCATTATGCCAGTCGTAGGTACTCAGGGCATCAGGTAAGTCGGGACGTTTTTTCCAGCCCGATAAAAAAAATGTCCACGAGTAAAATAAATGGTCGGGATGAAAGAAATTGCAACTTTTTACTCGTAAGGAGGGCATCGAAAAAGTCGTGGGAATTCGTAGACATACTCGTAGGAGTTCGTAGGAGTTCGTGAACATAGTCCTGGAAGATTGTAGGAGTTCGTAGACTACCATGATCTTGATTTTCCTTTTAAGGTCCTTTAAACTCGGCAGAGGTTTTGTATTAAGTCGTGGAAGTGGGACAAGCCCTTTAAGTTTAGTTTAGGTATACAGCATGGAAGCAGGCCCTTCAGCCCACTGGGTTCATGCCGACCATCGATCGCCCATTCGCAGTAGTTCTATGTTATCCCACATTCTCATCTAACACTAAGGGGCAATTACATAGCGGCCAATTAACCAACAACCCCGCAATGTGCTGTACAGTTATAGCCAGCCGTATATCAAAGGATGCTGAGCAAGAACTTTGTGCTGTACTGTTATAACTAGCTGCGCTTCCAGATCACCTCTTCCACAGCCAACAATGGACCTTTGTGGGCTCCACCTTTCCTGGGTCATCTGTGCCGGCTCCGATTTGTTCTGTACCACCTCGGGCCTCTAGTTTCCCTCTCCCCTGAACGCTAAGTCTCAAGAAAGGTCTTGACCCGAAATGTCACCTCTTCCTTTTCTCCAGAGATGCTGCCTGACGTCGGGTGGCCACGGAGGGGCAGTGGTAGATTTGCTGCCTTACAGCGCTTTCAGCGCCGGAGACCCGGGGTCTTTAGAGTGCGGTCGGAAACTGAAAATCTCGGAGAAAACCCACGTAGGTCACGGGGAGAATCTCCGAAGCCAGGATGCTGTCTGGCGTTGCAAGGCAGCAACTCTATCGCTGCACCACCAATTGACTGGGGATACACACTGAGTGAAGATTGATATATTTTTAAGGAGCAGTCTGTGACTTGAATCATTCCCACTCGCTGAGCCTTCTCTCCAAACTTCAACTCTGTGTCTGCCAGTACATTGCAAGCAGGTTGGGTGTATCTTAGTTCCAAGAAATCAGATATCAATGGCGAACAAAGTCGTTTTACTCAGAAACATATTTTGAAAGAACAGAAGTGAACGCAACACATCTTCCCAATAAAAACAGATCCAATTCCCCAAGAAATTACAGTGGAGGAAAGCTATTCACAGAACAATGGGCATGGCCACTTAAAGACACAGGCACATTAGACCCCATTTAACAAGATCAATTACTTGACTTCTACAGTGACCAGGACTGATGAACAGGTTGGCGGGAGACTGGTGACTTGCCCACTAAGCCCAGCTCACCCAATGTGGATTGAGCACCCACAGAACGGAGATGAGGAGACATTTCTTTAGCCTGAGAGTGGTGAATCGGTGGAATTCATTGCCACAGACAGCTGTGGAGGCCAAGTAATATGGGCCAGAAGAAGGGTCTCGACCCAAAACGTCGCCCATCCCTTCTCTCCAGAGATGCTGCCTGTCCCGCTGAGTTGCTTCAGCTTTCTGTGTCTACCAGGTCTGTGTATATTGTTAAGGCAGAGATTGGCAGATTCTTGATTAGTACAGGTGTCAGGGGTTATAGGGAGAAGGCAGGAGAATGAGGTTGAGAGGGAAAGATAGATCAGCCATGATTGAATGGCGGAGTAGACTCGAAAGGCCCAATGGCCTAATTCTGCTCCTCGGACTTATACATTAATTATATTTAAGATTGAGATTAATAAATGTTAACACCTTCTGCGACTAACTGATAGTTGGATAGTGTAAAACGTTTTGAGTACAACGTTTCAGGGTATCATGATTAAGCATACTGGAAATAATATTTTCATATAAATTAGAGGAGAACTCGATGGGCCGAATGGCCTAATTCTTCTCCTATAACTTATGAACTTATGAGTGTGAAGCAGAGTTATAGACAATAGACAATAGACAATAGACAATAGGTGCAGGTGTAGGCCATTTGGCCCTTCGAGCCAGCACCTCCATTCAATGTGATCATGGCTGATCATCCCCAATCAGTACCCCGTTCCTGCCTTCTCCCCATATCCCCTGACTCCGCTATTTTTAAGAGCCCTATCTAGCTCTCTCTTGAAAGCATCCGGGGAACCTGCCTCCACCGCCCTCTGAGGCAGAGTTGCCTCATTCTGCGATAAGCAATTCAAACCAAACCGTTGTTGAGGGAATTCAACAGCTGTAGAAAACTGTAGATTGTTATCTAATATAAAGCTTGCATCGTTCCAGCTGATTTCACATCCAATCACTTGATGATTGCAAAGTTTCATTAAAGCAAAGTATTTGGCTTCACGGGGTAATGGAGTATTTTCAATTCTCACTTTAGCAGTTCCAAGTTTCGTGAAGAAGGTCAGAAAGAGGGGTTAATTTGCTCTTCTGGAATGAAATGAGTGATGATTTAATCAAAGCAATTAATTAGTTGGCTCGGAAAACTAATGGCACAATTCCATCCATTTTTCTAGGGGAAGGTAGATCAACTGCCTGACAGTAATCAATCATTCAAGGACTGTTTTTTACGTGTGAAGAGATGAGGGGACAAAGATTCTTTATTTTGGATTGGGAACCATCAGTTTTTAACTTCACTGTGATGTTTCTGAAACATAACAGGAAAAAGTAGACTAAGCCACACGGTCTCCCTCACCCACCAATCTCTGTCATGGATATGGGCAGCACGGTGGCACAGCTGGTAGAGTGGCCGCGTCACAGCGCTAGAGACCCAAGTCCAATCCTGAACCCGGCTGCTGTCTGTGTGGAGTCTGCACGCTCTATCTAGAACGAGTGTAAACAGTTTATCGGCGTGGACTCGATGGGCTGAAGGGTCCGTTTCCCTGCTGCATCCGTCAATCAAATCAATGCGTGGGCATATGAGATTGGTTTATTTTGGCAGCATGTACAGCAGAGACCTAGAGGGCCGAAGGGCCTGTTCTTGTGCTGTGCTTGTCTATGTTGTATGTTCTGCCTGCAGGACCTTCCGAATTCTTAACCCAAAATCGACTGCAGATGGTTTCACTTGCATAATTGCTCTCTTTAGTATTTTATGGATGTCCGGCTGTGCAAACACACCTTATGCAAAGAAGCAGAGCTTTGCCCAGGAATTAATCATCAGGCCCTGCAGACCATTGATCAATAAGCCATTGATCAGGCCAACATCTTGGAGATCAGGTCCTGGGGGAGTAGCTCATGGAGCCCCAGACCTGAATCACCTCCAACTCATTGTCAAATAATTACTTGTCCTGGATAAATGATAATCTGGACACCAGGGACTGCAGTTGCAGGTTTACAAAAAAATGCACAATTTGCCCCGCACATATCCTTTAAGCTTTGCCTTTCTCACCATAAAGCTAAGGCTTCTAGTATTTGATATTTCCACACTGGAAAATAATGTGTTGTTTAGCCTAAAAGGCTGGCAGAATCATCAAGGACCCACACCACCCTGGCCACACACTCATCTCCCCGCTACCTTCAGGTAGAAGGTACAGGAGCCTGAGGACTGCAACGACCAGGTTCAGGAATAGCTACTTCCTCCACAGCCATCAGGCTATTAAACTTGGCTCGAACAAAACTCTGAACATTAATACCCCTCCATCTGTTATTTGCACTTTATCAATTTATTCAGTCATGTGTGTATTTACGTGTATAAGTGTAGTCAATGCCTACTATGTTCGGTTGTGCTATGCAATGAAAGAATTTCATTGTCCTGTCAGGGACACATGACAATAAACTCTTTTGACTTTTTGAGAATGGGTGATCGATGGTTGGCGTCGACTCGGTGGGATGAAGGGCATGTTTCCACGCTGTATCTAAACTCTAAACTCTCTCTCTCTCTCTCTCTCTCTCTCTCTCTCTTTTTTTTATGTTTCAAAAACTTTATTCGACACAATCATATAATACAACACATCAAACCATAATCAAAAATTGCACTATATAAAAAAATCATTATAGTACAACAATACAATCATTGTTCACAATACTCTGAACCCCATGTGGTGACCAGCGCCCACGGAAGGCCTCCAGAGTCCTCTCTCTCTCTCTCTCTCTCTCTCTCTCTCTCTTTCCCTCTCTCTCGCTCCCTCTCCCCCTCTCTCCCTCTCTCCCTCTATCTATCTCTCTCTCTCTCCCTCTCTCTCTCTCTCACTCTCTCACTCCATCTCTCTCTCTGTGTCTCTCTCTGTCTATCTCTCTCTGTCTCTCTGTCTCTCTGCCTATCTCTCTCTCAACATCTCTCTCTCTGTCTTTCTCTCTCTGTCTCACTCCATCTGTGTGTGTGTCTCTCTCTCTCTCTCTCTCTCTCTCTCTCTCTCTCTATCTATCTCTATCCATCTCTCTGTCTCTCTCTCTGTGTCTCTCTTTCTGTCTCTCTCTCTCCATCTCTCTCTCTCTCTCTTCATCTCGCTCTCTGTCTCTCTCTCTCTGTCTCTCTGTCTCTCTCTCCCTCTGTGTGTGTCTCTCTGTCTCTCCTCTCTCTATCTCTCTGTCTCTCTCTCCATCTCCCTCTCTGTGTCCCTCCCTGTCTCCGTCTCTCTCTCTCTCTCTGTCCCTCTCTCTGTCTGTCTCTCTGTCTCTCTGTCTCTCTGTCTCTCTCTCACTCTCCATCTCCCTCTCTCTCTCCGTCTCTCCCTTTCTCTCTGTCCCACTATGTTCTGCAGCACTCCCTCACCGCAGGATCATCCACAGAACAAGAGCTTCAACATCGCCCACTCTCTACAAGGCTGGGCTGAAACAACAGAATATGAGCTACTTCTCATTACAGAACGTGGGAGCAATTGGGCGACCAAGGAGCCATGGGCGATGTCACACACACACACACACTGCCCATTCTTTCCAGCTTTCCTCACCCCATATTCCCACTGTGGTAGTCAGCCATCTGTAACCATTATCCTCTGAGTTTCAGGACAAGGCAGTGGGTGTATGTTGGAACAGTTCAACCTCCATCTCTTTTTTCCCTTCCCTTGGGTCTCTGCTTCACG
The DNA here is from genome assembly GCA_035221665.1 of Okamejei kenojei. Taxonomy (NCBI): domain Eukaryota; kingdom Metazoa; phylum Chordata; class Chondrichthyes; order Rajiformes; family Rajidae; genus Okamejei; species Okamejei kenojei. Next base: position 7,058,623 of record CM069166.1, read on the forward strand.
AATAATTCATTCCATTCTTTGCCTAAATCCATCATGTAAATGCATACTTACAGAAGTGTGCTTGTGTGTGTGTGGGGAGAATAGAGTCTCATTATGAAGAACTCTTCTGCAATATGGAATTGGAATCATGGAAAATATTGCATTATATACTTGGCATGTTACATTTTCCTGGACTTGGGATTCTCTTGGCCTTCAAGCCCAGATTCATTTTGATTTTTTAAATGAATGTCAACACAATCTGAGCGAATACTCCAAAAGTTGCTGCTATATTAAAAAGTACAAGCGTGGGTCTTGGCTCAAGTTCCAGAACTTTTAAGGAACTTCCAGTGGGAATTTCTTCCAAACAGCATTTTTTATGTTAGGAAAAGCGCAATGCAGATTAATTGTTGAGCAGCTGATCAATGAGTCCGAGAGAAAGTTAAATAGATGATATTCAGATACAATTATGAATGGGAGCGGACCAGTTTGTCCTTCTGGTGTGTGATTGGACACTGGACGTTACACTGATAGAAGTGTATGCAATTATGAGAGTGGTAGGGAAGTTTAGTGTTGAGATACAGCGCGGAAACAGGACAGCACTTGTAGTCAGGATCAAACCCAGGTCTCTACTGCTACGCCACTGTGCCACCCTTTTCTAAAATGGTTAGGTCAAGAGAGCAGGATGAGTAGAACATTCACCTCTGGGGTAGACAGATAGCGGACAAGGGGTAGACAAGGGCAGTCTGCAGAAAGGCTTTGACCCGAAATGTCACCTATTCCTTTTCTCCAGAGATGCTACCTAAACAACTGAGCTATTCCAGCATTCTGTGTCTATCTTCAGTGTAAACTAGCATCTGACACTCAACAAATATTATGTAATTCAACCACAAATACCTATTGATTTAATTAGTGTTCAGCAGAGTTGGGAGTGCCTAGTCATGGAAAGTCCAGCTCTTAAGTTGCCTACTCTAGTCAAAAAGCTGAACAAATAAACTATAACGTTCTTGTGGTTTCTGTGGGTTTGTGGGTTTGAATTGGTCAGAGCATCCAACACAGCCAGGTCTGGGAATGCCATTACTGGAGATGAATGAATGCATGCTCATGGTTAATGTTCGTCACTCGCCTTTGGCACTCCCCAGTTCCCACAACAAAATGTCATTATTCCACTGGAAATTATTTGTGTTAAGAGCAAATAATAAACACAATTTCTGCTGATTCATTCCTGGCGTTGTCTGTCCAATACACCCACGGGCTGTGATGAATCGAGATTAAACTCACAACTTTTTTACATATGGGGTTTGAATGGAGATTGGAAATTACATCTCCAACAATAAATCTATTATATTATATTATATTATGTTATATTATTATGTTATATTATATTATATTATCATATTGTATTACATTATGTTATATTATATTATATCATAATATATCATATTATATTATATTTTATTATGTAATGTTATATTATATTAAATTATATCATATTATATTATATTATATTAAATTATATCATATTATATTATATTATATTATATCATATTATATTATATTATATTAAATTATATCATATTACATTATATTATATTATATTATATCATATTATATTATATCATATTATATTATATTATATTATATTATATTATATTATATCATATTATATTATATTATATTATATTATATCATATTATATTATATTATATCATATTATATTATATCATATTATATTATATTATATTATATTATATTATATTATATAATATTATATTAATAGAATATTGACTGGCCTTGAGGGGGATACGACATGTATTGCCTGAAGTAGATTCATATTGCCCGAGTCGAAGACGAGGGCAATATGGATCTAGTGAGGGCAATATATGTCGTATCTCCCGAAAGAGGACAGTCAATATTGTTATTATTACCCATATCAGACATCTAGAGGAAAATTTTAACATCTCAGCTCGGCGGACTTCCACGTAAAATTTAACCAAAATGGACGCGGCAGTCTTCCTGTCTGCCGTTTGAATATTCTAAATTTCCCACGCAGCGTCACGTTGCCGTCACGTTGCCAAGTTCCCGGATGTGAGACCAGGGGAATATAAGACTATATTCCCCGCTGTTTTAACAGGTAAAGTCCATAGGCGTTCGCAAGAAAGGGGAATACAAGAAAATATTCCCCTGTTACCCCTGCTGGCAGTAAAAACGAAGGGAATACAATTTCGTAAAAGCATACCTCAGATGTGTGATATGGGTAATAATATATTATATTATATCATATCATATCATATTATATTATATCATATCATATTATATTATATTATATTATATCATATTATATTATATTATATCGAATTGGTAGATTCCTTTTACGTGATATATATAATATAGTAACTGGCTTTTCTTTTCTCTCTTTTTCTCGCTCTCTCTTTTCTGTTTCTTTTCTAGAGTCTATCTCTTAACCCCCTTTCTCTAATTCTTTGACCAAAGGTTTTTTCCCCTTTGGCACGCTCGTTCACTTTCACAACTCTTTTCACCTACTTTACTTTATAATATAACCATATAACCATATAACAATTACAGCACGGAGACTCTCGGCCCTTCCAGTCTTTGTTTTCCCCTAGTTCTACCTGCACTCAGACCATACCCCTCCATTCCCTTCACGTCCATATACCTATCCACTTTACTTTTAAATGTTAAAATCGATCCTGCCTCCACCACTTCTGCTGGAAGCTCATTCCACACAGCCACCACCCTCTGAGTAAAGAAGTTCCCCCTCATGTTACCTAAACTTCTGTCCCTTAATTCTCATGTCATGTCTTCCCTACCTCAATGGGAAAAACGTATCCACGTCAACTCTGTCTATTCCTTTCATCATTTTAAAGACCTCAATCAAGTCCCCTCTTAACCTTCTGCGCTCCAAAGTATAAAGACCTAACTTGTTCAAGCTTTCTCTGTAACATAGTTGCTGGAACCCTGGCAACATTCTAGTAAATCTCCTCTGTACTCTCTCTATTTTGTTGACATCCTTCCTATAATTAGGCGACCAAAATTGTACACCATACTCCAGAATTGGTCTTACCAATGCCTTGTACAATTTTAACATTACTTCCTACTCCTATATTCAATGCTCTGATTTATAAAGGCCAGCACACCAAAGGCTTTCTTTACCACCCTATCTACATGCGATTCCACCTTCAGGGAACTATGCACAGTTATTCCTAGATCCTCATTGTACGTCCTATTTTGATTTGTCCTGCCAAGATGTAGCACTTCACACTTATCAGCATTAAACTCCATCTGCCATCTTTCAGCCCACTTTTCCAAATGGCCCAAATCTCTCTGTAGACTTTGAGAATCTACTTCATTATCCACAATACCACCTATCTTAGTATCATCTGCATACTTACTTATCCAATTTTCCACCCCATCATCCAGATCATTGATGTACATGACAAACAACAGTGGACCCAACACAGATCCCTGAGGCACCCCACTGGTCACCGGCTTCCAACCTGACAAACAGCCATCCACAATTACTCTCTGACATCTCCCATTCAGCCACTGTTGAATCCATCTTGCTACTCCGCCATTAACACCCAAAGATTGAACCTTCTGAACCAACCTTCCATGGGGAACCTTGTCAAAGGCCTTACTGAAATCCATATAGACAACATCCACTGCTTTACCCTCATCAATTTCCCTAGTTACCGCTTCAAAAAATTCAAGAAGGTTTGTCAAACATGACCTTCCAGGCACAAATCCATGTTGACTGTTCCTGATCAGACCCTGTTTATCCAGATGCTTATATATATTATCTCTTATTTTCTTTCTTTCTTTCTATTCTTTTTCTTAAAAGCCATAAACATATGGGGTACAATGATTGTAACAATATATATGTGATGTACATTGATCTATTTAACTCTATTAATTAAAAATATTTTATTTTTTTAAATAATTTTTAAAAAAAGATTATATTTTATATTATATTATATTGTGTATTACATATCAATTAAAGTCCATTATGAACTCTTGTTAAACAGCATCGATCAGAGATAATTGTTTCTATCATTTAAGAAACATTTAGACAGGTACATGGATGGGTCCAAATGTAAGGAGGAGGGACTGTACATTAGGTGTAGATGAGGCATGTTGGTCGGTGAGCGCAAGTTGGGCCAAAGGGCCTGTTTCCATGCTGTACAACTCTCTGCTTGGATATGGCTATGGCTCTATACTATAAGGCTGGACTGGACACCACTCCAAGAGGCCGAGTGTGCGGATCGGACATGGCCTGCAGCGGCACAGACCGGTGGAGCAGCGGAGGAGGTCACCACGGCTCTGCTTAGCCAGGCCGACCCTGCAACACCACCAGGACAACAGATGCACTGCACTCACGACAACTGGGACTTGAACATTGCGCCAAACTGGCGACTCTGTGTACTGATAATACACAGAAAATGCTGGAGTAACTCAGCAGGACATGCAGCGTCTCTGATGATGACACCCATTCCTTCTCTCCAAAGATGCCGCCTCTCCCACTGAGTTACTCCAGCATTCTGTGTCTATCTTCAATTCAAATCAGCTTCTGCAGCTCCGTCCTACAGACTCTGTATACTGTCCACTGTCTCAGTTTAGCACATCTAAACTAAATTAAAATAAATTAAACTTAACTAATCAAAACCCTATCAATCTCTATTTTAAAAATATCCATTGACTTGGCCTCCTCAGCCATCTGTGGTAATGCATCCTACAGATTCACCACCCTCTGGCTAAATAAATTCCTCCGCGTCTCCTTCCTAAAGGTGCAGTAAATTGTCCCTAGTGTGTACGATAGTGCTTGTGTACGGGGTAATCGCTGGTTGGTGCAGACTCGATGGGCTGAAGGGCCTGTTTCCACATTGTATCGCTAAACTAAACTAATCTAAACTAAACTAAACTAAACTAAACTAGAATTGCTGGTGAAGTGAACACAGTGGATGAGACAGTGGATTAAGTCTTTATTCTTTGGAGCGCAGAAGGTTAAGGGGAGACTTGATAGAGGGCTTTAAAATTATGAGAGGGATAGACAGAGTTGACGTGGATAAGCTTTTTCCATTGAGAGTAGGGAAGATTCAAACAAGAGGACATGGTTTGAGAATTAAGGGACAAAAGTTTAGAGGTAACATGAGGGGGAACTTCTTTACTCAGAGAGTGGTGGCTGTGTGGAATGAGCTTCCAGTGGAAGTGGTGGAGGCAGGTTTGATTTTATCATTTAAAAATAAATTGGATAGGTATATGGACGGGAAAGGAATGGAGGGTTATGGTCTGAGTGCAGGTAGATGGGACTAGGTGAGAGTAAGTGTTCGGCACGGACTGGAAGGGCTGAGATGGCCTGTTTCTGTGCTGTAATTGTTGTATGGTTAAATGGTCATGTATGGATACGATAGAATAGTGCGACTGGGTGATCAATGGGCTTGGTAGGTCGAAGGCCCCATTTCCACGCTGTATCATCCAATTCAATTCAACTGGGTAAGTGCAGTGCTTAATGAGGAGCTGCCTTTGGCAGCGAGATGCCTGACCAGTGACCGTCTCAGGGCTGGTCCCAGATGAGTAATTTGGAAGCAAGCATCACATTTTCCCGAGAGGTCATTGCACCTCCACAGTTCGCATGTTTAGGAGTTGATTGGGAAGGGAGGTTTAGTCATCCTTTCTTGCCTATCCAGTTTGCCTTCTCCTGTCTGTCTAACTGCCCGTTTCACTCTGTTAAACTAAAGACACTTTAACAGAGACAATCTGCTGTTTCAAAGCTCAAGGAACACATTGAACCACTTATCTGTCCCTCTGCAAAACTTTAGAGGCCTTGTTTTTTCAAGGGGGCGATCGGATTGTCTCCCTCTCCTCATTCCATCCCACCAATGTGACTCATTCTTTTTCGAGCCCGCAGATAATTCTGTGACTCACCACAAAATTCATGTCCGGGTTAATTTCTGATTGTCTCTCAGAACTTTGGTTTCAAATCCAGTCCGATGCCAGACGCAATTTTACTTTGCAAGATTAATCGCACAGCCTGGCTATTGACAGCTATTTGGCTTGCTACAGAGTAATTCACACAGAAACAGGCCCTCCAACCCATGCTAACTATTGAGAGCTCATCTATACTAATTCCATTTCCAGCTCTTGACCTGAGAACTCTCATGCTTTGCCATGTTCTGATACATCTTAACGTTTGCAAGTCTCTGCTTCCACCCTCAGACATTGTGTTCCCAATTCCAATCACCCTCACGTTTCTTCCTTAGATGCCCTCCAAACCTCCTACCCTCATTTTTAACTGTTGGCTGTTATCAGTTCTTTTGGAAAGGAGGTGAGGAGGAACTTCTTTCGTCACAGGGTAGTTAATCTGTGGAACTCATTGCCACAGAGGGCTGTGGAGGCCAAACAAGTGGATATTGTTAAGGCAGAGACAGACACATTTTTGATTAGAACAGGTGTCATGGGTTATGGGGAGAAGGCAGGAAAATGGGATGAGGAGGCAGAGATCAGCCAGTGCGGACTCGATGGGCCGAATGGCCTAATTCTACTCCTATGACCTGTGAACTTGTGAACTTGTGAACCATCTGACCAACAACTGGAGAGCTGTCGTGAGCTACTATCTACCTCATTGGAGTGTGGGAGGAAACCAGAGCACCCAAAGAAAACCCACGCGGGCACAGGGAGAACGTACAAACTCCGTACAGACAGTACCCGTGGTCAGGATGGAACCCGGGTCTCTGAAAGATCGCAACTCTACCGCTGCACTGCCGTTATCTTTGATCGGACTTTACTGAACTTTATCTTGCACTATACACTCCCTTTAACATGATCTCTATGCTGCGAATGGCTTGATTGTAATCATGTGTTGTCTTTCCACTGACTGGTTCACACACAACAAAAGCTTTTTACTGTACCTCGATACACATGACAATAAACTGAACTCCTTTTGTTTGGCGTACGTCTGTTAATGGAGAAACACTTCTCACTACTGATGCTACTTATGCCCCTGTGCAGGGAATAGTCAGCCGACATTTCAGGTCGGAACCCTTCTTCAGACTGATTGTAGTTATGGAAGAGAAATCTGGAAAGGAGATGGGAATCGGCAAAGCCTGGGAAGTGAAAAGTGGTTACAGTGGAGCAGTGGCAGCGCCAGAGACCCGGGTTCGATCCTCAGTATGGTACTCAGGGATGGGTTCTGTCTGCACAGAGTTTGTATGTTTTCCATGTGACCACATGGGTTTTCTCCAGGTGCTCTGGTTTCCCCCCCACATTCCAAAGACGTACAGGATTGTAGGCTAATTGGCTTCGATAGATTGTCCCCAGTGTGTCGGATAGAACTAGTGTATAGGCAATCGCTGGACAGGATGGACTTGGTGGGGCGAAGGGCCTGTTAACATACTGAATCTCTCAAGTATACTAAACTTCACTCAAGATTCCAGCATCTGCAGTTCCTTGTGTTGGCAATGAATAAATGCTAACAATTCCTGAAACATGATTCTCAATCGAATCCATGATATAATCCTTCCTTTTTTGAAGGAGCAAAAGGAACCTTCTTTAAATTGCGAGCAAATGTGTATATTCCACTCTTGCAGAAATGTGAGGAATTTGCTGAGGCGACATTCTTCCATTCTACACCTCTGTGGTTTTTTTGAAGGCAGTTCCTTTGAAACAACAGCAGTTTGGTCCAGTGGCGGTGAGCTGGTCTTGCCTGAAGCAGTCCGAGCTGCACATGATGTGCATCCAGGTCATTGTCATGGGGCCATTGTCATAGCCACCTTCTGCTGGTTGTGTCTCTGACACCTCGCAAATGTTTAGTTTTAGTTTTAGTAGTTTTAATGATACAGGGTGGGAACATGCCCTTTGGACCACTGAGTCCACAGAATCTATGACTCTATGAACCTATGACCCTATGGCTCTATGACCCTATGACTTTATGCCTCTATGACTCTTGACCCTATGACCCTATGACTCTATGACCCTATGACTATGCCTCTATGACCCTTGACCCTATGACCCTTGCTATGATTCTATGACTATGACAATGACTTGACCCTATGACCCTTGATCTATGACCCTTGACACTATGACTCAATGAATTTTGACCCTATGAACCTTGACTCTATGACTAAGACCCTAGATTCTGTGAGCATGACTCTACGACTTGACCCTATGACCCAATGACCCTATGACTATGACTTGACCCTATGACACTTGACTCTATGACCCTTGATTCTGTGACTCTTGACCCCATGACCCGATGACCCTTGACCCTATACACTTGACTGTGACTAAGACCCTTGATTCTGTGACTCTTGATTCTATGACTCTATGACCCTTGACCCTGTGACTCTATGACTCTATGACTATGGCCCTATGACTATTACTCTATAACTGTGACTCAGTGACCCCCATGACCTTATGGCTCTATGTGATTGCAGGAGGAACGTGACAACGTCAGGCAGGCAGAACCGGAGGCTGGGATCGAACCTGGGTCATTGGAGTTGTGTGAGGCAGCAGCTCCACTGGGTACACATCTCCCCTGCCTCTAGCATTGTCACGCTCACTCTCTGGCCTGGTGTGATCATCCTCATGTCTCCCTGATGTGAGCGAGCAATCTGCTTCTGATTAATCATTGAACATGGCCAAGGTCTTCCAGCTGTCAACCGAAAACAACTCGGCCTTCAATCACTGTCACTCGTTTTGTCCTGAGCGTTCTGCTTTTCATTAGCTGCTGCCATTTTGCATGAGAAGGAAATGGTCCTTGAAACGCAACAACTTGAACATGTTACGGTAGATAGGAGACCAGTTGGCAAGGCTGCTCGTGTCGGAGAAAGCTGGAAGAGATTCCGTGGCGGCTCGGAGGCGCAGCGGTAGAGTTGCTGCCTCACAGCGCCAGAGACCTGGGTTCGATCCTGACTACGGGTGCTGCCTGTATGGAGTTTGTGTGTTCTCCCCGTGACCTGCGTGGGTTTTCATTATATAGTTTGTCTGCTTTGGATCCACTTTCTCATCTACTGTGCACACTTCACCAGCAATTTTAGTTTAGTTTAGCTTAGATTAGTTTAAATTAGTTTAGATTAGCGATACAATGTGGAAACAGGCGCTTCAGCCCAATAAGTGATCACCCGTACACTAGCACTATCGTACATACGAGGGACAATATACTGCACCTTTAGGAAGGAGGCGAGGAGGAATTTATTTAGCCAGAGGGTGGTGAATCTGTGGAATGGATTGTCGCAGATGGCTGAGGAGGCCAAGTCATTGGGTGTTTTTAAAACAGAGATTGCTAGGGTTTTGCTTTGGAACCTCTTTTTGCCGTTTACTCTGGTGAGTACTGGGTACTATGTTTACATATCCGGTGTGCTTCAGCAAAGAATTTCATTGTTCCATTTCGGGACTTTAGACAACAAAACACTTGGTCTTGAAGATATAGTGGAAGATTAGATTTATAGAGCACCTATCAAGCATAGTGCGACTGGCGTAACAGTAGATTTCTCTGCCACAGAAGGTAGTTGAGGCCAGTTCATTGGTTATATTTAAGAGGGAGTTGGATGTGGCCCTTGTGGCTGAAGGGATCAGGGGGTATGGAGAGAAGGCAGGTACGGGATACTGAGTTGGATGATCAGCCATGATCATATTGAATGGCGGTGCAGGCTTGAAGGGCCGAATGGCCTACTCCTGCACCTAATTTCTATGTTTCTATGCTTCTACTGATTTGACACAAAAGACAGGTGGTGCAAGGCACAGAGGCGCAGCGGTAGAGTCGCTGCCTCACAGCGCCAGAGACCAGGGTTCGATCCTGGCTATGTACGGAGTTTGTACGTTCTCACTGTGGCCCCCCACGGATTAACTCTGGGTGCTCTAGTTTCCTCCCACACTCCAAAGGTGTGCTAGTTTGTTGGTTAATTGTCGAGGTAAATTGTAAAAATAAAATGGACCCTAATGCGTCTAGGACAGTGCAGTGGGGGGAGGGGAGGGTGGTGGGGGGGTAATCGCTGGCACAGTCTCAGCGGGCCAAAGGGCCTGTTTCCCTGCTGTATCTCTAAAGTCCAAAGTCTAATGTAAAAAATCGATGAAGGAATAAGATGGGCAGAGAAGTGGCAAACATAATTAACTAAGAGCTTGGGACCAGGTCAACTTTCAGACCCTGGAGCCTGCTCTATTGTCCAATAAGATCAAATGTTTGGCCTGAACCTTTTGTTCCTTCCTGTTCCCTCAACTCTTGTTTCCCCAAAGAAAGAAAATATCATACTTTCTTTGCCATGAATATATTTAATTTCTCCATATTCACAGCTGCCTGGAAAGCGAATAGCAATGATTGCCAATCATCTTCAGTTTTATTTAGAGTTTAGTTTAGTTTAGAGTTACAGCACAGATACAGCCTTCGGCCCACCAAGTCCACGCCGACCAGCGATACCCGCACACTAACACTGTCCTACACACACTAAAGACTAATTTACAATTTGACTGAAGCCAATTAGCCTGTCAAACCCGTACGTCTTTTGGAGTGTGGGAGGAAACCGAAGATCTCGGAGAAAACCCATGTAGGTCACGGGCAGACAGCACCCGTGGTCAGGATTGAACCTGTGACCCAGGTATCTGGCACTGTAAGGCAGCAACTCTAGCACTGCGCCACCGCACAGTTGCTATAGGCAGGCAGATGAGAGTTGGTCTTCGTGGACTTGTCTGGCAATTTGTACATTATCCCCAAAACTAAAACAGTCCTGGTGACAGGACCACCTCGCGCCCATCACACACCTGAGGGTGAGGCCAAGCTAACTGCACAAACGCTTTGGACTAGACAGGCCAGCCATGTTCATCGTGAATGATGGCGTAGGCTTGAACGGTCAAGCTGTCTGCTCTTATTTTCTTGTGTAAGTTTAATCTCCTCTTTGGCTCTTGCTAACATGGCCCCAGGATGGTGGTGCAGCGGTAGAGTTGCTGTCTTACAGCGCCAGAGACCCGGGTTCGATCCGGACGACGGGTGCTGTCTGTACGGAGTTTGTACGTTCTCCCCGTGACCTGCGTGGGTTTTCCCCGAGATCGTCAGCTCCCCCCCACACTCCAAAGACGTACAGGATTGTAGGTTAATCGGCTCAGTGTAAATCTAAATTGTCCCTAGTGTGTGTGTGTGTGTGTGTGGGGAAGTGTTAGTGTGTGGGGATCGCTGGTCGGCGCGGACTCCGTGGGCCGAAGAGCCTGTTTCCAGCGCTGTGTCTCTAAACTAAATTGAGTGTCAATAACTGCAAATGACATTCAGCTCACTGCTACCTTGGCAGCTAATTCAGGGTCAACACGTCTACAATCAGAGAGAATTCCTACACCCACAGCTTGTCCTTTGGCCTCTGCATTAACGCCCACATTAACAGCCCTGTTCCATCTCATTCCCCAGCCAGTCGCCTCCTCGACACTGCCAATTTGTACTGAATTACGGGTGGGTTCCTGCAATGTAGATTTGCTTGGGAGGACTTGAGTCAGTTATCAGGTTTCCACTGACTCAAATGGCTCATGTTTAATCATCGTGAAAATACTTGTCCTGCATTAGTGCTTTACAGGGTGGCACTGTGGCGCTGTGGTAGATTTGCTGCCTTACAGCGTCAGGGACCTGGGTTGGATCCTAACTTTGTGCAGTTTAGTTTCGCTTCATTTAGTCACCTATCCATGTTCTCCAGAGATGCTGCCTGACCCGCTGAATTACTCCTAAAGAATGAGGGGGGACTTACCAAATAGTGAAAGGTCTGGATAGAGTGAATGTGGAGAGGATGTTTCCACTAGTGGGAGAGTCTAGGAACTGAGGCCATACCCTACGAATAAAAGGACGTACCTTTCAAAAGGAGATGAGGAGCAATTTCTTCAGTCAGAGGGCGGTGGTTTAAATCCATCCATTCCTCTGTGAACTTCCCTCTTCAAATGTATTTAATTGGAACCTGGATGGAGTGGATGTGGAGCAGATATTTCCACTAGTGGGAGAGTCTAAGACCAGAGGTCAAAGCCTCAGAATAAAAGGATGTACCTTTAGAAAGGAGATGGGGAGGAATTGCTGTGGAGGTCAAGCCAATGGATATTTTTAAGGCAGAGATTGGCAGATTCTTGATTAGTACGGGTGTCATGGGTTATGGGGAGAAGACGGGAGAATGGGGTTGAGAGGGAGAGATAGAACAGCCATGATTGAGTGGCGGAGTAGGCTGATGGGCCGACTGGTGTAATTCTGCTTCTAGAACAGTGGGGAACATTGGAGGAAGAGACTGACTTTGGTGCCTTCCCTCACTTTGATCCTGCTGTGCAGGGATGTTTTATGTTGAATTCTATCAACCCTATGGTGTTCTTTATTTTTACTGTATGGCTGCATGGGGATTTCGTTTCACTGTGCCAACTGGCACATGTGACCAATAAATGTATCTTGCATCTTGAGTCTTGTATCTCGTAGAACGTATGAACTTCAGCACTTAGTTTCATGCAGTTCTTTGCTTCGACAAGCGAGAATTGGAAATGTCTTTGAGAGCAAATAACTTGCAGGTTTATGGGGGAAGGTACAAAGGCTGATGAGATTGCAGTAGGAGCTGGCTTAGACTCTATGGATCAAATATACTTCTTATGAACTTATGATCTAATGTGCTTTGAGACATTATGAGAACTATGTAAATGGCATTATAAAAGTGCGAGTTTCTCTTGTTAGCGGTGAGCTAGCTTTATTTTTGATCAAATGTGTATCAGCCCATTGTCTCCATATTCCACTGCGTGCATGCCAAGGAGAGTCGATATGGTTTGAGAGCCAAATGTGGATGAGGCTTTAAATTATGATCCCCTGTGCCAGTTCCAAAACCTTAATTGTGTCTTAAGTGGCCACTTGTAAAAGCACAAAGTACTTAACGCTCAATTCTCCGCTCAACATAATCTGGTAGTTAAGGTAGCAGAGAATGATGTGCATTGCAGGCAATGTCAAAAGGACACAAAGTGCTGGACTAACTCAACGGGTACGGGCAGTATCTCTGGAGAACATGGATATGCCGCACGGTGGAGTCGCTGCCTCACAGCGCCAGAGACCCGGGTTCCATCTTGACTACGGGTGCTGTCTGGACACAGTTTGTACGTTCTCCCCAGGACCCTGTGGGTTTTCTCCGGGTGCTCCAGTTTCCTCACACACACCAGAGACGTGCCGGTTTGTAGGTTAATCGCCTTCGGTAAAAATTGTCCAAAGTGGGTAGGATAGTGCTTGTGTACGGGGGGGTCGCTGGTCAGCGCGGCCTCGGTGGGCAGAAGGGCCTGTTTCCGTGCTGTATCTCTAAACTAGAGAGATTTGCACAGACCAAACCAGTTCTCACATCCAGTCAGTCTTTCGAGCAGATATTCTTCCACGACTGATGGCCCATTATGGAATGTATACCACATTTATCCATTTTGCTTAATTATTCAATAATTAATCTTCAGATCTAATAGCTTGGGATGCCAAAAAAATTGACAGCAGTGCTCCCTTTTGTAAATTAACAGCATTCTTACTCTTGACATGAGATTACTTGTCCGTGTCTTCTGCAGTCTCTTAAACAAAAATCATGTTTTTGCAGAGATGCACTCAATCTACTCCACGCTAACTCTTTGATGAGAGTCTTGAGGCGAACTTGAAGCAATCCATCAAATTATTTTATCCACAAACGATTCCCTGAAGGGAAGCCGTATCAATCTTTCAAGATTTCTTGGTGATTTATAACAGGGGGAACGCACAAACTCCGTGCAGGCAGCACCCGTAGTCAGGATCGAACTCGTGTCTCTGGTGCTGTGAGGCAGCAACTCTACCGCTGCACCACCGAGCCAATCTTTGGCGTTCCAGATGCTGCTTTAGCGTTACCTTAAGTTGCTGCAACTTCGTTACTGTGTTCAATGTTAAGATGAGGACTTGGGCTTTGAGTTTGAGATGAGGAGAGTTGTAAATGTGTTTGGATTCTCTAAGCACAGCCTGTGGTTGATCAACTGTCTAGCATGTGATACTGGGGCCAAAGAGGGTTGGGTCTGAGGATCTAATAAGGGTGAATTAGTTATGATCTCAACTGAGCATTCAGCTCTCAACAACATCGCAGCCTCCCCTTAATGCTCTCAGTTGTATAACACGTTGGTGAGGCCACATTTAGAGTATTGTGTTCCGTTTTGGTCACCCTTTTTGTCAAGCTTGAAAGGGTTCAGGGAAGATTTACCAGATGTTGCCAGGACTCAAGGGACTGAGCAACAGGGCGAGGTTGAGTGGGCTAGGACTCTTTTCCTTGGAGCGCAGGAGGATGAGGGGTGATTTTATAGAGGGGTATAAAATCGTGAGAAGAATAGATCGGGTAGACGCAAAAGAGACTCTTGCCCAGAGTAGGGGGATCAAGAACCCGAGGGCATAGGTTGAAGGTGAGGGGGGAAAGATTTAATAGGAACTTGAGGGGTAGCGTTTATACACAAAGGGTGGTGGGTGTATGAAACGAGCTGCCGGAGGAGGTGGTTGAGGCAGGGACTATCACAATCTTTAAGAAACCTTTTGACAAGTACATGGATAGGATAGGTTTAGAGGGCTATGGGCCAAATGCAGGCAGGTGGGACTAGTGTAGATGGGGCATGTTGGTCGGTTGGTTGGTTTGAAGGCCCTGTTTCCAAGCTGTGTGACTCTATGACTCTCTCATTGTGTAGTAAACGTGTTATACAGCATGGATATAGGCCCTTAGGCCAAACGTGTCCGATCAAGGTGCGCATCTGCACTGGACCCGTTTGCCCGTGTTTGGCCCACATCATTTTAAACCTTTCTTATCTACCTACCTACACAAAACTCTCTGCTTTTGGACTGTTAACCAGTTCTCAGTCCAATGCAGTACGCAAGTCCCAATACTTTGCAATCAAATTCTCTTTACAATCTCTTCTTTAATTTAGTTTAGTTTAGAGATACAGCGTGGAAGCAGGCCCTTCACCCCACCAAGTCCGCACCAACCAGCCATCACCTGTACACTAGTTCTATTCTACACACTAGGGACAATTTATTTGCACTTTATCACTTTATTTATTCATGTGTGTATATATTTATACAATGGTATATGGACACACTGATCTGTTCTGTAGTCAATGCCTACTATGTTCTGTTGTGCTGAAGCAAAGCAAGAATGTCATTGTCCTATCAGGGACACGTGACAATGAACTCTCTAGAACTTGAATCAATTTACAGAGGCTAATTAATGTATAAACCTGCACAACTTTGCACTCCCTCAGTACTGCCCCTCTGACGGGGGAGGGTGGGGCTGAAGATGTCCAGGGTTGGGTTGCTCCTGGGCCTGGCCAAGCTGGCCATCCGCCAGTCATGGCGCCAGGCGGAGGAGGGCTCTGCCCGAGCCGGCTGCCTGCCCCTTTTCCAGGGGTTACGTCTGCGCCCGGGTGGCGTTCGAGAGGGACTACGCTCTGTCCACCGGCGGCACTGGGGGATTTCCGGGACCTCTGGGCACCGCGGGGCGTGGAATGTGTCCTCAATAAGGATTGTATTATAGATATTTGACAATTTAGTGTCTCAGACAATTTGGTGCTCGGCGTGTTACCGCGGTTTTGTTTTGTAAGTGTTACTTTGTACCATGATTAAATTAATTACTTTTTTTTTAAAACTGTGCGGCACTCCTTCAATCCTCCCCTCTACAGCAGTGGTACTCCCTCTGAACAGCCCCCCCCCCCCCCCCCCCCCACCCCACTCCCTCATCATTTCCAAACCTGAACCTGCGCCAACATGTTAGGCTCAAACCACTGTGAGGAATTTGAGTCCACAACCTCTGACTCACTGGAGAATGCATTGCTAATGTTTTTTGGCAGGGATGCTCTACAGACCTTGGACACAAGAGCAGTTAGTTATTATTGAGAAAGGATCAGCTGAGCGTTGATTTCATCCCAATTCCCTTCGCCTTTCCCCAAGGCTGTATATCTGGAACAGTGAACCTAGTCTGCAGGGAACACAGCTGGGGACATGGTAGCTGAGAATTGTAGTTTGGTTTACATAGAAACATAGAAACATAGAAAATAGGGGGCAGGTGTGGGCCATTCGGCCCTTCGAGCCAGCACCGCCATTCAATATGATCATGGCTGATCATCCAGAATCAGTACCCCGTTCCTGCTTTCTCCCCATATCCCTTAATTCCGTTAGCCCTAAAAGTTATATCTAACTCCCTCATGAAAACATCCAGTGAGTTGGCCTCCGCTGCCCTCTGCGGCAGAGAATTCCACAGATTCACAAATCTCTGGGTTAAAATTGTTTAGAGATACAGCACGGAAACAGGCCCTTCGGCCCACCGAGTCCTCACCAACCATCGATCACTCGTTCACACTAACCCAGTTCCTTCCCAGTTCTATGCTATCCCACTTTCACATCCACTCCCTACACACCAGCGGCAATTTGCAGAGGCCAATTAGCCTAAAAAGCTGCACGTCTTTGGAATGTGGGAGGAAACCGGAGCACCCGGAGAAACCCCGCGCAGGTCACGGGGAAAATGTGCAAACTCAATACAGACAGCACCCGTAGTCAGGATTGAACCCGGGTCTATAGCGCCGGGAGGCAGCAGCTCCACCGCTTGTCACCCACCTCACACTTAGTGGTCAATGGGTGAGGGATGGGGTGGAATAGTATTTGTTTTTGACAAATGTATTATGCAATGCTTTAACAGAAGAAATTCACATCTTTAAAATGATGTGTTTAATTTGGTCCATGTGCTCAATGCACATCAATGCACATCTTTGCAAGACTGCAACGTATCCAACTGCGTTCTGTGAATATGTCCGTTAGCAGGGAGCAAGCTGGAGCTAATGAACAGTGCGCGAAAAGTCACACAGGCATAAAAAATTAATCCCCTGAAGTTGCATTGCTTAAAGACACCTCATCAAAATCATTTGAAGATGTTTTCTCCTTTAAGTTTTCAGCGAGAACTCTACGGGCCTCGTCAGCTTCCCGCTGGAGAGTTAATGAAGTTTAGTTCTTTAAAACGCAAACTTTACTTCACTTTACTTTAGAGATAGACCGGGGAAACAGGCCCTTCGGCCCACTGAGTCTGCGCTGACCAGTGGTCATCCCATACACTTGCACTATCCCGCACACTAGGGTGAATTTACAATTTGTTTCAGCAAAGCCAATTAACCTCACACCCTGCATGTCGTTGGAGTGTGGGAGGAAACCCACGCAGGTTACGGGGAGAACGTGCAAACTCCGTACAGACAGTAACCGTAGTCACGATTGAACCAGGGTCTCTGGCGCTGTGAGGCAGCAACTCTACCGCTGCACTACCATGCCGCCGCATAAAGCACTAATGCAGGATATTTTCACGCTGAATGGATGAGTATTTTCACGGCAACAGTGCAACACCCCCTCAGTCCTGCCCCTCTGACAGTGTGTTACCCCCTCAGCACTGCCCCTCTGCAGACTCCATCCTAACATTAGAAGCATTGAGAGGGATATGGGTCAAATGCGGGCAGATGAGACTAGCGTAGATGGGGCATCTTGGTCTGCGAATGCATGTTCGACTGAAGGGCCTGTCCCTTGCTCTGTGACTCTATGGCTCTGAGATGCCGTGAGAAAGACTCTACTTATAGTTCCAGTTACGTCCCGTTAGATAATATTCATGAGCAACAGATCACCGGCACACTGGCGCAGCGGTAGACAATAGACAGTAGACAATAGGTGCATGAGTAGGCCATTCGGCCCTTCGAGCCAGCACCGCCATTCAATGTGATCATGGCTGATCATCCCCAATCAGTACCCCGTTCCTGCCTTCTCCCCATATCCCCTGACTACGCTATCTTTAAGAGCCCTCTCTGGCTCTCTGTTGAAAGTATCCAGACAACCGGCCTCCACCGCGCTCCGAGGCAGAGAATTCCACAGACTCACCACTCTCTGTGAGAAAAAAGAGTTGCTGCCTTCGAACCCAAAGACCCGGGTTCGACCCTGACTACGGATACTGTCGGTACGGAGTTTGCACGTTCCTTTGACCAGGTGTGGGTTTTCTCCGGGTGCTCTGGATTCCTCCCACACTCCAAAGACGTGCAGGCTTGTAGGTTAATTGGTAAAATTGTAAATGGTCCCATAGTGTGTAGGATAGTGCTAGTGCGGACTCGATGGGCCAAAGGTCCTGTTCCCCTGCTGTAGTCCTGGAGTCTGAAGATGGAATAATTTGGACTGAAATGAGGGTAAGTAAAGTAACACCAGATGCATCTTATCTACCAAGGATTCATTCTGCAGGAAACCCAACAACGAACCAAGATATTCGCAGAAGCAGACTGTTTGCTGGCAGTCTACATTGGAAGCGGTCAACTCAGGATACACTCCATGGCAGGCCTGAAGTACAGGATGTACCACGAGAGCATGTTGTCATGGAAATCCATAACAGCTTCATCTCTGTCCGATTAATACAACTTTGCCGGAGTAACATTTCAGCTAAAAAAAGCCACAAAGTGCTGGAGTAAACCAGTCTGAAAAAGCACAGCCAAAAACCCTGTGCAAATCTCAGTAACTTCTAGAAACACGCCAAAGAGAGCAGTTTATCGGGATGCATCACAGCTTGGTTTGGGAACAGCTCCATCCAAGACGGCAAGAAACCGCAGGGATTTGTGGACGCAGCCCAGACCATCACACACACACAAACCAACCTCCCTTCTAATGGCATCTCACCCTACCTCGGCACGGCCAGCAGCATAATCAAGGACCAGTCTCACCCAGGTTACTCTCTCTTCTCCCCTCTCCCACCAGGCAAGAGGTACAGAAGTGTGAAAACGCCCGCCTCCTGATTCAGGGGCAGTTTCTTCCCAGTTTTTTTCAGACAACTGAACCATCCGTTCACCAACTAGAGAGTGGTCCTGAACTACCATCCACCTCATTTGGAGACCCTCAGACTATCTTTAATCAGATAGACCATCTTATGTTATCTAAATGTTATTCTCTCGATCCTGTATCTGTACACATTAGATAAGCATTGCAGATGCAGTACAAGTGGGAAGCAGTAGAACACTGAGACAGTATACAGGGTCGCCTGCTTGGTGCTATTTTCCAGTCCCAGTTGTTGGAAGTGCAGGGATCTTAACCTGACCATGAAGGCCTGTTGTCCTACACTACTCCGACACTAAATCTTCAGTTTCCTATCGACTCTTGCTACTTGTATCCTTGACGAAATTCCAGCAATTATGCCAAGTGTGATTTAATTCTATTGAAACGTTGGCTGATTTGCTTTGATTGCAGTGAGCTTTTCGAAATGACTAGCTATTTCCTCCTTGATTACAGCCGTCTGATCACGGGTGTCAGGGAGCTGTGTTGGAAGGAAATGCAGATGCTGAGTTACTCCAGCATTTTGCAAAATGTTTTTATAGAAACAACAGTTGTTTGTGTCTACATTTTAACTACCTCTATATCTGATCTTGTCAGATCTTGGCTTTAGTTCAGTGTGTAGTTCTCTAAACAATACAGTTAAGGGTGAGGCGAAGGAACTGCAGATGCTGGTTTACACCGAAGATAGACACAAAATGCTGGAGTAACTCAGTGGGACGGGCAGCATCTCTGGAGAGAAGGAATGGGTGACGTTTTGGGTCGAGACCCTTCTTCAGACTTTGCTCTGCTCGAGACAGTCCAAGCAGTCAACATGTTAGTCACTTTAACCGGCAAAATCTGCTTCAGGAGAGCAAAGCCTCTTTGATCTCTGGTGCTAACATGCAGTGAGGACCAATTGTCAACAGTAATTCCCAAGATTAAAAACAAAATCATTCGCGTTTTGCTCGTGAACAGGCTTTCATGATTATCTGCCGGGGCTGGACATGCTTATCGATATCATTGGGACAAAGAGTAAAAACATGGAGAACCTACCCCCCAGCGCAGGAGGAGAAATATTTTGGCTCTGATCCGAAAGCAACACTTTAATAAATGATGAAATCTGTCAGCTACTATGGCCGTTAAGGTGAGATTTTGGCACAGAACATATCTTAGCTCTTCCAAGTTTTTCTCCATAAAAACTGGTCCTCGTGAGGCCCGAGTAAAATCCTTGATCGGTAAACATGGCTCATCTGAAGACTGAAGGAACTGCAGATGCTGAGATTTTGGGCAAAACACAAAGTGCTGGAGGAACTCAGCATCTGTGAAGGGAATAGACAATAGGCGCAGGAGTAGGCCCTTTGGCCCTTCGAGCCAGCACCGCCATTCAATGTGTTCATGGCTGATCATTCCCAATCAGTACCGCGTTCCTGCCTTCTCCCAATATCCCCTGACTCCGCTATTTTTAAGAGCCCTATCTAGCTCTTTATTGAAAGCATCCAGAGAACCGGCCTCCACCGCCCTCTGAGGCAAAGAATTCCACAGAATGGACAGGCGACGTTTCAGGTCGGGACACTTCACCAGATTCAAGGCTTCAGGGAAAGCACTAGGATAGACATAAAATGCTGGAGTAACTCAGCGGGACCCATCTTCAGAATCTGACCCGAAAGGTCACCCGTGCCCACCTCTGTCCAGAGATGCTGCCTGTCCTGCTGAGTTACTCCAGCATTTTGTGTCTATCTTCAGTGTAAACCTGCAGTTCCTTCCTACACACCAAATTTGCCTAACCTCCCGAGAGCTAATACACTCCAATCCCAGACAGTTCCAAGAGGAAATCTGGAAAACACATATTGCAGTAGGGGGTAGCTATTAAAACAATCAATCTGAAGAAGGATCCCAACCCAAAACGTCCATTCCATTCACAGATGCTGCCTGGCCCGCTGAGTTACTCCAGCATGTCATGTTTTACTCATTTTGTTAATCTGGAGTTGGTTTTATGTGCAAAATGCATATCCCAGATTTCCGCTTGGAACTGAGTGTAGGTCTTGTGGTTGGAATCATCTCCTATTGCCCGTGCCAATGGATGTGTTTGAGCTTGCGCCATCAAATATTCACATCTTCCCGATAGTTAACACACGTCCCCCAATACCCTCATAATTGGTTAAAGAAAGCCCATCGTCTTACAACCCAGCGGCGGGGGCAAGGAGAGAGCGCTCACGTCGCGGCCCTGTTTCCACCAATCTTTACACCACCACACACAAGAAGCGACAAGACAGACACCGTTGTCTGCAGATGCCGAGAAGTGTGTTCATCTCTGGCTGGACAACCTCCAATCTTGTGTGTGGACTCGATAAGAAGAAACCCCAATGGACATGAGTATTGATTTCTTCTTTTTATTTTTATTTTTAGTTATTTTTGTTAGAAGTAAGTACAGTAGTGTGGTACTTGAGTAGCTAATACATACATACATATTTCCATTCCTGTACAACTTCGTATTTTTAATTTAATAATAAAAGAACAGTGAGAGAAAAAAGAAATAAAGAGTGTCGGAATAGATAGACAAGCGAGTAGAGACAGATAGCAAAAGAAATACAGGACAGAGATGAGAAGCTAAAAAGATTGAAAAAAAAGGAGAAAGTAGAGAAAAGAGAGATTAGGAGAGATCTACCTATTTCGTATTTCTGCCCATCCGTCACCCGGTTCTAAACCATTTAATTTCTAAGGTTATGTTATGTTGCACCATCTACTTGTAAAAAGTTGATAAAAAGGAGTATTGATTTCTCTAGCTAGTTTAGTTAAGTTTAGTGTAGTTTAGAGATACTATGCGGAAACAGGCCCTTCGGCCCACTGAGTCTGCGCCGACCAGCGATTCCCATACATTAACACTATCCTACACACACCAGGGATAATTTTAAATTTATACATTTATACCAGTGTGGGAGGAAACCAAAGATCTCGGAGAAAACCCACACAGGTCATGGAGAGAACGTACAAACCGATTCCAGTAATGATTACTTTCAAGTAATCCTTGCATTCCCGCTCTCTCCCCATCCCTCCCCCAGACTAGTTCAGTTTAGTTTAGTTTATTGCCACGTGTACCGAGGTACAGTGAAAAGCTTCTGTTGCGTGCTAACCAGTCAGCGGAAAGACAACACATGATTACAATCAAGCCATTCACAGTGTACAGATACTTGATGAGGAAATAATGTTTGGTGCAAGGTAAAGCCAGCAAAGTCCGATCAAAGTTAGTCCGAGGGTCGCCAATGAAGTAGATAGTAGTTCTGGACTGCTCTCTAGTTGTGGAAGGATGGTTCCGTTGCCTGATGACAGCTGGAACAGCTGGATAGCTAGTCGTCCAACTAGTTTCACTGTCGTCCTGCTCAGTTTCACTCTTTGCAGCATCTACTCGTAATCGCCTTCGCCACAGCCAACAATGAACCATTGTGGGCTCCACCTTTCCTTGATCACCGTTGCTGGCTTTGATTTGTTCTTTTCATACCTTTCATTAATTTGTTCTTTGTACATTTTCATATCTCTAGTTTCCCTCTCCCCCTTTTTCTCGGTCTGAAGAAGGGTCTCGACCCGAAACATCACCGATTCCGTTTCTCCAGAGATGCTGCCTGACCAACTGAGTTACTCCAGCTTCTTGTGTCCACCATTCACTCTTACCATGTTTAGTTTAGATTAGTTTAGTTTAGTTTAGTTTACTTTAATTTAGTTTAGAGATACTTCATGGAAACAGGCCCTTTGGCCCACTGAGTCCATGCTCCCATTCACCCACTAACCCACTAATGCCATGTTATCCCACTTTCTCATCCTATACAGCTGGGGCAAATTCCCAGATAAATCTAGAAGTCAATTACATAGGAAGAAGAATGTACAGACAAGCACCCATAGTCAGGATTGAACACGGGTCTGTAATTCCCCTGTCCCACTTAGGAAACCTGAACAGAAACCTCTGGAGACTTTGCGCCCCACCCAAGGTTTCCGTGCGGTTCCCAGAGGTTTTTGTCAGTCTCCCTAATGGTCGAAAGTGGTTTCCGCTTCTTCTATGTTCCGGCGATTATTTCAAAAAATTCAAAACTGGCCGCGGCTAAAAATAGGTTGCCGTTTTAAAAATCGGTAATTTTTTAGTCGAAGCCGGTTGCGATGCTAGTTGAAGGTGGTTGCCGGAGGTTGCAGGTAGTGGAAGGGAAGACCTTTTTTTCACGCAGTTTTATTCCACCAGAGTCTCCAGAGCTTTCCGTTCAGGATTCCTAAGTGGTACAGGGGCATAAGGCAGGAGCTCTGCCACTGCGCCACCAAGCTGCCCATGTGCGTCCAACTTTGGTATAAACCAGCATCTGCAGTTCATTTTCATTGCTCACTTGACCTTTGTAGTTTGGAATGAAGACCACTGCAGTTTGGTGGGTAGGTTCCCTGGCCCGTTAGAAATCCCCAGTGAGTGCGGAACACAAGGTGTCTTTATGCCACACTGCCTCCCACGGTCAAATTGCTCACAGCCTCACCAGCGGTCCAACAATAAAAGTGTTTGTTGGGGTTTTTCCAGTGAGGCGAGGGAGCCTCCTGATCTAATAAAACCCATTGTGTACATAGAGCACAGGACAACTGAACGGTTCAGAGAGAACTGGACTAGCTCGTAATTTATAAATTATATGCTGGGAATCAGGGCGACACATGGGACTTAATCCTGCCCATTTTCTAATTGTAGCCCTCCTTCTAATACTGATATAGTTAACCATCAGCCCACAAATTCTGTACAGGATCATAATTTCACAATCAATCTCACAACCCCCTCCGCCCATCTTAAAAGGTTGCCTGTTAAAAATCAAGGCACTTTTGAATGCAGGGTTCGCCTTTATTGCCTGTTTAAATAGTTTCTCGGATGCTGGGCCAAACAAGGCAGCAATTTAAGTGATACTGTAAAATCTCCGCAGACTTTACCAGAGACAAAGGCCAGCAATTTTGCCGCTATTTGTTTGAATGTACCATTTTGGTTTCTTGGTCGGGGCACTTGATTCACGCATTGCCTTCTTTGTCTGACACACCACTGTCAATGCGTCTGTCGCACAGAAGGGTGATAAGATTCCAGGAGACCTGCAATACTACAGCCTTCCAAACAGCTTCCCATCAATCAGCAGCTTTGGAGAGCTGGAGCCAAGAAGCCTAAGCTATGTTCAGAGCTGCTACAAATTGCAAGACGTAGCGTTCTTTCCAAGATTGGGCCTTGCCAACTGGAATTCCTCCATTTTTCGAGTAAATTCCTTAAACCTTAAAGGTTCCTGAAAAGCTGAAATGAATCCAAGGGCTGTTCGAGGTGTGGGAAGGAACTGCGGATGCTGCCGAAGATAGACACAAAACGCTGGAGTAACTCAGAGGGACAGGCAGCTACTCTGGAGAGAAGGAATGGGTGACGATTCGTGGCAAGGGTCTAAAGAAGGGTCTCGACCCGAAACGTCACCCATTGCTTCTCTCCAGAGATGCTGCCATTTCATACGGCCATAAGGTCAAAAGTGATAGGAGCAGAATTAGGCCATTCAGCTCATCAATCATGACTGACCTATCTCTCCCTCCTAACCCCATGCCCCTGCCTTCTCCCCATAACCCCTGATAACCGTACTAATCAAGTATCTATCTATCTCTGCCTTAAAAATATCCTTTGGTTTTGCCTCGACAGCCTTCTGTGTCAAAGACTTTGCCAGAGAAAATTCTATCCCGTTGAGTTACTCCAGCATTTTGTGTTTATTTTGATAATGTGCAGTAACTAATGTGGCACGGGTTACCTCAATGGTGTGGAAATATAAGGCTATATTATTGCAGAGGAGGATACCACACACTACAGCAGGATTGATTGATTGAATGACGCAGCATGGAAACAGGCCCTTCAGCCCCTCCGAGTCCATGCTGACCACCGATCACCAATCCGCACAATTTCTGTTTTATCCCACATTCGCCTCCACTCCCTACACACTGGGGGCAATTTTTAGCGGGCGATTAATCTACAAACCCGCGCATCTTTGCGTTGTGGGGGGAAACCGGAGCACGTGAAGGAAAACCGCACGTTTGCGGGGAATACGTGCAAACTCCACACACTCAGCACCCGAGGTCAGGATCGAACCCGGGTCTCCGGCACTGTGAGGCAACAACTCTACCAGTTGCCGTTTGCATTGGAAAGTTTTCCTGCCTCATGCACTGCGCATGAGGCAGGAATTATCTTGAATTCCGGTCTCACAGACAGGCGAGATGAGAATGCGGATGAGAAATTAGCCCATTTAGTGGCATCCATGGAATCATAAATCCTGCAGGAATTACTGAAATGGAATTCTATTCGTAGATGTTCATGCTAAATGTAAGACTTTCTTTGACCTTGAGAGTGTGTTTGACTGAATTCAAAGAAACTATATTTCAGAAGCAACATTCAATGCCAAGTCTCTCCATTCATGCAGAGGACAATTTTTAGCACTTTCAGAAGATTAAAAAACTGGAGATTTTCCTAAATATAGTCATAAAAGGATTTGAACTAAATACACGAGCTGAAACGACAGAAAGATCTACAAGCACGAATTTGATGATGGTTTTTTGCAAATATAATAATTTTTTAAATGGGCCTCCACGAGCCCAACAATAGCTGGAGATTTCATTGTAATGAATCATTAGATTTATGTTTGAACCCCATATTCAGAATTTATCTTCGATGAGGAATTCCTTTTAAAGACGATTCTCCAACATTAGTCTGGAAACTCGCCAAAGGCCCTTTAATAGCAGTTTGTTAAGGGCCTGTCCCACTTGGGTGTCATTTGCGCGTCACGCAGATGGTGCGCGAAGCTTTGGTACATCCCAAAGTCCTGAGCCGGCGGGCGTGACCGCGTGTCACTGCCTACGTCACCGTGCACCATGCGCGCGTAATGCGCATCACCTGCGCGTCGCGTCGTGCGTCGTGAAGCGTAAATTATGTCGTGTAAATGATGGGCGAATGACGCCCAAGTGGGACAGGGCCTTTAGCGTCTTCACAGGTGCTTAACGTTGCGAGGGGCAAGGTTTAAAGGAGTTGTGTGGGGCAGGTTGTTCACACGGCTCGTAGTGGCTGCCAAGAAGGCGCTGCCAGGGGTGGTGTTTGCAGCAGATACAATAGCGCCATACAGGTGGCTTTTAGATGGACATAGCAACAAGGAACTGCAGATGCTGGTTTACATGAAAGGACACACGGCACAACGGTAGAGTTGCTGCCTTACAGCTGCGGAGACCCACGTTCGATCCTGACAACGGGTACTATGTATATGGAGTTGGTACATTCTCCCCGTGACCTGCGTGGGTTTTCTCCGGCAGCTCCAGTTTCCTCCCATACTCCAGCGACGTACGGGTTTGTAGGATGATTGGCTTTGGTGAAACTGTGAAAGTAGTCTCTGGCGTGCAGGATAGTTTTAGTGTGCGGGGATCGCTAGTCGGCGTGGACTTGATGGGCCAAAGGGCCTGTTTCCACGCTGCATCTCTAAACGAAATTAAAGTGCTGAAGTAACACAGCCAGTCATACAACATCTCTGGAGAGGAGAACGTCAAAGTAGACATATCTTGAGGAGGCTTATTGTAAAGCAGTGATGCCTTGGGTCGGGACCCTTTTTCACACCCTTCAATGGATGGATATGCAGGGAGCGGAGTGTCATGGATCATGCTCAGGCAGATGAGATTAGCTTACATCGGTATCAACACTGTCACGGACATTGTGGACCGAAGGGCCTGTTCCCGTGTTGTACTTTTTAATATACATGCTACTTTCCATGCGTGAGAATTTCCAATTGTATCCTGATGACCCGTGAAAGGTAAAGCCCACAATGGTCCATTGTTGGCTGGGGACTATTACAATCCAGCCATCCACCGTGCACAGACACAGCATATAGGGAACAAGGTCCAGTGCAAGATGAAAGTCCCATTAAAGATAGTCCAGGGGTCTCCAATGAGGTAGATGGTAACTCAGGACTGCTCTCTAGTTGTGGCAGATGGTTCAGTTGCCTGATAACAGTTGGGAAGGAACTGTCCCTGAATTTTCACACTTCTGTATTTTTTGCCCAAGAGGTGAGAAGGGGTACAACTTGTCCTCAGTTATGCTGTCGGCATGTTGTGTAAATGTTTTGTGTTAGTTTAGATATACAGCCACTGATGTAGACGGCTAGAATAAGACGGGTGGATTACGATGTAGGCTGGTGTCCGGTGATTCTCTTTGGTGAAAGGAACGAAAGAAAAGGAAAGAATTATTTATGTTTTCGTACCTCTTCTCTCTGTCTGACACGTCTTTGGAGATCCTCATTCATCTATCTTCAGAGATAAGGTTGACGTTTGCAGAACTGATCGATACGTTTCAACATCCTTCACCTTGTCCAGTGCTACAAACTGGATAGACATGGTATTGTGAACTCTGTGACATAATGAAGACTTGGCAAAGAAATCTGCTGCAGTAAATGTTAATTTCCCCACTGTAATCGCAATTCCCACGGTGGTTTGGAAGCAATTGGAACAGTCCCACTAAAAACCAGTTGCAAAGCAAACTATTGACAATGGAAGCAACTAGTTGCAGTTGGCGTGAGGTCAATACTAAGATTAAAAACCCATAATTATATTAATATATATTGCTTTAAGGAAATGCTTTCTGAGTGCATTTATCAGGGAGCATCTCAGCATGGTTTCGGAACAGCTCCATTCGAGGCGGCAAAACATGGCAGTGGATGGCGGGCGCAGCCCAGACCATCATGCAAAATATCCTCCCTTCTGTTGACTTCAGTTACACCTCCCGCTGCCTCGGCAAGGCCAGCAGCATAATCAAGGACCAGTCGCACCCTGGCCACTCCCTCTTCTCCCCTCTTCAAGGTACAGAGGTGTGAAAACGCACACCTCCAGATTCAGACGCACGATATCCCAACTTCTACACTCAATACCCTTGAAGACCAATGTACCAAAACCATTCTCTAAAACCCTTTCTCCCCAGCTGATATTAGGCAACTGAACCATCCTACCAACAACTAGAGAGCAGTCCTGAACTACTATCTACCTCATTGGAGACCCTCAGACTATCTTTGGTTGGACCTTTTATTGCAGGAAATGTTATTCACATTATTCCCGTCATCCTGTATTTGAACACTGTAGGTTAATTGGCTTGGTCCAATTGTCAATCGTCCCCAGTGTGTGTAGGATAGCGTTAGTGTATGGGGATGGCCGGTCGGCACAGACTGGGTGGGCCGAAGGGCTGTATCTCCAAACTAAAATTAAATTGCAGAGTTGTGGGTGTAGCCCAGTCCATCATTCAGACGAGACTCCCCACTATCGACTCCAAGATGCCAACATAATCAAAGACCTTTCCCGGTCATTCCAAGTTCTCCCCTCTCATATCAGGCAGAAGTTACAGAAGCTTGAATGGCTTCTCCCCCTCTGTCCTTCCATGAGCTAGGGTATCATTCAAGGAAACAGGTCCTTCGGCCCATCTTGCCCATGTCGACAAACATGTCACATCTACACTAGTCCTTGTCCCTCCCCTTCCCCTTCACTTCCTCTCCCTCTCTCCTCTCTCTCCCTCTCTTTCTCTATCCCTCTCCCTCTCTCCCTCTCTCCCCTTCCCCCACCCTCTCCCACCCCCCCTCCCTTTCTCTGTCCCTCTCCCCCTCTCTCTATCCCTCTCCTCCTCCCTCTCCCTCTCACTCTCTCTCTCTCTCTATCCCCCTCTCCCTCTCCCTCCCCCCCTCTCCCTCTCTCCTCTCTGTCTAGAGGGCGATTCTCCATTCTGCTTCTGTGGCAACCTGAAGATGTGGAGATACAGGCCAGCACACAGTGGGAGTTACCTGAGGTTCTGTCTATTGTTGGACACTTAATTCATCACTCACCGCGGACCGGTCTGTTTTATTACCCTGCACACCTGAACCCCTGCCTCCCTCCCCCCCCCCCCCCCCCCCCCCCCCCCTTCCCCAGGTAAGGTGAGGAAAAATCTCAGCTATTTTTCATGCACGATAACTTGCAAGGTCAAAATTCCTGGCCAGATATTATTCCTTGCCTCGCTCGCAAGATGTCAATCCTCGCATGCTGCAGTTTCTCTGATACTTATCTTGTGAGGATGGATAGCCCCACGAGTACTCTTTGACAGCTCTTTTTATGTGTCAAGCAACTTAAGTTGCAAGCAGCACACTTCAGGCACAAGGTTGCTCGTTCAAGTTTGACTCCAGCCACCACAGCACGGGAGAGTTGTTCTACGCTTAACACTATTTACCTGCAAAATTATTCCTTTTGTTTAGCAATACAGCGCGGTAAAACAGGTCCTTTGGCCCACTGAGTCCGCGCCGACCAGCGATCCCCGCATATTAACACTGCCCATCACACACTAGGGTGAATTTTACATTTATACCAAGCCAATTAACCTAAAAACCAGTATGTCTTTGGAGTGTGGGAGGAAACCGAAGATCTCAGAGAAAGCCCACGCAGGTCACGGGGAGAACGTACAAACTCTGTACAGAAGGCACCCGTAGTCAGGTTCGAACCTGGGTCTCTGTCCCCGAAAAGAGTGTTTTCTATGCTTAATGTATGGGAAGGAACTGCAGATGCTGGTTTACACTGAAGATAGACTTAAAATGCTGGGAGTAACTCAGTGGGTCAGGCAGCTTCTCTGGAGAAACGGAATAGGACTCTGAGTTTTATGAAGGGTCTCGACCCAAAATGTTACCTATTCCTTTTCTCCAGAGATCCTGCCTGACCCGCTGAGGTACACCAGCATTTTGTGTCTGTCTTTGTTCTATGCTTCACCTGTAAAATTATTTATTCTTCTCTTAAAGGAAGCTCAAGCCTCCTTTAAAAAACTCCTTCAACGCTGCTGAACATGTTTGGTATGGGGATACAGCAGGGAAACAGGCCCTTCAGTCCATCGAGCCCATACCGGCATTGATCAGTGATACATCACAAATACTGCCTCACCCGCTGAGCTTCTCCAGCATTTTTGTCTACCTACCAAGCCCTGAACTTGATGGCTCCATGGCTATTTGGATGTTGGTAGGAATTTGGAAGGACTAATTGGGATAGGTTAATTACTTTCTGAATCTATGGACTGGAATTTCTTTAGCCAGAGGGCGGTGAATCTGTGGAATTCATTGCCGCAGAAGGCTGTGGAGGCCAAGTCAATGGATATTTTTAAGGCAGAGATAGATAGACTAGATTGGTACGGGTGTCAGGGGTTATGGGGAGAAGGCAGCAGAATGGGGTTAAGAGGGAGAGATAGATCAGACATGATTGAATGACGGAGTAGACTCGATGGGTCGAATGCCTAGTTCTGCTCCGATCACTTGTGAACTTATGACTGAGGTATAAGATTAGAGGACAACCAGAGAGGTGCAATTGCCAGGGAGACAGCTCCCCTAACAGGGGAGATAAACAATTGCATTTAGTCAGTGCATACTTTCACAAGTGTTATACACCATTTAATTGAAGGTAGACACAACCAAAGTTCATAGAGCAGAGCTACTGAGTGAGTTGCTGACATGATCCCATGATCCCCTGACCCCTGACCCCCGACCCCGACCCCTGACCCCCGATGCCCTCCTCCAGGTCAGGTCGCCTACATTGGCGATTCGAGCAAATTTTTAGCAGAGCAGTACGCTACACTTGTAGATGTGGACGCCATGACCAAATATCATAGAGTGGAGACGGAAGCCGGTTACGGAAATGGCCCTGAAGATTACCCATGGCCTACTACGGCTTTTTCACCGAGTGGATTATCTTGCTCCACTATATTGACCTCCCATCTACCTCACTGATGACCCTCGGAATTTACTCACTTTATCATGCACTAAACGTTATCCCTTTGTCACGTTCCCTTGTCACCCTTACCGGTCGGTGTCAGTCATGAGGAGAAGGCAGGAAAATGGGTTTAGGAGGGAGAGATAGATCAGCCATGATTGAATGGCGGAGTAGACTTGATGGGCCGAATTGCTTAATTCTACTCCTATCACTTATAATCTTATGATACCATTTAATTGTTCCTCACAACAGTCTGGCTTATTTTCACAAGCACCAGAAACCATCTTTGATTTAGTCATAGGCAATTTTTTTTTTAAACATTCTGGTTGCAAAGGTTGAAGAGCTGAGCGACTGTTGCTTGTCCCCCAATGACCAGAGAGCGGGAGGATGGAGCCGGCGATGAGGACATGCGTGAGGGGCGAGGAATGAGGCCGGTGGGAGAGGAGAGGCCGCCATCTTGTGCCCTTCAGGTTCAGAGTTGTTAAAAATATTAGGGCGAAGCCGCGATTCAAATAAATGACAAATAAATTCAATTCAGAGATGCGTCCAGATGGACGTTTGTTTAATATTCATCGCAGAAGGCCGATTGAGGAAGTCTGAAGAATTCCCGGGTTGGCGGGACTGATATATGATGAACGAATGGATCAACTGGGCTTATATTCACTGGAATTTAGATGGATGAGAGGGGATCTTACAGAAAAATATAAAATTCTCAAGTGATTGGACAGGCAGGATGCTGGAAAAATGTTCCCCACGTTGGGGGAGTCCAGAACTAAGGGTCACAGTGTAAGAATAAGGTGTAGGTCATTTAGGATAGCGATGAGGAAAATCTTTTCCAGCCAGAGGGTTGTGAATCTGTGGAATTCTCTGCAACAGGAGGCTAATTCACTAGATGTTTTCAAGAACGAGTTAGTTATCACTCTTAAGGGCCTGTCACACTTGGGCGATTTTTTAGGCGACTACAGGCGACTAGGCTGTTGCCATGTGGTCACCAGGGTGTCGCCTGTATAGTTGTGAGTCGTCTCCTCAGTCGCCCAAAGAGTCGTAGCATTTTTCTGGTCGCCGCTGGATTTTCAATGGGTTTGACACCAATGAGCGTAGCTTGACTTCTCCTGACGTAGGTGTTGCCGTTGTTGTCGCCAGGTTACGTAGGTTGTCGCCGGTGCTGACTTATTTAGTTTTTTTTCTTAAAGTAATGATTCCATTTCACATTTTATGTCGAAGGGGGGGTCCAGTCACCGTTTTTTTCAGCGACCTGCTACGACTATGACAGTCGCCGGCAGTCGCCTAAAAATAGCCTAAGTGGGACAGGCCCATTAGTTATCGCTCTTAGGGCTAACAGAAGCAAGGGATATGTGGAAAAAGCAGGAGCAAGGTACTGTTTCTGGATGATCAGCCGTGATCATATAATGGCGGTGCTGGCTCAAAGGGCCGAATGGCCTACTCCTGCACCTACTCTCTAAGGTTCTGTGTTTCTGCTGACTGCTGATCCTCGCAGTTCTGTGGGAGGATTCCGTGCACTAATCAGCTTCTGCGTTTCCCACGTTGCTGGGTTGCACTTCAAAGGCATTTCCTTAGCTTTGAAGAGGTTTGGGGAACAACCTTAAACAGAAAGAAAAAAACGCAGTGGGACTGAGATTTTAATCTTCCTTACCCTGTCTGAACGATCAGCAAGAATGCTTCCCAAACTCTCCTCCAGACTCCTTCAAACCCAACTCATTTCCCCTGTAAACTGCTGATACTGCACTTCAGAGAGCCGTGCTAAATAGGTATGTGGTTGACCTGAACGTCATCAGTATTCTGACCATCTCATTCAACATATAAGACACCTGGTCAGAGTCATAGAGTCTTATGGCATGGAAACAGGCCCTTTGGGTATATAAGGAACGAGCTGCCAGTGAAGGTAGTGGAGGCAGGTACCATAAGAGCTCTTAACGGAATCAAGGGATATGGGGAGAAAGCAGGAACGGGGCACTGATTCTGAATGGTCAGCCATGTTCATATTGAATGACGCTGCTGTCTCGAAGGGCCGAATGGCCTACTCCTCGCAACTCTGCATCTGTGGAGAAAAGGAATAGGTGACGTTTCAGTTCGAGACCCTTCTTCAGTCAACGCACAAGGCTGCTGCACCAAATGGTCCTGCATCTATTTTCTATGTTTCTATGTTTCCATAACAACAATTACTTAGAAAAACATGGAAAAAAGGAGCAGGAGGAGGCCATTTGGCCCTCTGAGCCAGCACCGCGATGAAACGATATTTGAAGAGATACATGGACAGGGTTAGAGGGATATGGCCAAATGCAGGCAGGTGAGACTAGTGCAGATGGGGCAACTTGGTTTGCAGGGGCATGGTGGGTCGAAGATCCTGTTTCCATGCATGGTTTATGGGAATGTGCTAATTAATCCTACCACAACTAGAGAGCCGTCCTGAGCAACTACCTACCTCATTGGTGACCCTGCGACTGTCTTTGACATCTTGCACCTCTATCATGTCTATGCACACTGTGGACGGCTGGATTGTAATCATGTATAATCCTTGCCGCTGACTGGTTAGCACGCAACAAAAGCTTTTCACTGTACCTCGGTACACGTGACCATAAACTGAACTCAAACTCAAACTGTGAATGGTTGTTGATTATGTTGGCTGCTTTCCCGAGTCAGCGTGAAGTGTTGATGGAGCCGTCTGGAGATTTTGTGCGTCCATTTAGTTGGTGGCCCACCCTCTAAATATAGACCAGGCCACCACGGAGCCTAGGAACCTCTCGCCACCGCCACTGGCTGCATGCTTTGCACGCCCGATGATGTGACAATCAACTCCACTCAATTAACGTAGGACTGGTGTAGCCCGGTGGGTCGATGGGCCCAATGGCCTGTTTCGGTGCTGCATCTCTCTGTGCCTCTATGGGAGGCACGGTGGCACAGCGGTAGAGCCTTGCCGCGCCGGAGACCCGGGTTCGATCCTGACTACGGGCGCTGTCTGTGCATTCCCCCTATGTCTCTGCGTGGGTTTTCTCCGAGATCTTCGGTTTCCTCCCACACTCCGAAGACGCACAGGTTTGTAGGTTAATTGGCTTGGTGTAAGTGTAATTCATCCCAAGTGTGAGTAGGATAGTGTTAATCAGTCAATTTTATTTGCATAGCACATTTAAAAACAACTCACATTGACCAAAGTGCTTTACATCAGTGCAGATACTAATGTGCTACATACAATGGTACATAGATCTAACAATGCATACATAATGTGCGGGAATCGCTGGTCGGCGTGGATTCGGTGGGTGGAAGGGTCTGTTTCCGTGCGGTATCTCTCAACTAAACTAAACTGAACTAAGACTCTCAAAGAGTGAGAGAGAGAAGGACTTTGTTACTAATTATTGGAGACAGTGAATCATTGAAGTTGGAACCACATATCTCTGTCGATTAAAATGGTCCCTTGTGTGAACGATACCCTAGGCCGGGCGCTCTCAATGCAGTCTTTATGTGTCTTAAGATCAGCAGCACATTCTTTGTGACCTTTCCTTCAGTCTTGTGATTAATGCCCCTGAGTGTTTTCTGAGTATCCCCATTGTAAAGCGGTCACTGTGTAAGCGACCTTTTAACCAGCGCGGGGCCATCTTATCCCGTGATTATACGTTCCCCCATTCTCCAAGGTAACAGGTGTAAGACATCGATCAGTTTCATCCACTAGACCTGGCCCTGGGGGTCATTAAAACATGTGGCATCTATAAGCAAATATTTGGGTGCCTTGACTGGGCAATTTACGAGCATTGTTGTTGGGTCTAATGTCCAATTTCCCCGCAGTGTTGGAAAGGTTATGGGCAGATATTAAATGTCAATCTCTTGACCTCCCTAATACTGGTACTGGAGCTGTGAATAAATTCACCACAAGCTTCCACCGTGGATTCCAGAGGATGGAAGGTGGATCGCTAACGGCTGGTGTTTGCAAACGTTCTCTGCATTTTGAATGTTTGCTGGTCTCTGGACCCGGCGAGTTATTTTAGTTTAGTTACGTTTAGAGATACAGCGCGGAAACAGGCCTTTCGGCCCACTGAGACCGTGCCGACCAGCGATCCCCGCACACGAATACTACCCACACACACACACACACACACACACACACACACACACACACACACACACACACACACACACACACACACACACACACACACACACACACACACACACACACACACACACACACACACACACACACACACACACACACACACACACACACACACACACACACACACACACACACACACTCACTAGGGACAATTTACATTTACACCAAGCCAATTAACCCTCAAACCTGCACGCCTTTGGAGTGTGGGAGGAAACCGAAGATCTCGGAGAAAACCCACGCAGGTCACGGGGAGAACGTACAAACTCTGTACAGACAGCACCCGTAGTCAGGATTGAAGCTGATGTAGATAGAACATAGAACAGTAAACCCTCGCTTCTTGTGTCTCTCTGGACCCAGCGAGTTATTTTAGTTCAGTTCAGTTGAGAGATACAACGTGGAAACAGGCCCTTCGGCCCACCGAGTCGGCGCCGACCAGCGATCCCCGCACGTTAATTTTATCTTACACTAGAAACGATTTAAACTTTTTTTTACACCAAGCCAATTAACCGGGTAACCTGTACGTCTTCGGAGTGTGGGAGGAAACCAAAGTCCTCGGAGAAAACCCACGCGGTCACGGGGAGAACGTATAAACTCCGTACAGACAGCACCCGTAGCTAGGATCAAGCCCAGGTCTCTGGCGCTGTGAGGCAGCGACTCCAGCATTGCGCGCCACCGTGCCACCTTTAGACTTCATCAATGCAACCGGACAGTGAACCTGGCTGGGAAGCAAAGCCATAATAGACCTCAACCCACAGAAGAAAATCAGAGCAAGGAAGATGTTTGCTCTCGGTGTGGGTTTGAACTTAATTCTGTTTGTCCCTTCCACTGTATCTCGAACATTCCATAAATATTCCCGGTTTCCATGGTTCCTCCTTGAGCCTTATCCAACCAGTTTCGGAGGACCCTGGGAACGGGGGATATAAATCTGTTTGTTTGTAAACAGTGTGGGCTATTGCGACGTTTCACTGGAGCCAGCTGAGACCACAGGGTTTGTGTGACCTGTGCAGAGTGTTAAGATGTTGAGTATTTCAAGGATTTGTTGTTGCGGAAGGAGGAACTGCAGATGCTGGTTAAACCGAAGATGGGCACCAAAATCTCAACGGGTCAGGCAGCATCTCTGGAGAAAAAGGAATAGGTTGAGGTCCTTCTTCAGTCAAGGCACAAAGCTGTTTTGTTGCGTGCGTACCTTCCAGTCAGCGGAAAGACTATACTTGATTACAATCAAACCGCCCACACTGTACAGATTAACTCTACACAGACAGCACCTGATGTCGAGATCGATCCCGGGTCTCTGGCGCTGTGAGGCAGTGGTCTACCAGCTGCACTGAAGGGTTAATGGCCTGACCTTCAATAAAGGGCAAAGGTTGCTCCTTCAAACAAACATCAGGAGGCAAGACAATGGAGTGCCTTCTCCTCACAGCTGTGGCAAAATGGTGGGTGGGAGGGAATTTATTGCAGCCCCTCCAATACTACACATAACAATAGACAATAGGTGCAGGAGGAGCCCATTCGGCCCTTCGAGCCAGCACCGCCATTCAATGTGATCATGGCTGAACATCCCCAATCAGTACCCCGTTCCTGCCTTCTCCCCATATCCCCTGACTCCACTATTTTTAAGATCCCCATCTAGCTCTCTCTTGAAAGCATCCAGAGAACCTGCCTCCACGAGGCAGAGAATTCCACAGACTCACAACTCTCTGTGAGAAAAAGTGTTTCCTTGTCTCCCTTCTAAATGGCTTACAACTTATTCTTAAACTGTGGTCCCTGGTTCTGGACTCCCCCAACATCGGGAACATGTTTCCTGCCTCTAGTGTGTCCAAGCCCTTAACAATCTTATATGTTTCAATGAGATCCCCTCTCATCCTTCTAAACTCCAGAGTGTACAAGCCCAGCCGCTCCATTCCCTCAGCATATGACAGTCCCGCCATCCCGGGAATTAGCCTTGTAAAAGGCCCTTCGACCCAACTTATCCATCGTGGCCAACCTACCCCATCTAAGTTTACTTTTAGAGATAGAGTTTGGCTCAGCAAGTCCCCATCGAGCATCCATTGACACTAAAGATAAGCACAAAGTGCTGGAGTAACTCAGCGGGACAGGCAGCATCTCTGGAGAGAAGGAATGGGTGATGTTTCAGGTCGAGACCCTTCTTCCTGCACACCCGTTCATACTAGTTCTACATTAACCCACTTTCTCATCCATTCCCTACACATTTGGGACAGTTTTGCAGAGGCCAATTAACCAACAAACCAACATCTGTGGGATGTGGAAGGAAACCAGAGCACCTGGAGAAGGCCCACGCGGTCACAGGGAGAACGTGCAAACTCTGTACAGACAGCAGCTGTAGTCAGGATTGAACTCGGGTCTCTGGCATTGTAAGGCAGCAGCACTACATGCCGCCCCAAAAGCTACTCGCATGTTTGGCCCATATCCACGTGTCCCGGGGAACAAAGGTGCGGTCACGGTGGCGCAGCGGTAGAGTTGCTGCCTTACAGCGAATGCAGCGCCGGAGACCCCGGTTCGATCCCGACTACGGGTGCTGTCTGTACGGAGTTTGTTCGTCCTCCCCGTGACCTACGTGGGCTTTCTCCGAGATCTTCCACACTCCAAAGACGTACAGGTCTGTAGGTTAATTGGCTTGGTGTAAGTGTAAATTGTCCCAAGTGTGTGTAGGATGGTGTTAGTGTGCGGGGATCGCTGGTCGGCGCGGACCCTGATGGGCCGAAGGGCCTGTTTCCGTGCTGTATCTCTAACCTAAAACCAAACAAAAAAAGTTGGACGGGTGAGGAGAGGGACGTGGGTTCGCTGGTTGGTCCACACGTCCAAGGAAGGCCCTGCAACAGCCTGGGGCTCGCCTGGAATCTCCTCCCGCCTCGATTACCGCAACTCCCTGTACACTGGCATCAGCCAATCTTCCCTGTCCCGCCTGCAACTGGTCCAAAACGCCGCAGCGAGACTCCTGACGGGCACCCGAAAAAGGGACCACATCACCCCGATCCTGGCCTCTCTCCACTGGCTCCCTGTGCGGTTCCGAATAAATTTCAAGATCCTTCTTTATGTTTACAAAGCCCTGAACGGGCTCGCCCCCACCTGCATCAAAAGTCTGCTCACCCACCACACCACCTCCAGGTCCCTCGGATCGCCCGACTTGGGGTAACTGACCATCCCGCGGTCTAGGCATAAGCTCAGGGGCGACCGCACCTTTGAGGTTGCAGCTCCTAGACAGTGGAACAGCATCCCTCTTCCCATCAGAACTGCCCCCTCCATCAACTCCTTTAAGTCGAGACTTTAAACTCATCTTTACTCTCAAGCCTTTCTTGACGTCCTCTGAGGGAGGGCTATATGTATGTATTTATGCATGTATTAAATCTATGAACCACTGTTGTATAACGTTAGTGCCTCCACCAATGTAGAGCACTTTGGTCAACGAGAGTTGTTTTTTAAATGTGCTATAGAAATTAAAGTGACTTGACTTGGAATGGGCATTGCTGATAACAACTCGACTTTGAAAATGGTGCCGAAACCTGCTGTCCCTTGCATGCAGCTTCAGTGGACTGTCTCAGTGGACGTACACACGTAATTCCTTGAGTGTTTGTACATGTGTCTACAAAAAGCCATTGAACCATTGAATAGTGACTGTTCCCCGGAGCAGGATACTCAGGCACTGGATTTTTCGCTGGGCAGTTAGCGACAGGCCAGGGGCAATGTTTGTTCATGCGCCAAATAAAATTGCTGTCACGTCAACAAATTTCAAAGTTTGTGATTTTTACCGTTGGATTTTGTTTTTTTCCCATTGCTGCAGAGTTCATTGCTCGTCTTCAATTGCCCCGACACTGCCTGAGTTTCTGGCCCATTTCAGAGGGAACCTTCGGGGCACCACAGTGGCACGGCACAGAGCAGCTGCCTCACAGCGCCAGAGAGCCGGGTTCGATCCTGACCTTGGGTGCAGTTTCCACGTTTCTCCGTGTGTCCACATGGATTTTCACTGGGTGCTCCCACATATTCCTCTCACATGTGAAAAGCTTTGGTTTGCATGCTGTTCAATCAAATCAGACAATACT
Source organism: Okamejei kenojei (assembly GCA_035221665.1). Classification (NCBI taxonomy): domain Eukaryota; kingdom Metazoa; phylum Chordata; class Chondrichthyes; order Rajiformes; family Rajidae; genus Okamejei; species Okamejei kenojei. The sequence continues at coordinate 7,097,336 of CM069166.1, forward strand.
ACACATAACTATAATCGAACCAAACTCAAGCACAGTAGGTGGTGTGAAGGGACGGAATATAGTTCTACAGCAAGAACATCTCTAAGGGCGCCGCAGTGGCTCAGCTGGTAGAGCTGCTGCCTCACAGCACCAGAGAGCAGAGTTCGATCCTGACCTTGGCTGCTGTCTGCGTGGAGTTTGCACGATCCCCCGCGTGGGTTTCCACCTGTTTCCTCCCACATCCCAAATTGGCCCTCTGCAAATTGCCCAGCTTGTGTCAGGAGTGGATGTGAAAGTAGGATAACATAGAACCAGTGTGGACGGATGATCGATGGTCGGCGAGGATTCGGTGGGCCAAAGGGCCTGTTTTCCTGCTGCATCTCTCAATCAATCAATTTAACCAGCTGCCGTTTGCCTGGAGTTAGTTGTAGCAACACAGAGCAAGGATGGCCAATTTCCTTCCACATAGAACATTAGTGATCCGTTAGTTTGGTTTTAGTTTTAGATACAGCGCGGAAACAGGCTCTTTGGCCCACCAAGTCCGCACCAACCAGCGATCCCCGTACACTAACACTATCCTACACGCACTCGGGACAATTTACAATTTTACCAATGGCAATTACCTTACAAACCCGCATATGTTTGGAGTGTGGGAGGAAACCGGAGCACCCGGAGAAAACCCATGTGGTCACAGGGAGAACGTATATACTCTGTACAGTCAGCACCCGTAGTCAGGATCGAACCTGGGTCCCTCGCCACCCGTGCCGTCCTGATGGGTTTTAAATAACAATCCACTGATGCACATTTGAGATTTATTCAGTAACTTGATTTTAAATTCTCCAACTTTCCTGGTGGCATTTTGAACTCCTGTCTCTGGATCAATGATCCAGGACTCTGGATATCAATCTAGTATCTTAGATATAGTTATAAGATATAATTAGAAAAAGCGTCTCAACCTGAAACGTCACCCATTCCTTCTCTCCAGAGATGCTGCCTGTCCCACTGAGTTACTCCAGCATTTTGAATCTATCTTCCATTCAAACCAGCATCTGCAGTTCCTACACATAGTTAATATCTTAAGGGCCTGTCCCACTTAGGTGTAATTTGCGCATCATTACGCGACATCCTAAAAATTGGTTTGGCGCGTCGAGACGTACGCATGCCGCGTGGCGAGGCGTGGTGGCGTATGCAGTGGCGAAGTAACGCGCGATGCCTCAGGATTTTGCAGTGCTCAAAATCCTCACGCGCCACCTGCGTGACGTATCCCTTGCGCACGCCGACATACTGATGGCGTACGCCGACGTACTGACGGCCTACGTGTAGCGCGTGGTGACGCACGGTGATGCACGGTGATGCACGAACATGGCCTATGCTAATTTATTATGCGTCACCGTGCGTCAACGTCCGTAACCATGCGCCGCCCGTACGCCGTCATTTGTGCGTCTTTTGAGCGCCGCACCACGTGACCACCCGGGTATAAAGCGCGCGTAGTTTTGGGAAAATCCTTGCCACGGAGATCGGACTCAGTACGAACGACATCGCAACTGGCTCCCAAAAGAAGCAGGGCCCTCAAGAGCACTTGGCGCGCGACTGTCGTACTGCTAGACGGTTTTCGCCCGACAGTCGCGCGTCGGTCACTGCCGGCCTGTCGCGTAAATCACGCGCAAATGATGCCCAAGTGGTTGAGGCCCTTTAGTTGGTACAATATCTCCACCTGGTGTTTAGCATTGGAATTGCTGCCAGGATTAGAACGTGGCTGTCTCCACTGAAATAAAAGCCAGACTAGAAATGAACGGGAACTGATGTAGTGTCAAATTCAAGTTTCAGTTCAAATTTATTTGCCACATGCTTTTAGTTTTAAATGAGTTTTATCAGCTTAGATTAGTTTATGGATACAGCATGGAAACAGGCCCTTCGGATTAACTGACCATTGATCACCCGTACGCACTAGTTCCTCTGTCCCTTGATCCCTTTATCATGGGACAAAGACATTCACCCTAACATTTACAATATTCATAAACTTACTTACAAAATTTCCCCTGTGCTGATGGAATATATTCACAGCTCCAATCATATTAGTTTAGTTTTATTGATACAGCATGGAAAAAAAGACCTTCGGCCCATCTAGTCCATGCTGACTATCAATATCCCGTTCACACTGGTTCTACGTCATCCCACTTCCTCGTTCACTCCATACACATCAGGGGCAATTAACTCATACATCTTTGGAATGTGGGAGGTTCAACTAGCCTCGACCTGAGGTCAAATCGTCCAGCGCGGGGAGGAGATTCTCCCCGATGCGGGAGCTTGATCTCCCTGATTTAACTTTTTTTTCGCCTTCCATCACAGTGAGGAATGTGGAGGGGTCACTGTGGTGGATGTTTATGTTTAAATGTATTTTGTGTGTCGTGTTGCTTTATTTTGGTATGAGTGACTTCATGGCAAATTAAATTAGGGATACTAATTGGAGAACTAGGGTGGGGATGAGACGGGGAGAGAGGGAAAGCAAGTTAGAGAAAATTCACACCTGTAAGCTGTAAGGCTGTAAGGTGCCCAGAGATAGACACAAAAACCTGGAGTAACTCAGTGGGTCAGGCAGCATCTCTGGAGAAAAGGAGTAGGTGATGCTTCGGATCGAGACCTTTGACCTGAATCGTCACCCATTCCTTTTAGAAACAAAGAAACATAGAAAATAGGTCCAGGAGGAGGCCATTCGGCCATTCGAGCCAGCACCGCCATTCATTGTGATCATGGCCGATCATCCCTAATCAATATCCCGTGCCTGCCTTCTCCCCGTATCCCTTGATTTCACCAGCCCCTGGAGCTCTATCTAACTCTCTCTTAAATCCATCCAGTGATTTGGCCTCCACTGCCCTCTGTGGCAGGGAATTCTCACCTCAGTCTTAAATGACCTCCCCTTTATTCTAAGACTGTGGCCCCTGGTTCTGGACTCGCCCAACATTGGGAACATTTTTCCTGCATCTAGCCTGTCCAGCTCTTTTATAATTTTATCCGTTTCTATAAGATATCCTTCTAAACTCTAGTGAATACAAGAGAATACATCTTTTCTCCAGAGATGCTGCTTGACCAGCTGAGTTACTCCAGTTTTTTATGTCTATCCTTCGGAATACCGCCTTCCTCACAGTCCTTGACTCCAGCAGTGTTGCTTTTGCTTTAAATTCCAACATCTGCAGTATCGTGACCCCCAACCCGACAGATGTGCTTTGCAAGGCCAACATCTGTCTGCTGGTGGCAGTGTTGCCTTGCCTGATGGTATAGCCCCCAGCACTGCCATCACGAGGATAGCAGCAGTACTGCAGTGAGGCTAACTAATCCCATCCCACAAGTTTATTCAGAGCAAGTGCTGGAGAAACTCAGCGGGCCAGTCAGCATCTGTGGAGGGAACGGACAGGTGACCTTTCAGATCGGGAACCTTTAATTCGCAGTCTTCAGGATCCAGCTAATCAAGGTCAAGTTTAGCGACTTTCCCGACCCAAAACAAAACTCTTTGGATCACTTCCCTCTGGAAGGCGACTCCAGACTGTCAAAGCCGCCACAGCCAGACATAAAAACAGTTCTTAAAAACAGTCTGTAGCCTCCTTGTGCTCTGGTATTTCGTTTAATTCTCCACGTTTAAATGATAATGTTTTATTTTTAATCGTCTACTGTATATCGTGTCGTTACTTGCGAGCAAAGCATCAAGGCAAATTCCATGTGTGTATACGTACTTGGCTAATAAAATGTATTCACTTCAATTCACTTTGATGCCATATCGGCGGCCCTACACTCTGCCCTGACCCACCTGGACAGCAATAACACCTACATCAGGTTGCTGTTCATTGACTTCAGCTCCGCCTTTAACACTGTCATACCCGCTAGCTTGATCACCAAACTCAGCGGTCTTGGCATCTCCACTTCCCTCTGCAATTGGACACTGGATTTCCTCACTAACAGACCACAGTCTGTTAGGGTCAACAACCTCACCTCCTCCACTATAACACTGAACACCGGCGTGCCACAGGGCTGTGTGCTCAGCCCTCTCCTCTACTCTCTCTTCACCCATGACTACATCCCTAAGTATGGCTCCAACGCCATCATAAAATTAGCCGACGGCACCATGGTGGTAGGACTGATCAGTGACAACGACGAGTCAGCCTACAGGGAGGAGGTCCAGCACCTGACAACCTGGTGTTCCAATAATAACCTCGTCCTCAACTCCCAGAAGATGAAGGAAATCATTGTCGACTTCAGAAAGAACAGAGGGGGCAGACACACCCCCATCCATATAAACGGGACTGAGGTGGAGCGGGTCTCCAACTTCAAATTCCTCGGGGTACACATCTCGGAGGATCTGTCCTAGTCCCTCAACACCTCCAAGCTGATCAAAAAGGCACAGCAGCGCCTTTACTTCCTGAGGAGGCTCAAAAAAAAGCCCACCTGTCCCCCCAGATCCTGACCAACTTTTACCACTGTACCATCGAAAGCATCCTGACCACCTGCTTTACGGTATGGTACAGCAGTTGCACCGTAGCAGACAGGAAGGCACTACAACGGGGTGAAAACATCATCAGTACATCATCGGTGCCCCGCTCCCTGCCAAGGATGCCCTCCACCGAAAACGGTGTCTGAGACGGGCTGGGAAGATCATCAAGGACCCCTCCCACCCTAACCATGGACTGTTTGCCCTCCTACCATCGGGGAGGCGGTACAGGAGCCTCAGGTCCCGCACCAGCAGGATGAGGAACAGCTTCTATAACAACACCATCACACTGCTGAACTCGGAGTCCCGCCGATAGATTTCTCCAGTCTCCCCGTCCACATTGTCTGCATTCTGTATCTATTTATATATTGCTATTACTACGAACTGACGCTAAACTGCATTTTGTTGTACCCATACTTGCATCTGTGCAATGACATTAAAGTTGAGTTGAATTGAATTGAATTCAATTCAATAGACACAAAATGCTGGAGTAACTCAGCGGGACAAAATTTTGCATCTATCTTCGGTTTAAACCAGCATCCTATCTACATTAGTTAAATTAGTAAATTAGTTAAAACAAATGTAGGTCCCTTGCAGTCAGAAACAGGTGAGTTGATCATGGGGAACAAGGATATGGCAGACCAATTGAATAACTACTTTGGTTCCGTCTTCACTAAGGAAGACATAAATAATCTGCTGGAAATAGCAGGGGACCGCGGATCAAAGGAGGAATTGAGTGAAATCCAGGTTAGTCGGGAAGTGGTGTTGGGTAAATTGAATGGATTAAAGGCCAGATAGGCAGCATCCCAGAGTACCTAAGGAAGTAGCTCCGGGAATAGTGGATGCATTAGTGATAATCTTTCAAAACTCTTTAGATTCTGGAGTAGTTCCTGAGGATTGGCGGGTAGCAAATGTAACCCCTCTTTTTAAGAAGGGAGGGAGAGAGAAAACGGGGAATTACAGACCAGTTAGTCTAACATCGGTAGTGGGGAAACTGCTAGAGTCAGTTATTAAAGATGGGATAGCAGCACATTTGGAAAGTGGTGAAATCATTGGACAAAATCAGTGTGGATTTACGAAAGGTAAATCATGTCTGACGAATCTTGTGGAATTTTTCGAGGATGTAACTAGTAGTGTGGATAGGGGGGAACCAGTGGATGTGGTGCATCTGGACTTCCAGAAGGCTTTCAACAAGGTCCCACATAAGAGATTAGTATACAAACTTAAAGCACACGGCATTGGTGGTTCAATATTGATGTGGATAGAGAACTGGCTGGCAGACAGGAAGCAAAGAGTAGGAGTAAACGGGTCACTGCCTGTCATTTTCACAATGGCAGGCAGTGACTAGTGGGGTACCGCAAGGCTCAGTGCTGGGACCCCAGCTATTTACAATATATATTAATGATCTGGATGAGGGAATTGAAGGCAATATCTCCAAGTTTGCGGATGACACTAAGCTGGGGGGCAGTGTTAGCTGTGAGGAGGATGCTAGGAGACTACAAGGTGACTTGGATAGGCTGGGTGAGTGGGCAAATGTTTGGCAGATGCAGTATAATGTGGATAAATGTGAGGTTATCCACTTTGGTGGCAAAACAGGAAAGCAGACTATTTTCTAAACGGTGGCCGATTAGGAAAAGGGGAGATGCATCGAGACCTGGGTGTCATGGTACACCAGTCATTGAAAGTAGGCATGCAGGTGCAGCAGGCAGTGAAGAAAGCGAATGGCATGTTAGCTTTCATAGCAAAAGGATTTGAGTACAGGAGCAGGGAGGTTCTACTTCAGTTGTACATGGTCTTGGTGAGGCCACACCTGGAGTATTGCGTACAGTTTTGGTCTCCAAATCTGAGGAAAGACATTCTTGCCATAGAGGGAGTGCAGAGAAGGTTCACCAGACTGATTCCTGGGATGTCAGGACTGTCTTATGAAGAAGGACTGGATAGACTCGGTTCATACTCTTTAGAATATAGGAGATTGAGAGGGGATCTTATGGAAACTTACAAAATTCTTAAGGGGTTGGACAGGCTAGATGCAGGAAGATTGTTCCCGATGTTGGGGAAGTCCAGGACAAGGGGTCACAGCTTAAGGATAAGGGGGAAAGCCTTTAAGACCGAGATGAGAAAGACTTTTTCACACAGAGAGTGGTGAGTCTCTGGAACTCTCTGCCACAGAGGGTAGTTAAGGCCAGTTCATTGGCTATATTTAAGAGGGAGTTAGATGTGGCCCTTGTGGCTAAGGGGATCAGGGGGTATGGAGAGAATACTGAGTTGGATGATCAGCCATGATCATATTGAATGGCGGTGCAGGCTCGAAGGGCTGAATGACCTACTCCTGCACCTAATTTATATGTTTCTATGTTACACGTTACCTATGCATGTTCTCCAGAGATGCTGCCTGACCCACTGTGTGTCTTTTTGTAAACCACAATCTGCAGTTCCTTGTTTCGGGTCCAGAAACCTACATCAGGTGCTGAAAGCCGCACGTTCTACAAACCCGTATGTCTTTGGGATTAGGGAAGAACTATGTGATGACAGGGAGAACGTGCAAACTCCACATAGACAGTGCCGGGGGTCAGGATCGAACCTGGGTACCCTGGGGCTGTGAGGCAGCGGCTTTACCAGCTGCGCCTCTGTGCGGCACCTTAATGGTAGAGGGCCCACTTGCACCTGCACAATGCTGCGGGTTAGTTCGGTTTCGTCAGTGTTTGGCCTGTGCACAAATATGTTGAACAACCAGTAAGGTTTGTGGAACTGCATAGTTTCACTTGCCCACGAATTTCAACGAATTTCCCCACAATTCGGGCCTCTTTGCTCCTGAAGAGGGGTGTGTACCCGCATTGAATCTCAAGCTGTGTGGGAAGGAACTGCAGATACTGATTTACACTGAAGATAGACACAAAACGCTGGAGTAACTCAGCAGGACAGGCAGCATTCATCAGACTCAAGAAGGGTCTCAACTGTCCCACTGAGTTACTCCAGCATTTTGCGTTTATCTTCTATTCCGGTAAACCGGCATCTGCAGTTCCTTTGTTTAGTTCCATTGCAGGGAAAGTGGGAGAGGAATGGATAGGACTTAAGGAAGAGAGACATAAATGCTGGAGTAACTCAGCGGGTCAGACAGCTTCTCTTGCGGAAAGGTCTAGGTGACATTTCGGGTTGAGATCTTTCTTCATACTCCAGACATTGCCTCATGCGTTGACATATTGTCAAACTAGATGGCTAGTTCTAAACTATGGACGTTTTGGAACTCATTCACTATTCTCCTGTCCCCTGTCTTAAGACCCAGTTATGAACATTCCCATAAATATAAATATTTTTGTCAAAAAACTTGTTCAAACAAAAAAATACACTGCTGTGTTTTGTTTTTAATTGGTTTGACCCAAATAGACAATTATTCACATATTTCTGATATATGAAGCACCTGCTAGGCAAATGGTTTACCGTGTTCAGTTTCATTTAGAGATTTGACATTTGATTCGCCCACTCTTCAATCCCCGACGGAGATGGGATTTTTTTTCGTATCGTATCTCCATCCGCGCTGTGGCCTAACATCGAGGAGCTGGCGGCCTCTTGCTGGGGATCGACCTCGGGAGCTCCAACCGCGGGATCCTGCAGGCCTTAACATCGTGGAGCTCGCGGTCCCTGGTTGGGGACCGACTTCGGGAGCTCCAAGCCGCAGGAGCTTTGACCGCCCCGATCACGGGAGCTTCGCTCGTCCCGACGCGAGAGCTCCGATCGCCGGCTGCGGGATCTTCGATCTCCCCGTCTACGGATGGTTCAACTGCCCCGACCGCTGCAGAGAAGGAGAAAAGAAGATAAAACTTTATTGCCTTCCATCACAATGGGGAATGTGGTGGAGCTGTTGTGGTGGAAGTTTATGTTAAAGTTTATGTAGTTGTGTGTCTTGTTGCTATTTTTCGTATGACAATATGGCAAATAAAATTATTTGGATGTTGTAAAACATGCTTGGCTAATAAAATTACAATTACAATAATGATTATGAGGTGTACAAAATCATGAGAGGAATAGATTGGGTGGATGCACAGAGTCTCCTGTCCAGAGTATGTGAATCGAGGACCAGGGGACAGACAATACAATAGACAATAGACAATAGGTGCAGGAGGAGGCCATTTGGCCCTTCGAGCCAGCACCGCCATTCAATGTGATCATGGCTGATCATCCCCAATCAGTACCCCGTTCCTGCCTTCTCCCCATATCCCCTGACTCCGCTATCTTTAAGAGCCCTACCTAGCTCTCTCTTGAAAGCATCCAGAGAACCTGCCTCCACCGCCCTCTGAGGCAGAGAATTCCACAGACTCACCACCCTCTGTGAGAAAAAGTGTTTCCTCATCTCCGTTGTAAATGGCTTACTCCTTATTCTTAAACTGTGGCCCCTGGTTCTGGACTCCCCCAACAACAGGAACATGTTTCCTGCCTCTAGCGTGTCCAAGCCCTTAACAATCTTATATGTTTCAATTAGATATCCTCTCCTCCTTCTAAACTCCAGAGTGCACAAGCCCAGCTGCTCCATTCTCTCAGAATATGACAGTCCCGCCATCCCGGGAATTAACCTTGTAAAAGTTTAACGGTTTAAAGTGAAGGGGAAAAGATTTAATAGGAACCTGAGAGATAACTTTTTCACAGAGGGCGGTGGGTGTATGGAATGAACAGCCGGAGGAGGTAGTTGAGGCAGGAACTATCCCAACGTTTAAGAAACAGTTTGACAGGAACATGGTTAGGACAGGTTTGGAGGGATATGGACCAAGTACGGGCAGGTGGGACTAGTGTAGCTGGGACACGTTGGCTTGGGTAGGCAAGTTGGGCTGAAAGGCCTGTTTCCACGCTGTATCACTCTATGACTCTATCACATATACAAGTATAATAGTTAGTGCAAAGAGAAAAATACCAGAGTGTAGAATATTGTAGCATTACAGTTACAGGGAAAGTGCAGATTAAAAAAGTGCAAGGTCCACATTGAAGTAGGTTGGATGATTGGAACTACACCCTAGTTTATGGCAGAAGCAGTCAGTAGTCTAACAACATTGGGAAAGAAGATGACCCACCTGCTATCTTTGATCGGACTTTACCTTGCACTAAATGTTATTCCCCTATCATGTATCTATGCACTGTAAATGGCTCGACTGTAATCATGTATTGTCTTTCCACTGACTGGTTAGCACGCAACAAAAGCTTTTCACTGTACCTTGGTACACGTGACAATAAACTAAACTGAACTTAATCAGGTGTACTTAATAGAAACATAGAAACATAGAAAATAGATGCAGGAGGAGGCCATTCAGCACTTCGAGCCATCACCTCCATTCATTGTGATCATGGCTGATCGTCCCCAATCAATAACCCATGCCTGCCTTCTCCCCATATCCCTTGATTCCACTAGCCCCTAGAGCTCTACCTAACTCTCTCTTAAATCCATCCAGTGATTTGGCCTCCACTGCCCTCGGGCAGGGAATTCCATAAATTCACAACTCTCTGGGTGAAAACGTTTTTTCTCACCTCAGTCTTAAATGGCCTCCCCTTTATTCTAAGACTGTGGCCCCTGGTTCTGGACTCGCCCAACATTGGGAGCATTTTTCCTGCATCTAGCTTGTCCAGTCCTTTTATAATTTTATATCTTTCTATAAGAAACCCCCTCATCCTTCTAATCTGGTGTACTCAAGCTTAATCAAGCTTTTGTACCTCTTGCCTGATGGGAGAGAGGAGAAACGGGAATAACAGGGGGGTGAATAGTCTTTGACTACTCCAACAGCCTCCCAACCCCACAGAGCCATCCAGCTAGATGTTCGGAGGGCACTGAGAACCCCATCTGTATTCACGATTGAATTTGCCATTATTGGCGCTGTGAGGCAGCAGCACTACCAGCTGCACCACTGTACCGCCCTGATTAGACGAAGGTGCAATGGTTAATCATTGTTAAACATCTGAAGTAAAGCTGCCAAGCAGAGTGTCATCTGGAATCCTGGGGCCTTTTGCTACTTGACTGCTAATTAAACTAGGAAAATTGGTTTTATAAAATGATCAGCAATTTAAATCTATCATCTTTAATGAGGGTTAACCTCAATAGAAAATAACCAATATGCCATGGGCTTGCTCCTGTTGAGAAAATAGTTTGACTAATCATCCACCGTGTTTATAATTAGGATCTACAGTTTAATCAGTATCACTTAATGGACTTTAGTTTTATTAGGAATGAGTCTCAGCGGGTTAAGTAAATTTGTGGTTTTTGTGACGCATCCACCACAAACCCCACTCATTGTTGGCAATCGTCTCGCATTAGGAAGGCAACGCTGAATGAAGGACCAGTTCAGCATTTATGTAGCGCCTTCCATGACCTCAGTGTTCAAGAGGCCACGTTGGCACTATTATTATATGTATTTACTGAATATATACATTGTTTACAGAGTACTTATACACCGAATATATACATATATATATATATATATATATATATGCCAAAGCATTATATGGTTTACAGAGTTTTTATATATATATATATATATATATATATATATATATATATATATATATATATATATATATATATATAGTATATATATATATATATATATATATATATATACACGTGTGCATATGTATGTGTATATGTATAACAATTCCTGAAAATAGTCTTTGGCATATATACATATATATTCGGCTTGTATCAAACTTGATTTATTCCACAAGGGAAATTGTTCTGCCAACAGTCATAAAACACAAGATACCGGAAACATGAAATTAAGTAACGAGTGGAAAGGCCAGGATTGGGAATGTGCAAAGATTGGGGAGGGGGGAAGGGGGAGGGGGGGGGGGGTTGGGGAGTCATTATACCCTACGACAACAAGGGCAGGAGTTGTACAGTTTGATAGCTAAAGGGAAAAAGGATCTCCTGTGGCGTTCTGTGCTGCATCTTGGCAGAACCAGTCTGTGGCTGAAGGCGCTCCTCAGATCAAGTGAAACTTTAGCATAAGTCTGCATTGGAAGATCGACACAAGGAGCAGCAGATGCTGGAATCCACAGTCCCCTTGAGCAATGAGTTCAAAAACTTAGAAACACACTTGGTGAAGGAAGCCCTCCTAATTCCTCTCCAAAATGGCTGGCCCATTATTTTGAGATGGTGATCCTTGATTTAGGCACAGCATTCATGGGAAACATTAGTTCTACATTTATATTGTCAGACTCCTTGTACTTTTCAATGGGATTACCTTTTGGTTTTCCGGATTCAAGAGGGTTTGCATTCCCACATATAACCAACCTGCCAAGTCAGGAATCCGTCGGATGAATCTTGAAGATACTCACTCCATTACAATTATCTCCTTCCTTGGGTACAGAGACTTGCAGTTGCGTCAGGTTTTACAAGGACTCTTTATCAAGTTCTTCCTCTTTGTACCAATATTGAGTGGACCGCAAGAAGACATCACCCCATTTAGTATCAACTGCCAGGAAAAAACACAGCCGTAAAGTACAATGTGAAGTCCGGAGGCTGAAGAAGGGTTCCGAACCGAAATGACAAATGTCACCCACCCTTTATCTCCAGAGATGCTGCCTGACCTGTTGAGATACTCCAGCATTATCCGCTCAAGAGATAGACTTCTTCTAAATGCAAACTCCCAGTGGGAATTAAGTTGGCAAAATCACCCAATCCTCATGTGCCAACAACAACAAGGAGTACCCATTAATCACAGCATTGAAATAATATTTATCCTTCCTAACGTTCCCCAGAGATGTTACGTGGGTTGGAACGATGGAAAACCTGCTCCAAGGACTTCAACCTTGATCGTCAGCAATCGATTCGCTGAACACCTACGCTCAGTCTGCCGAAACCTACCTGATCCCCCGCTTGCTAAACACTTTAACTCCCCACCCCATTCCCTCACGGACCTTTCTGTCCTGGGCCTCCTCCATTGTCAGAGCACAAATTGGAGGAACAGCACCTCATATTTCGTTTGGGTAAGCTCACACCACAGCGGTATGAACATTGACTCCTTTAACATCAAGTGACCCTTGCTTTCCCCCTCTCTCCATCCCTCCCCCTTCCCAGTTCTCCGACCATTCTGACTGGCCCTGATTACATTTCATCTCCGTTTCCTTTGTTGATACTCCTACCTAACAATGATCTTTTCTAGATTTTCCTTGCTCTCATCCCCTTTGTTGTGTCATATTCACACCTTACGCTTCCTTATCTCTGTATCTTCCAGAGCCGGAAGAAGGGTCTCGACCCGAATCGTCACCCATTCCTTCTCTCCCGTCCCGTTGAGTTACTCCAGCATTTTGTGTCTAACTTCAAGCTTTGACTTGCACTGCACTGTAGTCAAACCACTGAGGGTCAGATCAAAGTCACAATTGGCTAGGTATCAACTATAAAATGAATATTTCCATGCCGTACATATTCTGTAAATATTCTTCTTATTATTTTACCTTTGGCCTGCATTTGTACCTATTTGCCTATTACCTATTTACCAAGTTTATTTCCCTTCACGCTACAATTTGGATTTGAGGAAGGGACTTAAGCAGGAGATGAATCAATTTTTAGGTTCACGGGTTTATTTATTGTCACGTATACAGGGATACAGTGGAATGCATGTTCTACTGAACATGCTATCCCGTCAAATCTTTCTATTGATGAGTACAATACATCCTCTTCTGGAACAGCAGGCATTGTAGAGTTGCCATCATCTTGTAGCTCCCAAGTCTCTGTATAGTCCGATCTTGGTTTAAAAGGAGATCTGCAATTTCTTATTTGCTCCCCTCTGAGGCCCGGTGTGGTGGCAGCACTGGATGGGTGAAGCAGGGATGGGACTGGCGTCGGCTCCTTCCACCGCCACTCCACCGCTCGATCCGCCCCCCTCGTCCGCACGGCTGCCGTAGGACCTCCTGCATTGCTGCTGGAGTAGGGGGCGACAGTCTAGAAAATAGAATATTCTTTGCCACCATGTTAGTAAGTGTGTTCATCTCTGCTGCCTCCCATTTCCAAATGTATCAGATCCTTATTTGGACTCAGAAGGTGGCATATTCAGCCCTTTGGGATCAAGCCAGTTCCCAAAGAGCCAATCCCACTTATCCCAGTCCCTTACCACTTATTTTCCCTGTACCCTTGTCTCCTTTAATTGATTGGATCTATGGAGCGATGGAAATTGACAATGTTTCAGGTCGAAACCCTTCTTCAGACTGATCAGTCTGAAGACGGGTCTCGACCCAAAACGTTTCCTATTTCCTTCGCTCCATAGATGCCGCCTCACCCGCTGTGTTTCTCCAGCATTTTTGTCTGACCTGCAAACATTTCCATTTTCTCCAGAGATGTTACCCGACTCGTTGGGTTACTCTAGCATTTTATGTCTATCACATGAAAATATCTCCTCGGGTAGTTTTGCAAGGGCAGATCGAAGTGCATCAAAGTAACTTTATCTGATTAAGTATCACTGTCAGAGATCTGGGGAATCTCCCATTGCCAAGTGATGTATTAAATACAAATTTAAATGGAATTCACAAAGCAGCAAATGGGGTCAGAATGGAGCAGAGAGGCATGGGATTTAGTTGTGTGGTATGAAGCATATAGTCAATCCAGATCTACTTGGACTTCACGTTGCTATTGGAATGAATAAGTGGCAGGTTATCCAAGAAGTAAACAACTTACTCAGTGGGAGGGAGGAAAATATCTCCTGATGATTCACTGATACCGAGGATTGACACAAAATGCTGGAGTAACTCAGCAGGTCAGACACCATCTCTGGAGAAAAGGAATGGGTGACCTTTTGGGTCCAGGCCCTTCTTGATACTCAATGGTTCAATCTTACCTCATGTTTAAGAAAGAACTGCAGATGCTGGAAAAATTGAAGGGGGACAAAAAATCTGGAGGAACTCAGCAGGCGAGGCAGCATCTACAGAGCGAAGGAATGTTCCTTTATTGTCACTTGCAGCGGGTTGCATCCCGACTACGGGTGCTGTCTGTACGGAGTGTGCACGCTCTCCCCGTGACCTGCGTGGGTTTTCTCCGAGAGCTTCGGTTTCCTCCCACACTCCAAAGACGTACAGGTTTGCTGGTTAATTGGCTTGGTGAATGAAAGAATTGTCCCTAGTGTGTGTAGGATAGCGTTAATGTGCGCGGACCCAGTGGGCCGAAGGTTCTCTGGATACTTTCAAGAGAGAGCTAGATAGGGCTCTTAAAGATAGCGGAGTCAGGGGATATGGGGAGAAGGCAGGAACGGGATACTGATTGGGGATGATCAGCCATGATCACATTGAATGGAGGTGCTGGCTCGAAGAACCAATGCATCAACAATGGCACATTTCCCATGCGCTTTAGCTTGTTTTGTCACCAGTTCTTTAACACGAAGATAACCTGAATTTAAAAAAAAGAATAACTAAATAACCATATAACCATATAACAATTAAAGCACAGAAACAGGCCATCTCGGCCCTTCTACTCCGTGCCGAACATTTACTCTCACCTAGTCCCATCTACCTGCACTCAGACCATAACCCTCCATTCCCTTCCCGTCCATATACCTATCCAATTTATTTTTAAACGATAAAATCGAACCTGCCTCCACCACTTCCACTGGAAGCTCATTCCACACAGCTACCACTCTCTGACTAAAGAAGTTCCCCCTCATGTTGCCCCTAAACTTTTGTCCCTTAATTCTCAAATCATGTCCTCTTGTTTGAATCTTCCCTACTCTCAACGGAAAAAGCTTATCCACGTCAACTCTGTCTATCCCTCTCATCATTTATTAAGACCCCTATCAAGTCCCCCCTTAACCTTCTGCGCTCCAAAGAATAAAGACTTAGATAGATGACCACAGTAGTCATCTCAACTTAACTACTTACACAAAACTTCACAGGATCGTATCAGGGCACAGCGGTAGAGTTGCTGCCTTGCAGCGCCAGAGACCCGGGTTCCATCCTGACTACAGGTACTGTCTGTGTGGAGTTTGTACGTTCTCCCCGTGACTTTGTCGGTTCCCCGCTGTCCTCCCACACTACAAAGACGTGCAGGTTGGTAGGTTGAAACAAAACGCTGGAGTAACTCAGCGGGACAGGCAGCATCTTTGGAGAGAAGGAATGGGTGACGTTTTGGGTCGAGACCCTTCTTCAGACAGATTGGTAGGTTAATTGGCTTCAGTGAATGGTCCCACAGGGCAGTGGTCAGGTGCTATAGACCTGCACGGGAAGGTAGACGCCCCCACGAGTCTCGGGCAGAAGGGGCTCGTCAGCCTGGGAAAGGGAAAACTCTGATTTAAAACCTCCAATGCCTTGTGGCCATATCTAGTCATGGAACAGGTTCCTGGAGTAAACCTCAAGAAAATCCGGAGTCTGAGCCCCTGAGGCAGTTCGTCGTTGTCTACAACCTCGCTCTGGCAGCTCCTGCGACGGCGCTGGTGCCAAACTGTAACGGCCCTGCTGTTCCTTTGGATCGATCAGCGACGTGGAGTGGGGGGACGTGCTGCATGGCCTGTCCTCCATATGACATCGATCGCCCAGGCTTGCATCCGACCACACGTCACCTGCAAACTAGGATGCATCACCCATGGCCAGTCATGGCCGACGTCAAACGTCAAACAAACGTTATTGTCATTTGGAAATACATCGATATATGCAATTCCAAACGAAATTCCGTTGCATTTGGCTCCCCGTGCCACACGATGATAAACAGAAGGATAAAATGGATAAAAGGATAAAATGGATAAAAGGGAGAAGGTTTTTGTCAGTCTCCCTAATGGTCGAAAGTGGTTTCCGTTTTAAAGGGACCTAGGGAGGAGGCCTACTACTTACTAATGAATGGTCCCTAATGTATAGGATAGAACTAGTGTATGGATGATTCATGTTCGGCATGGACTCAGTGGGCCAAAGGGCCTGTTTCCATGCTGTATCTCTAAACTAAACTAAATGGAACATCATAGTGGTAGGCATGTAACAGGTTGACAATTGTGTATCTAACTATATTGGTGATGTGAGACAGGAGGCAGGGGAGGAATGATAACCATCTCTGCAGCGCACCTTATCAAAGGCATCTCACCAGGGATTCACAGTAGTCATCTCAACAGGCTTCTCATTGTTCTGAACGATTTCAAACTGAACTGATGACCTTTTGTGCTTTGTCAGTCTCCTGAACAATAAATTAGAGGCACATTAGAGGCTAGAACTGTGACAGGTGAGTCAAGGAGCTTGGCTGACTTCAATGCCAACGCAAACACCTAACCCACATTTTATCAGTTTCATGGAATAAATAGCATACAGTAACTTTATCTGGTTGGCGATCCATCGTCCGGTGAATCATAAAGCAACATTGATCGAGATCTTTGGCAACTTTCCATTAACAACGTAATCTGCTTATTTATGATGACAGTCTTGCTGGGCTGTGTGCAAAAAAAGTTTCTCTCTGTACCTTGGTAGTGAGTCAAGAGAGTGCTCTGTATTGTTATATGTCCCAGATCATAGAATCATAGAATCATAGAAAATAGGTGCAGGAGTAGGCCATTCGGCCCTTCGAGCCCGCACCGCCATTCAATATGATCGTGGCTGATCACCCAACTCAGTATCCCGTACCTGCCTTCTCTCCATACCCCCTGATCCCTTCAGCCACAAGGGCCACATCTAGCTCCGTCTTAAATATAGCCAATTAACTGGCCTCAACTACCTTCTGTGGCAGAGAATTCCACAGACTCATCACCCACTGTGTGAAAAATGATCTTCTCATCTCGGTCCTAAAAGACTTTCCCTTTATCCTTAAATAAAACTGATAGAACAGTGACATTTTTACTTGCAGCAGCACAACAGAAAATGTAGACAAAGCGTTTAGTGCAAGGTGTAGCCAGCAAAGTCCGATCAAGGATAGTCTAATGCCCCTGGCCCACTTAGGAAACCTGAATGGAAACCTCTGGAGACTTTGCGCCCCACCCAAGGTTTCCGTGTGGTTCCCGGAGGTTTTTGTCAGTCTCCCTAATGGTCGAAAGTGGTTTCCGCTTCTTCTATGTTCCGACGATTATTTAAAAAAATTCAAAATCGGCCGCAACTCAAAATAGGTTGCCGTTTAAAAAATCGGTAATTTTTTAGTCGAAGCCGGTTGCGATGCTAGTTGAAGGTGGTTGCCGGAGGTTCCAGGTAGTGGAAGGTAAGACCTTTTTTTTCACCCAGTTTTATTCCACCAGGGAGGTCTTACCTTCCACTACTTGCAACCTCCGGCAACCACCTTCAACTAGTAATCGCAAGGGCATAAGGGTCATCAAAGAGGTATACTTCTGGTGCAAGCATGTTCCCAAGGATTGCATTGATAAACATCAGCAATATTTGACAGCTTGTGACAAAAACTGATAAATCTAACATGACAGGTGAGCTATGAAAGATTTAAAACCCACACCCTGCCAACAGCAATTAGAAATGAAAGTTGCTCTGCCCAACAGCAAAGATTTATCTGCATAATTAAGATAGTCACAGCTGGAGCTATTTGGAGTTTGTCTTGAGGCACAATTATTTAGTTATAGTTTAGTTTAGAGATACAGTGTAAAAACAATCCCCGCAGCCCATGGTTGTTCAAGAAAGAACTGCAGATGCTGGTAAAATCAAAGGTGGAAACAAAATGCTGGAGTAACTCGGCGGGTGAGGCAGAATGTACAGACTCCACACAGGCAACACCCATAGACAGGATCGAACCTGGGTCTCTAGGGCAGCAAATCTACGGCTGCACCAACATGCTGCCCTGGCAGAAATTGATGGAAGAATGGGATTGCTGTGAGCTAGCAGAGACTGAATGGCCTTTTATTCTGCCATGAGAAAATATGGAAAAAAATGAAAATTCAGTTTGCAAGTTTGAATTCCTTTTAGCTGCCGAACAGTTAATTATCGTGTTAAGAAACTCATCTAACAATGGAACAATTTAAATGGCCATAGTGGGATACGCCCTGTATTAAGCAAAACAGGCTTGGATTAAACTTGGTTCCAACATAAACACTCAGTTTTCACACTACCTATGACACTGCCCGAAACAGACCTGTGATGGAGTGTTCTTGCAAGTGAGTTTCATATCAATGGAAAATTCCATTCTGCAGTGCAAAGATGATTTACGAGAGTGTTGCTGGGACTTGAGGGTCTGGGCAGGGTAGGGCTTTATCCTTGGAGCGCAGAAGGCTTGGAAGGTACGCTGAGGAATGGTTGATGGAATTTAATGCAGGGTAATGTGAGGTGTAGCATTTTGGGAAGTCCAACATGGGCAGGACCCACACAGTGAATGGTGGAGTTCTGGGGAGTGTTGCAGAGCAGAGGGAGCTGGGAGTGCAGGTACATTAATAAACATCACCTATCCATGTTCTCCAGAGATGCTGACCCCTGACCCATTGAGCTACCCCAGCTTTGTGTCTATCTGCTGTGTAGGTTTCTTTGCTTTTTCTGGGTGAACAGTATTCTGGCAGGCAGGTTTGCCACTGCTACACGGGTGGGTTCAAACTAAATAGTGGGGGGGGGGGGGGGGGGGAGACAAATTGAAAATACAAGGATGGAGTTAAAGGGAAAGAGAGTATAGGAAAAGTTAAAAGAAAAGTTAATATACACCAGAAGTAACGGGGCAGAAAGCTCACGAAAGGATAGGAGAGTATGGCCAAGTGAAATAGGAATCGATGTGAAAGTGAGTTGAGTCAAGTCAAATCACATTTATTTATATAGCACATTTAAAAAACAACTCTCATTGACCAAAGTGCTTTACATTTGTTAAATGAATAGTATAAACAAACAAACTACATACATATATACATAGGACGTCAAGAAAGGCTTGGGAGTAGAGATGCATGTTTAGGCTTGACTTAAAGGAGTCGATGGAGGGGGCAGTTCTGATGGGAAGAGGGATGCTGTTCCACAGTCTAGGAGCTGCAACCGCAAAGGCGCGGTCGCCCCTGAGCTTACGCCTAGACCGCGGGATATTCAGCAAAGTAATGGATTAAAAGTATCATACATGAATGCACAAAGTTTAAGAAGTAAAGTGGATGAGCTTGAGGCATAGTTAGTGATTGGTAGACATGACATTGTGGGGATTACAGAGACACGGCTGCAGAAGGATCAGGAACTGAATATTCAGGATACGTCCTATAGAAAGGACAGGCATGTGGGCAGAGGAGATGGGGAGGCTCTGTTGGTGAGGGATGAAATTCAGTCCCTTGCGAAGGTGATACAGGGACTGATGATGTAGAGTCGCTGTGGATAGAATTGAGGAATTGTCAAAGTATCCTTTATTGTCATTCAGACCTTTCGGTCTGAACAAAATTTTGTTGCCTTGCAGTCATACATATAATAAAAAACAAAACACACAATAAACACATATTTAACATCCACCATAGTGAGTTCACCAGGCACCTCCTCACTGTGGTGGAAGGCAAAAGTCTTAAAGTCTTTCTCTTCTTCCCTCCTTGTTCTCCCTCTGCGCTGAGGCGATCCAGGCCTCCGATGTTGTCGTCCACTAGGCCCGCGGCCGAGCCTCCGAAGCCGGGCTGCCGCCACCGCCGTCACCGGAACGCTGGAACACCGCCACAGCTCTGAAGCCGGGTCCGCCGCTGGAACGCTGGAGCAACGCAGCTTGCAAAGGTAAGAGGACACTAACGTGGATTATCTACAGGCCCCCAAACAGTAGCCTGGATATACAACACAACACAATACAATACAAATTTATTGTCATTAGTCATACAACAAGAAAAGAACCAAGGCACACAAACACACAATTTACACAAACATTCATCACAGTGAATCTCCTTCTCACATGTAGGATACAAGTTGTAGCAGGAGTTAAAACTGGCATGTTACAAAGGTAATGCCACTGTGGTTATGGGAGATTTCAATATGCAGGTAGACTGGGAAAATCTGGTTGGTTCTGGACCCTGAGAAAGGGAGTTTGTAGAGTGCCTCCAAGATGGATTATTAGACCATCTTGTACTGGAGCCTACCAGAGAAAAGGCAATTCTGGATTTAGTGTTGTCTAATGAACCAGGGAATGAATAAGGGAACTCAAGATTAAGGAACTGCTAGGAGGTAGTGACCATAATATGGTAAGTTTTAAACTGCAATTTGAGAGGGAGAATAGTAAGATTAAACGAGAACTTACCAGTTTGAAGTTTGATCTTTATTTTATGAGGAGTCGAGTTGAGGGACTACGTGAATAGAAGCCCGTACAGCCGTTGGTGCGTCAATCTTCAAAGCAGCGGAATGAATTCACAGCTAACAATGACCGAAGTATAACGGTAAGATGATAAAACTAGAACTACCAGATGAGATCTATGAGGGTGGGAGCGGAGGGCACGTAGTCCCTCAACTCGACTCCTCATAAAATAAAGATCAAACTTCAAACTGGTAAGTTCTCGTTTAATCTTACTATTTTACTTCGGAGTCACGTGAGTGACTACGTGAAGACTTCAAAGCACTGTGAATTCATGCCGCAGACTCAAATCCGACGTTCACACTGCCTGGATTGACTCAAAAGTCGTTAACAATCAATCATGCATCAGTAATACATTTGTTAAATGAAATAACAGTTTATTTACAAACAAAATCATAACAAAACCCCTCTAACTCAGGGGAAAAATGTAACAGTACTGACACCAGAATCAGCAAACACCCCGAGCCTTGAAATCGGCTTGTGACAAAACCTCTGAAAAGTTAGCTCACTGGACCATCCTGCAGGCCGCGAGGACCTTGAAATCGTTTGCACCGACACCTTACTGTGTGGTTTTTTGTGACTAATAAACAAAGCCAACTCTGTTCCTCTCAGAGGTTTAGTAATCTCAATGTAAAGAGATAAATGTGAGACTATACAGAAGCGATCATCTGCGGGGTATGCTGAAAACACCATCTTACATCCTGTCATGCCTCTTTTATTATGTTTAAGCAAATCATAGACATAAAATATAATGGCATCAGCCGACACATGCATTCTATCTAGCCGTAGCTTTTGCAATGTTTGTACACGTTGGGCTGAAACCAACACCAGAAGCATGACCACCTTCATAGTTAATTTGGCTATAGATAGGCTTGTAACCGGAGCCCACTGGCGAAGAAGCATAAAAACCTCACTCACATTGCAAATACCGGCATACCTGAGTTTAGGAGGATTAGAATTGAAAACTCCCTTCATGAATCGTGAACTAACGGATGTGTCCCTACTGTATGCAATTCTGCATTCATAGGTAAATAAGAAGACAGAACACTTCTGGCTGAATTAATTGCACTGTAACTTAATTTTTTTTTTTATTTATTTATTTATTTTTTTTGGTCAAAATAAAGAGTTGACAAACTCCAATACATCCGTGATCCCTGCCGTGTGATATACAATATCCTGCTGTAGGCAGAATTGCTCCCACTTCCTTATATAGGTGATATATTGCTGCTGTGTACTATCCCTGCAGGCCGACGTGAGAACATCCACCGTCCGATGAGACAGTCCTCTCCCCAGGTATGGCCTCCTTAAAATCTGCAAATTAACAGATCAATACGATCATATAAAGGATGTTGATCCCCAGTGACTGGATTTACCAGTAGATTTTTATTCTTGGGCATACGCATGTAAGGCTCCCTAGCCATTTGTAATGCAACGGGAAACCATTTCTCGAGTAGGCCAATCTGGCACTACCAATACCCCTGAAGCGGTGTCCTCCTTGATCTTTTGCAAACATCTGCTGATGAGACAGAATGAAGGAAATACATACACAAACATTCCTCCCCCAATGCAGCGAAAATGCATCCACTGCTACTGCCTCAGGATCTGGTTACCATGAAACATATCTAGGTAACTGATGATTTAATCGAGATGCAAACAAGTCAATATGGCAATGCATACTGATCAATCATTTGGTTAAATACATCCTGATTTAACATTCATTCAATGTTGTCATTAACTGACGTGACCTCTTCCTGGCAAATAAAGTGCTGAAAGCCAGATATTTTGGTCAATACACCAGCTCCAAATCTGGTTAACCAGTCTATCACAAGACTGTGACTTAACTCCACCCATGTGGTTTACATATGCCACTGCTGTGGTGTTGTGAATCTGAGCTGCACATGCAGGTCCCTCCTTGTAGAACAATAAGCTTTGAGCCCATACCAGGTGCCCAACAACTCTAAATAATCAATCCCTCTTAATTGAGGAAGCGATGTCTCATCCACATTCCATCTGCCTCCACAACTAGAAGACATATCTGTTGCACCCCAACCCAGTGCACTCACATCAGTCTGTAATATCAGTGACGGTGATTCCACGAAACCTTCCTTAAATTTTTATTTATTTTTTTATTTTTATTTTTTTTAAATATGTACTATCCACCATTGTATGTCAGCAATCGCCCCAGCTGACAACTGCATAGGCCTATCAAAATTAGCCCCTTTGTATTCTCAGTGCCTGTTCCTTTGATGGTTGTAATTGTTGATAATGCAGAGGACAATACTGCACAGCTGGAAAGGCTGCAACAACTTCCCAATAAAACTGGCTACTTGTCTAATCAAAGGCCGTTGTTCTCCAACGAGATTAACACAGTCCTCAATTAACGGATTCAATTTATCCCTGGGCAAAGTTACCAACATGTGATTGGAATTAATGGTAAATCCCAGATAATCAATAATTTGGACTGGTGATAATTTAGATTTACCTGGGTGAATAACAAATCCCATTTGTTCAAAAGTGATTTTAACAACTGAAACTGATGATTGAGTTTCAGCATGAGTCTTTCCAACAATCAGAAATCATCTAAATAGGCCATTACCACATGCCCCTGAGCTCTAAGCAATGCTAACACAGGTTTTACCAATTTAGTAAATAATCTAGGAGCTGAAGTTAATCCATTCGGCAATGTCCTGAATTGCCACAGCTCAGTCATCCAAATAAATTTCAAATATCTTCTATCATCACCATGAATAGACACTGCGTAATACGCATTCTTTAAATCAATGGTTGCCATATAATACCCTTTGGACACTAGATGTTTGCCCGTGGTAAAGTTCTCCATTTTGAAATGCCTATAACAAACACATTTGTTCAAATTCGATAAATCCAGAATAATTCTACATCCCCCAGTCTTTTTAGATCTGGGAAAATATACTTGACAGAAATTGTTGACTTTGATAGACAGAAGGCTCAATTACCCCTTCTTATGTAACGACTGAATCTCTGCTTGAATAAGCACATTTTCCTCATCTGAAAAATAAGTTTACGACTAGGAAAATGTTGATTAGGTAGACTGTCATAGTAAAATCCAATTTTTCACCCCTTCATTACACTAAGTATGAACAAATCTGATGTCAACTGCTGCCATTGTTTGAGAACAATTTTAACCTTCCCCAATTTGAACAGGAACATCAGTTAATTCATCGTCTGTCAAATGTTATATTCCTTACCAGCATCTTTCCTTGCGGCCTTGTTGTCCTCGACTTCTTGTAGAGAACCTTTTTTGCCTTGCTTCCAGCTGGCTTAATGAGGGCCATGGTTATAACAACCTCATAACAGTCTTTGACCCTTTTTGCAAGGTTACCACCAAACAACAGATTTCGTGGTGGTACACTGGTCGGTTTGCACAAACTCGCCAAATTCGGGTTAGCACTGGCCTAATAGCGGCCCTCCCGACATTATTAATTTCAAAATGCATTACAAAGGAGTCCCAGTTCATCCTGGTGTGCTTCAACCATATCATTTGTATCAATAACTTTCACCACAGCTGTAATACCTGCTGACAACAGTTTAAGCACTTTTTTAAAACTTCATCTCCTGGGCCCTAGCAGGCAAACCCATCTATGCAAATTTGGTGATTAACCACCGGTACCTTCAGGAGATCACAATTAACAGGAGCTTTATAGTTTTTTGCTACTTCATCCATAGCTAGCTCCTGTAACTGGTGGGAGAGCATATACTGAATGGCTTCGGCCAATTCTACATCAATCGCCTTTCCTGCCTCTCTACACTCAGCAAACTTCCCAGCAATGTTCGGAATTACCTCCAACCGAACACCTTGCTCTCCCCCAGCATAGAAACAGTGTCAGCAAACGGCCCTGATAGAACATCCTCCTCACAGGCAGGATAGTTCTGCAGCCCTGAAACAGGTGCTGCTAGCACAAGCTCTCCATCAGCCTGGCTTGGGCACCACTCCTCCTCACGGAGCTGGTCCCTGTCGAGCATTCTTTTGTAATAGAATCTCGACGTGGGAGAGCCGTGAGCAAACGGACTCTCCTATGGAGGGTATAACCTCCAGGCCCGACTCATCTATGGGCCACAGAGACTTGCCAGTGGCCTTCCACCCTACTGACAAGCCTCCACTGCCCCCCGGCAGTGGGTCCGCAACCACTGGCTGTGTAGCCAGCACCGGACCAGGTGTACCAGACGGGCCTCCATCCTCAACACTCTCCTGGTCACTCTCCTTTCTACCCCCGGAGCGCCTCGCCGACACCTTCTTCACTTTCTGCAACATATCTACTCCCAACCGTCGCAGAAAATGACCTGTGGTAAAGTATTTCAACAAACCTTACCTCCGTTTAAACTTGTTAACGAAAACTGCAGATGCTGGAGAATCGAGGGTGAAGTCTGAAGAAGGGTCTCGACCCGAAACGTCGCCCATCTCCTTCGCTCCTTAGATGCTGCTGCACCCGCTGAATTCTCCAGCTTTTCGTGTAACCTGTTTAAACTTACCGCTCGGAGGAGCGCTGCTGCTCCAACCGTTCCCGACTGCACCAGCGTCTGACGTCATGACGCACCAACGGCTGTACGGGCTTCTATTCACGTAGTCACTCACGTGACTCCGAAGTAAAATGTTAAATCGGAAGTGTCAGTGTTGCAGTTGAACAAAGGGGACTATGAAGGCATGAGAGTGGAGCTGGCCAAGGTAGACTGGAAAAGGATCCGAGGAGGAATGATGGTGGAACAGCAATGGCAGGAATATCTGGGCAAAATCCAGAAGATGCAGGATCATTTCATTCCAAAGAGGAAGGAGGAGTCTAAGGGGAGTAAGAGGCAACCGTGGCTAACAAGAGAAGTTAGGGATGGAATAAATCTAAAATAAAAAGGTGTATAACATAGCAAAGAGTTGCGGGAAGCCAGAGGATTGGGACATTTTCAAAGGGCAACAGAAGGTAACAAAAAGGGCAATATGGGGTGAAAAGATGAAGTACGAGGGTAAGCTGGCCAAGAATATAAAGAAGTATAGTAAAAATGTATTTAGGTATGTTAATAGACAAAGATTAGTAAAGACAAATGTGGGTCCCTTGAAGGCAGAAATAGGTGAAATTATTATGGGGAACAAGGAAATGGTAGAAGAGTTGAACAGATACTTTGGTTCTGTCTTCACTAAGGAAGACACAAACAATCTCCTAGATGTACTAGAGGAACAGAGGAACTGAAATAAATTTGCATTAGGTGAGAAATAGTATTGGGTAGATTGATGGGACTGAAGGCTGATACGTCCCCTGGGCCTGATGGTCTGAATCCCAGGCAGCACCCGTAGTCAGGATCAAACCTGGGTCTCTAATGCCCCTGTTCCACTTAGGAAACCTGATCGGAAACCTCTGGGGACTTTGCGCCCCACCCAAGGTTTCCGTGCGGTTCCCGGAGGTTGTTGTCAGACCTTTTTTTCACCCACTATTATTCCACCAGGGAGGTCTTACCTTCCACTACCTGCAACCTCCGGCAACCACCTTCAACTAGCATCGCAACCGGCTTCAACTAAAAAATTACCGATTTTTAAAACGGCAACCTATTTTTAGTCGCGGCCGGTTTTTAATTTTTTGAAATAATCGCCGGAACATAGAAGAAGCGGAAACCACTTTCGGCCATTAGGGAGACTGACAAAAACCTCCGGGAACCGCACGGAAACCTTGGGTGGGGCACAAAGTCTCCAGAGGTTTCCGTTCAGGTTTCCTAAGTGGGACAGGGGCATACGGCAGCAACTCTACCGCTGCACCACCGGCAGAAATTGAAGAGTGAGATTGCTGTGAGCTAGCAGAGACTGAACGGCCTTTTATCCTGCCATGAGAAAATATGAAAAAAATGAAAATTCAGTTTGCAAGTTTGAATTCCTTTTAGCTGCCAAACAATTAATTATAGTGGTAAGAAACACATCCAACAATGCGACCACTTAAATAACCATAGTGGGATACGCCCTGGATCAAGCAAAACTGGTTTGGATTAAGCTTGGTTCTAACATAAACACTCTGTTTTCACACTACCAATGACACCACCCAAAATAGACCTGTGATGGAGTTTTCATGCAAGTGAGTTTCATATCAATGGAAAATTCCATTCTGCAGTGCAAAGATGATTTACGAGAGTGTTGCTGGGACTTGAGGGTCTGGGCAGGGTAGGACTTTATCCTTGGAGCGCAATAGGCTGGGAAGGTGCGCTGAGGAATGGTTGATGGAATTTAATACAGAGTAATGTGAGGTGTAGCATTTTGGGAAGTCCAACATGAGCAGGACCCACACAGTGAATTGTGGAGTTCTGGGGAGTGTTGGAGAGCAGAGGGAGCTGGGAGTGCATGTACAAAATTCCACGAAAATGGATAGGTCACAAGTGGATAGGGTGGTCAATGATGGCCTCAGGCAATGATGGTCCAATTCTATGTTGCCATCTCAGTCAGTCCTCACCTTCTCAATCATGGTCTGGTTTGGCTCAGCCACCAAGCATGACATCCGGAGGCTGCAGCGAATCGTCCGATCAGCTGAGAAGGTTGTGGGCAGCAACCTCCATTGATGAACTGTACACTGCAAGGGCCAGGAAGCGAGCGGGCAAGATCATCTCTGACCCCTCTCACCCTGGCCACAAACTCTTTGAATCACTTCCCTCTGGAAGGCGCCTCCGGACTGTCAAAGCCGCCACAGCCGGACATAAAAACTGTTTTTTCCATGAGCAGTAGTTCTACTCAATAATCAAACTCTGTAGCCTCCTTTTGCTCTGGTATTTTATTTCATTCATATGTATAAACTATAATGTTTTATTCTTAATTGTTTACTGTATATCATGTTGTTACTTGCGAGAGGAGCACCAAGGCAAATTCCTTGTATGTGTACATACTTGGCCAATAAACTTATTCAAAGCCCTCCGTTTCTTCCTCAACCGGAGAACTAACCAATCCCGATCTACTGATACTCACCTCCGCCTAGCAGAGCTGGTCCTTACCCTTAATAACGTTTTGTTTGACTCCTCCCATTGCCTCCAAATACAAGGCGTAGCTATGGGCACGCGCATGGGCCCTAGCTATGCCTGCCTGTTTGTAGGGTACGTCGAACAATCCTTGTTCGAGACGTACCGTGGCCCTATCCCCGATCTCTACCTCCGCTGCATCGACGCCTGCATTGGTGCTACCTCCTGCACCCACACACAACTCACTGACTTCATCCATTTTGCCACTAACTTCCATCCGGCACTCAAATACACCTGGACCATTTCCGACATTTCCCTACCATTTCTGGACCTCACTATCTCCATCGAAGGTGATAGACTACTGACCGACATCCACTATAAACCCACTGACTGCCATGGCCATCTGGACTATACTTCTTCCCACCCTGCTTCCTGTAAGGACTCCATCCCCTATTCCCAATTCCTCCGTCTACGCCGCATCTGCACCCAGGATGAGGTGTTCCACACCAGGGCATCGGAGATGTCCTCATTCTTCAGGGGACGGGGGTTCCCCTGGCTCTCACCAGGGTCTCGTCTGTACCCCGTAACTCTGCTCTCACTTCCCATCCCCCACTCGTTACAAGGGCAGAGTCCCCCTTGTCCTCACCTTCCACCCTACCAGCTGTCACGTACAACAAATAATCCTCCGACATTTTCGCCTCCTCCATCGTGACCCCACCACTCGCCACATCTTCCCATCTCCCCCCCGTCTGCTTTCCGCAGAGACCACTCCCTCCGTAACTCCCTGGTCCATTCATCCCTTCCCACCCGCACCACCCCCTCTCCGGGCACTTTCCCTTGCAACCGCAGAAATGCTACACTTGCCGTTTTACCTCCCCCCTTGACTCCATCCAAGGATCCAAGCAGTCTTTCCAGGTGCGACAAAGGTTCACCTGCACCTGCTCCAACCTCATCTATTGCATCCGCTGCTCTAGATGTCAGCTGATCTACATCGGTGAGACCTAGCGTAGGATTGGCGATCGCTTCGCCGAAGACTCCGCTCGTATCGCAATAACCAACCTGATCTCCCGGTGGCTCAGAACTTCAACTCCCTTTCCCATTCCAAATCCGACCTTTCTGTCCTGGGCCTCCTCCACAACCAGAGTGAGGACCACCGTAAATTGGAGGAGCAGCACCTCATATTTCGCTTGGGCAGTTTGCATCCCAGCGGTATGAACATTGACTTCTCTAATTTCAGGTAGTCCTTACTGTCTCCCCCCCTTCTCAGCTCTCCCTCTAGCCCTCTGGCTCCTCCTCTTCCTTTCTTCTTCCCCCCCACCACGCTAACATCAGTCTGAAGAAGGGTTTCGACCCGAAACGTTGCTTATTTCCTTCGCTCCATAGATGCTGCCTCACCCGCTGAGTTTCTCCAGCATTTTTGTCGATTTTCCAGCATCAGCAGTTCCTTCTTTAACAAACGTATTCATTCATTCATTCATTCATTCATGAAGGCTTTTGGCATATTGACCTTCATCAGAGTAATGAACATAGAGGTTGGAAGGTCATTTTACAGTTACACAGGACATCGGTGAGGCCACATATAGTATTGTGTTCAGTATTGGTCAACATGTTGTCGAGCTTGACAGGGTTCAGAGAAGATTTACCAAGATGTTGCCAGGACTCGAGGGACTGATCTCTAGGGAGAGGTTGAGCAGGTAGTGCTTTATTCCTTGGAGCTCAGGAGGATGAGGGTCTTAATGTGTATAAGAACATGAGCGGAATTGACAGGGTGAATGCACAGAGTCTTTTACCCAGAGTTGGGTAATCTAGAACTAGAGGACATAGGCTTAAGGTGAGAGGGGCATTTTTATCAGGAAGCTGAGGACTGGCGTTTTCACACAGAGGACTTTGGGCTTATGGAACGAGCTGCCAGAGGAGGAAATTAAGATGGGTACTGTAGCAACATTTAAAATACATTTGGAGGGGTACATCCATGGAAAGGTTTAGAAGGATAGGGGCCAAAAGTGGGCAGGTAGGACTAGAGTAGATGGGCATTTTGGATAGCATGGGCAAGTTGGGCCAAAGGGCCTGTTCTATCGCACTCCACTGTATGCTGCAGCATTCATAAAACAGTGCTGGATTAACCCAGCGGGTCAGACTGCATCTCCGGAGAACATGGATAGGTAAAATTTTGGACTGGGATCTGCATCTGCAGTTTTGTGTTGCTCTGTCCTACCAGAAGGTAATTTGTTTCCATTTTTTTTTTATTGATTAATGGGATAACAATGTTTCTAACAAGGTTCATCTCTAGACCATTGACCCAAATTATCCATGTTGACTGAGAGGTCTTCCAAGAATCTCATTTGCCAGCATTTGGCCCATTTTTCTCAAAACCTTTACTATCCATGCACGACTTTTATCAGCCTCTTCTGATTCCTCAGGCAGCTAGTTCCATACAATCACCATTATCTGTGCGGGTTTGTAGGTTAATCGGCCATGGTAAATTAACCTGAATATGTGAGCAGTGGATGCAAAAGTGGGAACTGGTGTGAACAGATGATTGGTGGTCAGCATGGCCTCGGTGGGAAGAAGGGCCTTTATCCATGGTATAAATCCAAATGTTTCAGATTCTGACTAAGGATCTACGATCTGAAAAATTAACTCTGTCTTTCTGTCGATGCTGCCTGACATGCAGAGTGTTATTAACGTGTGCTCAATATTAATTATAAAGCTGTAGAAACAAGATTCTGTTTCACACAAAAGGACACAAAGTGCTGGAGTAACCCATACAGGCAGCATCTCTGGAGAACGTGGATAGGTGAAGTTTTGGGTCGGGTCTGAAGAAGAGTCCTGGCCAGAAACATGTTCTCCAGAGACGTTGCCTGATCTGCTGAGTTACTCCAGCACGTGAAGTCTCCTCAACTACAAGCTAATGTAGTCACTAGGCAGCTGGCCACGACAGTTTTCAACATGTCTGTTAATTACAGTGTAGTGCAAAGTTAGTTTGGGATTATTTCAAGAAAGGTAAAAGCCGTCAAAGGAATTATTGACAAAAAGAAAATTGCCTGAAGCAATCATCTGTCATCAGCTATCCATCCAACCCCAAAATATAGACATTCAATTATCCGATGCCAAAATAAATCAGAGCACTGATTAATTCAGCAGATTTCAATGCGGGAAAGAAAGTCTCTTAAACCTGTAATTTCCACCTATAGTTTAGTTGAGTTTAGAGATACAGTGCGCAAACAGGCCCTTCGGCCCACCATGTCCGCGCCGACCAGCGATCCCCACACATTAACACTCTCCTACACGCACTAAAGACAATTTACACTTATACCGAGTCAATTAACCTACAAACCTGTACGTCTTTAGAAGAAGGAAACCAAAGATCTTGGAGAAAACCCACGCAGGTCACGGGGAGAGCGTACAAACTCCGTACAGACAGCACCCATGGTCGGGATTGAACCCGGGTCTGTAAATGCTGTAAGGCAGCAACTCTACCGCTGCGCCACCGTGCCACCCCTAGAGTAGAGTCACTCAGTGTGGAAAACGTCGTTTCGGCCCTTTTGAGTCTGTGCCACCAATTTGCATGAATCCTGCACAAATAGTAAGATTAAATGAGAACTTTCCAGTTTGAAGTTTGATCTTTATTTTATGAGGAGTTACGATGAGGGATTACGTGAAGACCCCGCCAGCACGCATGCGCGACATTCCTCAAAGCAGCGGTGTGAAATCACAGATACCAGAGTTGACTAACATAGTAAGATTAGAGAACTAGCATACCAGTTGACCTTTATAATAGAGGGTTTGGGAACGGAGGGCACGTAATCCCTCATCGTAACTCCTCATAAAATAAAGATCAAACTTCAAACTGGTAAGTTCTCATTAAATCTTACTATTTTACTTCGGAGTCACGTGAGTGACTACGTGAAGATTTCAAAGTTCTGTGATTTCATGCCCTGGAACATGCTCACACACTGCCATTATGAGAAATGGAGGAAGTATGTTAACATATTTCAGACATGAAACTGTGCTGAAAAACAAAAGGGTATTTATTTAACAATACCAAATAATAATACCCCTACATCGGGGAAATTATAAAACAGAACTTAATATTCTGTCGGCAAACGTCTCAGGCGCAGCCACGGGTTTATTGTAAAACCGCTGAAAGGTTTTTTCATTTGTCCAACCCGCCGTGCAAGGATGTGGTCCATTGGAACTTCCATCATCCTTGCTGCCGATGTGGATGCAGCCCTGGTGGAGTGAGATTTAAACACGTTAGTGTCCACCCCCGCTGTACTCAATACCACCCTCAACCATCTTGAAATGGTTTACACGGTGACTCTATGATGAGGGCGTTTGTGGCTTATGAGCAAAGCCCTCTCCGTGCCCCTGAGACTCTTGGTGACCTCTATGTAGCATAAAATGTGGGTCACGATACATAGACGGCTGTCTACGGGATAGGCCAGGAAATCCAACTTTTGGCCAGATGATCCAGGCCTGTCTTGCTTGAGTAACCCCTGTATAAAGAAAGTTACCTTGCTGTTGCTTATGACCATGGCGTCCATACTTAACTTATGTAGGGACTGGCCCCTTGCGCTGTCATGAATGTCATCAGCATGACCATTTTGTAGGTCAGTTTGTCCAATGAAAGAGACATTATTGGTGCCCACCCTTGGAGCATGGTTAGTACAATGCCGATATCCCAGGTCTGGGAATATCTAGGCCTGGGGGAATTTGAATTAAATATTCCCCTCATTAGTTTTAACACCAAAGGGTGAGGCCCCACTGTCAGGTGATCGCAACCACGTCCGAGATAATTGGATAGGGCACTTCTGGCACAGTTGATGGCACTGTGGCCCAAACCTTCATCGAAATAAAGGCTTGCCAGGAACTCCAGCACTTCCGTGATGGTGGCTGTGTTGTATGTGGTGTTCGTTTTGGTGCAGAACACCTCCCATTTCTTCACACAAGTGAGGTACTGTCTCCTGGTGGACTCCCTGCATGATGCTGTGATGGCATTGATTGTTCGGTCCGAGAGTCCATAATCTAGAAGTGGCCTTTTCAAACCCTGCAAACCAATATAACCATATAACCATATAACAATTACAGCACGGAAACAGGCCCTCTCGGCCCTTCCAGTCCGTGCCGACCATTTGTTTTCCCCTAGTCCCATCTACCTGCACTCAGACCATACCCCTCCATTCCCTTCCCGTCCATATACCTATCCACTTTACTTTTAAATGTTAAAATCGATCCTGCCTCCACCACTTCTGCTGGAAGCTCATTCCACACAGCCACCACCCTCTGAGTAAAGAAGTTCCCCCTCACGTTACCCCTAAACTTCTGTCCCTTAATTCTCATGCCATGCCCTCTTGCTTGAATCTTCCCTACCCTCAATGGGAAAAGCTTATCCACGTCAACTCTGTCTATCCCTTTCATCATTTTAAAGACCTCAATCAAGTCCCCCCTTAACCTTCTGCGCTCCAAAGAATAAAGACCTAACTTGTTCAACCTTTCTCTGTAACATAGTTGCTGAAACCCTGGCAACATTCTAGTAAATCTCCTCTGTACTCTCTCTATTTTGTTGACATCCTTCCTATAATTAGGTGACCAAAATTGTACACCATACTCCAGAATTGGTCTTACGAATGCCTTGTACAATTTTAACATTACTTCCCTACTCCTATATTCAATGCTCTGATTTATAAAGGCCAGCACACCAAAGGCTTTCTTTACCACCCTATCTACATGCGATTCCACCTTCAGGGAACTATGCACAGTTATTCCTAGATCTCTCTGTTCCACAGCATTCCTCAATTCCCTACCATTTACCATGTACGTCCTATTTTGATTTGTCCTGCCAAGTTGTAGCACATCACCCTTATCTACATTAAACTCCATCTTTCTGCCCACTTTTCCAAATGGCCCAAATCTCTCTGTAGACTTTGAAAATCTACTTCATTATCCACAATACCACCTATCTTAGTATCATCTACATACTTACTTATCCAATTTTCCACCCCATCATCCAGATCATTGATGTACATGACAAACAACAGTGGACCCAACACAGATCCCTGAGGCACCCCACTGGTCACCGGCTTCCAACCTGACAAACAGCCATCCACCATTACTCTCTGACATCTCCCATTCAGCCACTGTTGAATCCATCTTGCTACTCCGCCATTAACACCCAAAGATTGAACCTTCTTAACCAACCTTCCATGGGGAACCTTGTCAAAGGCCTTACTGAAATCCATATAGACAACATCCACTGCTTTATCCTCATCAATTTCCCTAGTAACTGCTTCAAAAAATTCAAGAAGGTTTGTCAAACATGACCTTCCAAGCACAAATCCATGTTGACTGTTCCTGATCAGACCCTGTTTATCCAGATGCTTATATATATTATCTCTAAGTATCCTTTCCATTAATTTGCCCACCACTGACGTCAAACTAACAGGTCTATAATTGCTAGGTTTATTCTTTGAACCCTTTTTAAACAATGGAACAACATGCGCAGTACGCCAATCCTCCGGCACTATTCCCTTTTCTAATGACATTTGAAATATTTCTGTCATAGCTCCTGCTATTTCTACGCTAACTTCCCTCAATGTCCTAGGGAATTTCCTGTCAGGACCTGGAGACTTATCCACTTTTATATTTTTCAAAAGTGTCATTACTTCCTCCTCTTTGAATCTCATAGTTTCCATAGCTACTCTACTTTTTTCCCTTACCTCACAGAGTTCAATATCCTTCTCCTTGGTGAATACCGAAGAAAAGAAATTGTTCAATATCTCCCCCATCTCTTTTGGCTCTGCAGACAGCTGTCCATTCTGGCTCGCTAATGGTCCAATAGGTTTATCCGGTCATGACACGGGTGACTCTCCCCGTCGCAGGGTGTACCAATAAACTCGGACGTTTAGTTATTGGAATGCATGGTTCTGAGCCATGTCCAGTACCACAGGGAACCATGGCTGAGTAGGCCAGTCGGGAACAACCAGAATACCCAATGCGGAGTCTTGTTTAATTTTTTGCAAGATCCGACTGATGAGGCAGAAGGGGGGAAATGCATAGAAAAATAAATCCCCCCAGTGTAGCAAGAAAGCGTCCATCGCTACTGCCCCAAGGTCTGGTTCCCATGCAACATATGTTGATATTTGGTGATTGAGTCTGGATGCAAAAAGGTCGATATCTGGTGTTCCATACCGATCTACAATATCGGCAAACACTTTGTGGTCCAACACCCATTCGGTGTTGTCATTAAACTTGCGTGACCTGGTGTCCGCCACTGTATTTAGCCTACCTGGAAGGTAAGTGGCTGATATCCAAATGCTCCTTTCTAGGCACCAGTGCCAGATTGTGTTGACCAATTCGTCACAGGATATCGACTTTATTCCACCCATATGATTGATATAAGCCACCACAGTGGTATTGTCAATCTGTAAACGTACGTGCAGATGGTGCATGTCTGAACAGTAAGCCCGGAGTCCATGAAATGCTCCCAGCATTTCTAGATAATTAATTCCTAGTGCCGGAAGTAGGGTTAATTCATGTGCACTCCATCTACCACCACAAATGGAGGTGGTATTAGTTGCTCCCCAACCTTTTGCACTGGCATCAGTTTGTAGTATAACCGAGGGATTTGTGATTGTGATGGGGTTAGAGCAATGTCGAGCATTGTCTATCCACCATTGTAATTCAATTTTGCTTTTCCTGGTAATTGCATTGGCCTGTCAAAATGGCCCGCATGGTGCTTGAGTGCTGCTATTTTTGCCCTTTGTAGGTTTTGGTAATATAGTGGGCCAAATTATGTGGCTGGGGAAAGCAGCCACTAGCTTCCCAATCACCCTGGCTACTTGCCGAATAGATGGTTTCCTGATGCCAGTAAGGCTGTTGCATGCTTCTATCAAGTCTGACGCTTTGTTCGGTGGCAAAGTGACAGACATTAACAGAGTCAATTGTGAAACCCAAATAGTCCATAGTGGTAGAAGGCGTCAATTTTGATTTATCTGGATGGATGATAAACCCCAGCTTTTGAAATAGGTGCAGGTTTGGCCAAAGTTTTTCCCACGATTAAAATATCATCGAGGTAAGCCATAACAATATGTTTTTGTTTCCTGAGACACGCTAAAGCTGGTTTTAATAATTTGGTAAACAGTCTGGGCGCTAATGATAATCCATTAGGCAGCGCTTTATACTGCCAGAGCTGCCCCATCCAGACAAATTTCAAATATCTGCGATGATCCTTGTCTATTGGTACTGAATAATATGCATCCTTTCGGTCGATGCAAGCCATGAAGTACCTATAAGAAATTAGCTGTTTGGCCGTGACAAAGGTTTCCATTTTGAAATGGGCATACTGCACGAATGTATTCAGTTCAGTCAAATCTTTAATAATGCGGCATCCGCCGTCTTTTTTATTTTTAGTGAAAATGTTCGATACAAACTCATGAGACTCTCTTTTCGTTTTCTCAATTACCGCTTTTGAATTTAGTCTTAAGAGTTCAGCATGACCTTCTGTCTTTTCTTTCTGTGAAAGTACAAACTTCTGACTAGGTGTATGCTGAACAGGGGAAGGGAGTTTGTGAACAAATTCAATTTTATATCCCGAATACCTTCCAGTATGAAAGGATCAGAGGTTAAAGTGCTCCATGCATCCCGAAACAAGTGCAACCGTCCCCGAACCCGTGAGGAGTTTAAACATACGATGTTCCTGAGGCAACCAGACCCACCTACCTCCATGGTTACCGGCGGTGCTGCGTTGGTTGCCTTTGTCCTTGTTTCTTGTGGTGTGGAGGCGCTGTGGTGTGGAGTCGCTGTGGTGTAGGGTTGGCACATCTTCCAAGAAGGCCGTGCTGGGCCATGGTCTATAAAAGACCGTTGAGCAGGTTGACTGGCCTTCGAGCTTTCACCAGCAGGTGGTCTATCGCTGTAGCGTTGTCTGCTGGTGGATGCATAGGGGTGCTGCCGCCGCTGGTGTGGGGTCTTGGTGGTAGCCGTCACCTTAATCATGCCAATTGCCTTAGCCTCTTCATCGAGGTCTTTGACCTGTTTAGGCAGGTTGTCCCCAAATCGCAATGTTGGCGGCTGTGCACTGCTGGGTCTGCACAACCCTGCAAACTTGGGAGGAGTGCAGGCCGGATGACACTATTCCTGTAACTGTTGATCTCATATTGAGTGTTACATAGGAGAGCTAGAGCGTCCTGCAGCTCCTCCGGCATATCAACTCCGTCCACTGTCCTGGCAACGGCCATATCTAGCAGCCAGTAGTTTGAGGATCTTCTGGAGTTTGACTTCCTGGCTCCTGATGCCAGGGCTCATGTTACCCCAAATGGGGTTGTTAACAGCAGGCACATTGAGGGAGACGCAATTCTCCGGAGCTAAGTACTTGGCTGCCGTGTCATGAATGGCAGTTGGTTAGTTGCCATGTAAGTTGATACTGGCTGCCAACTTTGGATGTAATGGCAGCCCTTTTTCGGTAGGCATCGCAAATTTCCTAACCATACCCAATAGCTCCTCTTCTGGCACCCCTAGCATAGATGTATCTTCAGCCATGCCCCCATCTTCAGAGTCAGCCCAGTTCTGACTCCTAATGCTCCCCTGCAAGGCGGTTGGGACATTTGACAGTCCTGAAAAGGATGCTGCCGTGGGTCTGCTAAGAGACCCACTGTGACATGTGACAATAAACAAAACGTCTTTCCACATTCCTTTCAACTTCAAGGATGTTCTCACTCACTCCCCCATGGGGAGAGCGGGATGCAATTTATAATTTATAATGGGCAGCTAACCTATCGGCCCAGTATGGTATGAGAGGGGAAATGTTGAGGAAGTGCATACGGTCACAAGGATAACTAGCAAACTCCACACAGGCAGCGCTGCTGGAGCTGTGAGGCAGCAGCTCCACCACCTATGCCACACGTATCAAGTCACCAATCAAGTGTGTAATTGGGTGGCATGGTGGTGCAGCAGTAGAGTTGCTGCCTTACGGAGACCTGGGTTTGAACCCGATTAAAGGGCCTCTCCCACTTTCACGACCTAATTCACGACCTTTTTTTATACGTGGACATTTTTCATCAGGCCCCGACCTACTTGATGCCACGAGTACCTACGACTAGCATCACGACCTACCAACGACTTACCTACGACCCCGTGATGGCCATACCACGAGTACGAGTCGAGGGCAAACTCGGCAGAGGTCGTGAATTAGGTCGTGAAAGTGGGACAGGCCCTTAAGGGTGTTGTCTGTACGGAGTTTGCACGTTCTCCCCGTGACCACGTGCACAGGTTTGGTAGATGGCTTGGCCATTGTAAAAAGTCAGTAGATTAAAAAACTCAACTTTGTGCACAGTTAACTGGCTTCAGTAAAGATTGTAAATTGTACCTAGTGTGTAGGATAGTGCTAGTGTGTGGGGCGATCGCTGGTCGGCTCGGACTCGGTGCCCTTTTTTCGCACTCTACCGTATCTCTAAAACTAGAAGCTTAAAAACAAAAGAAAGCCCCCATACCCTGGTACAGCCCAGGTGGTTGGTAGTTCAGAGTTCAGTTGGGGTTCATAGTGTTCATAGTGTTCATAGTGTTCAATAGCTCGATTGGGCGAGATAACCAAGTGAGGCCCCGTCCTCTCTGATACAGATGAGCCTTGACGTTGATTAATGTGCTCAGGCTGCTTGAGTGGATTACCAGTGAACTGTCATGCAAACAAAGATGGGCGTAAAAAGGATTCAGAGCAGTACTCGGAGTACTAGGGTGAGGTTCTGGAATTAACATGTCCTTCAAACTCGTGAAACTGGTCGGTATCACTGCTTGTCGTAACTTGCTATCTGCTGTCGTTCTCACACTGGACTTGTGAAACACTTCAGGACATTCTGAAATTATGAAAACATCGGTCCTTCTTTGTCTAGGTTAATTCTACTTCTTCTTCTGTCGTGTGGCGTGCACAGCCTAAAGTTGTTGGACAACTTGTTCTATTTGATCTTCCGTTTGTACACGTCGAGTCGAAACAGGGCGGACCACGTGAAGGTTGCAATCTCCCACCCCGTTAATTCTACAATACACAGTATCACACGCCAAGCAAACCAAACCAGCAGTGTGCAAGGAAACCTACTTTGAAGAGGAAAGAAGGACTAAACTACACAAAACAAATAGAAATAGACCATTCTACCTATCAAATTGGTGCTGGCATTTATGCGGGATAGGCAGCAGCTCTGGAAAGAAGCAACGGGTGACTATTTGGGTCGAGACCCTTCTTCAGGCTTTGCTCTGCTCTGTTCCTTTAACCTGCAAAATCTGCTTCAGGAAAGCAAAACCTCTTTGATCTCTGATGCTAAAATGCAGCCCAATTATCAACAGTAATCCCAAGATTAAAAACAAAAGCATTTACTTTTTCCAACAGCTCACAAACAGGCTTTTGTGATTATCTGCTAAGGCTGGAAATGCTTATTGATACAATTGGGGGCAAAGAGTAAAAACATGAATTTGGAGAGTATATTTGTGGTGATATTTTGCTACAAGCAACAGTCTCCAAATTCTTCAACTGTATTGACATCCGTTTTCTTTTGCTTGCTTTGATCAGCTTAATTGGCCAAGATAGGAAGGTCTTGACCCGAAACGTCACCTGTTCCTTCTCTCCAGAGATGCTGCCTGTCCCGCTGAGTTACTCCAGCATTTTGTGTCCATCTTTGGTGTAAACCAGCATCTGCAGTTCCTTCATACACACTGGCTGTTGTATGCTGTAAGTTACTCAAACCCAGTGCTGGCCATCAAGAATACAGTACCTCAGTGCTGGAATGAGCAGATGTCGCAACCCAGTTTGCATTCATTCATACTTACTTACTTACTGCCTATCATGCCTCCTGGCATGTAGGGCAGCAACGAATGTCCTCCACTCCTGTTGATTCCTCCAGTTGCTGTTTCCGTAACATATGTGTTTTACGAGACAGGGTTGTTAGCCCTGTGCTCAACCTCCAACCTGGAGGACCAGTGGATCGCTCTTGGTCTCGCCTCTACCCTTCGACCTGTCCAGCATGGGAGACCCTAACAGGAGACGAATCTCCCGCTGGCGTAGCTCTAGGGGTCACTGAGCACAGCCTAAAGCTCACACACAAGCTCCCCGTCCACGACAAAGTTGCAATCCAACGGGGAGAGTTTGCATTCAAGAGAGTTTATTGTCATGTGTCCCTGATAGGACAATGAAATTCTTGCTTTGCTTCAGCACATCAGAACATAGTAGGCATTGACTACAAAACAGATCAGTGTGTCCATATACCATTATATAAATATATACACACATGAATAAATAAACTGGTAAAGTGCAAATAACAGATAAAGGGTTATTAATGTTCAGAGTTTTGTCCGAACCAGGTTTGATAGCCTGATGGCTGTGGGGAAGTAGCTATTCCTGAACCTGGTCGTTCATAGGTTCCTTTAATTGATACGGTTCCTCCCAGTTAAAAGCTAGACACACTCAACACCCAGTGAAATGCTGCCGATTAAATGTCAGCTACAAAAGGCGGCTACAAATATAACTTCTTTCCCCACGTGTCAGTCTTCCTCCAGGTTAATCTCGATCAGCGATACTGAATTTCATGTTATTTCCTACTGATAGTCTGATTTCTGCCCGCCTTCTGGGCTTGACCAGTTCTGTACACAATTTGTCAAACAGCGCCAGAGACCCAGGTTCAATCCTGACTACGGGCGCTGTCTGTACGGAGTTTGTACATTTTCCCCGTGACCTGGGTGGGTTTTCTCGGGATGCTCTCACACTCCAAAGATATACAGAGGCCCACAGGAGCCGTTGGAAGTGAAGGAGGGGGAGGAGCGACACCCGACCGGTAAGGTTAAAAATCGAGCGCGGGGCTTGTTTTTCCAGAGGCCCACAGGAGCCGTTGGAAGTGAAGGAGGGGGAGGAGCGACACCCGACCGGTAAGGTTAAAAATCGAGCGCGGGGCTTGTTTTTCCAGAGGCCCACAGGAGCCGTTGGAAGTGAAGGAGGGGGAGGAGCGACACCCGACCGGTAAGGTTAAAAATCGAGCGCGGGGCTTGTTTTTCCAGAGGCTTACCAAAATCCATAACGTTCCATTTGGAGAAGTGGGTTTTTTTTTTGGTTTTTTTTGAGGAAGCCGCTGATTGGTGGAAGAGGACCCGAGGAAGCAGCTGATTGGGTGCAACCCCGGGTTTACTATTTTACATTTCTGCCTTCTGGGAGTTAGGGATTCTGGGAGTTAGGGATTCAGTATTTAGTAGTAAAGTTTAAAGGATAAGTTTTTGTGTTTTTTTTAAAAATATTTAATACAGAGTAATTTGGGAGTAAGGTATGGCAGTAGAGATTGGCCCCGTGGTTTGTTCAGCCTGCAACATGTGGGAGATCAGGGATATGGTCGGTGTCCCTGGTGACTATGTTTTGCAGGAAGTGTGTCCAGCTGCAGCTCCTGGCAGACCGCATTGAACGATTGGAACTGCGGCTGGATTCATACTGGAGCATCCACGATGCGGAGAAAGTCGTGGATAGCACGTACAGTGAGTTGGTCACACCACAGGCAAAAGGTAGGAGGACAAGAAGGGAACGGGTGGCCAATAGCCAGCAAAGCAGTAGGCAGGTAGTGCAAGAGTCCCCTGCGGTCATCTCCCTCCTAAACAGGTATACCATTTTGGATACTGTTGAGGGAGATGGCTCATCAGGGGAATGCAGCAGCAGCCAAAGTTCATGGCACCATGGGTGGCTCTGCGGCACATGAGGGAAGAAAAGAGGGGAAGGGCAATAGTAATAGGGGATTCAATTGTCAGGGGAATAGATGGGCGTTTCTGCGGCCGCAAACGAGACTCCAGGATGGTATGTTGCCTCCCTGGTGCAAGGGTCAGGGATGTCACTGAACGGCTGCAGAACATTCTGGAGGGGGAGGGTGAACAGCCAGTTGTCGTGGTGCATATTGGCACCAACGATATAGGTAAAAAAAGGGATGAGGTCCTACAAGGTGAATTTAGGGAGCTAGGAGATAAACTTAAAAGTAGGACCTCAAAGGTAATAATCTCTGGATTACTTACCAGTGCCACGGGCCAGAGAGTAGAAATAGGAGGATATTCAGATGGATACGTGGCTTGAAAAATGGTGCAAGGGGGAGGGATTCAAATATTTAGGGCACTGGGACCAGTTCTGGGGGAGGTGGGGACCGGTACAAACAGGACGGTTTGCACCTGGAATGGAATGGAACCAATGTTCTTGGGGGAGTGTTTGCTAGTGCTGTCGGGGAGGATTTAAACTAATGTGGCAGGGGGATGGGTACAAGAGCAGAGAGGCAGGAGGGTGTAAAATGACGGTAGAAGCATTAGGTAGCAAGGTGAAAGGTAAAAGTGGCAGGCAGACAAAACCAGGGCAAAAATCAAAAAAGGGCCACTTTTCAGCAAAATTGTATAAGGGGTAAATGCGTTGTAAAGACAAGCCTGAAGGCTTTGTGTCTCAATGCGAGGAGTATTCGTAATAAGGTGGACGAGTTGAACGTGCAGATAGATATTAATGATTATGATATAGTTGGGATCACGGAGACATGGCTCCAGGGTGACGTAGGCTGGGAGCTGAACATCCA
Source organism: Okamejei kenojei (assembly GCA_035221665.1). Lineage (NCBI taxonomy): Eukaryota > Metazoa > Chordata > Chondrichthyes > Rajiformes > Rajidae > Okamejei > Okamejei kenojei. The sequence goes on from CM069166.1 coordinate 7,139,457, forward strand.
GGGATATTCAATATTCAGGAGGGATAGAGAGAAAGGAAAAGGAGGTGGGGTAGCGTTGCTGGGTTAGAGAGGAGATTAAAGCAATGGAAAGGAAGGACATTAGCTTGGAGGATGTGGAATCGGTATGGGTAGAGCTACAAAACACTAAGGGGCAGAAAACGCTGGTGGGTGTTGTGTACAGGCCACCTAACAGTAGCAGAGAAGTTGGGGATGGTATCAAACAGCAAATTAGAAATGCGTGCGACAAAGGCAAAACAGTTATAATGGGTGACTTCAATCTACATATAGATTGGGTTAATCAAATTGGCAGGGGTGCTGAGGAAGAGGATTTTTTGGAATGTATGCGGGATAGTTATCTAAATCAACATGTAGAGGAAACCAACGAGAGAGCAGGCTATTTTAGACTGGGTTTTGAGTAATGAGGAAGGGGTAATTAGCCGTCTTGTTGTACGTGCCCCCTTGGGCAAGAGTGACCATAATATGGTTGAGTTCTTCATTAGGATGGAGAGTGACATTGTTAATTCAGAAACAATGGTTCTGAACTTAAAGAAAAGGTAACTTTGAGGGTATGAGACGTGAATTGGCCAAGATTGACTGGCAATTAATTCTAAAAGGGTTGACGGTGGATATACAATGGAAGACATTTAAAGACTGCATGGATGAACTACAAAAATTGTTATCCCAGTTTGGCAAAAGAATAAATCAGGGGAAGGTAGTGCATCCGTGGATAACAAGGGAAATCAGGGATAGTATCAAAGCAAAGGATGATGCGTACAAAGTAGCCAGAAAAGCAGCATACCAGAGGACTGGGAGAAATTCAGAGACCAGCAGAGGAGGACAAAGGGCTTAATTAGGAAAGGAAAAATAGATTATGAAAGAAAACTGGCAGGGAACATAAAAACTGACTGCAAAAGTTTTTATAGATATGTGAAGAGAAAGAGGTTAGTTAAAACAAATGTTGGTCCCTTGCAGTCAGAAACAGGTGAGTTGATCATGGGGAAACAAGGATATGGCGGACCAATTGAATAACTACTTTGGTTCCGTCTTCACTAAGGAAGACATAAATAATCTGCCTGAAATAGCAGGGGACTGTGGGTCAAAGGAGGAATTGAGTGAAATCCAGGTCAGTCGGGAAGTGGTGTTGGGTAAATTGAATAGATTAAAGGCCGATAAATCCCCAGGGCCAGATAGGCTGCATCCCAGAGTACTTAAGGAAGTAGCTCAGGAAATAGTGGATGCATTAGTGATAATCTTTCAAAACTCTTTAGATTCTGGAGTAGTTCCTGAGGATTGGCGGGTAGCAAATGTAACCCCTCTTTTTAAGAAGGGAGGGAGAGAGAAAACGGGGAATTACAGACCAGTTAGTCTAACATCGGTAGTGGGGAAACTGCTAGAGTCAGTTATTAAAGATGGGATAGCAGCACATTTGGAAAGTGGTGAAATCATTGGACAAAGTCAGCATGGATTTACAAAAGGTAAATCATGTCTGACGAACCTTGTGGAATTTTTCGAGGATGTAACTAGTAGCGTGGATAAGGGAGAACCAGTGGATGTGGTATATCTGGACTTCCAGAAGGCTTTTCGACAAGGTCCCACATAAGAGATTAGTATACAAACTTAAAGCATACGGTATTAGGGGTTCAGTATTGATGTGGATAGAGAACTGGCTGGCAAACAGGAAGCAAAGAGTAGGAGTAAACGGGTCCTTTTCACAATGGCAGGCAGTAAACTAGTGGGGTACCGCAGGCTCAGTGCTGGGACCCAGCTATTTACAATATATATTAATGATCTGGATGAGGGAATTGAAGGCAATATCTCCAAGTTTGCGGATGACACTAAGCTGGGGGGCAGTGTTCGCTGTGAGGAGGATGCTAGGAGACTACAAGGTGACTTGGATAGGCTGGGGTGAGTGGGCAAATGTTTGGCAGATGCAGTATAATGTGGATAAATGTGAGGTTTATCCACTTTGGTGGCTAAAACAGGAAATGCAGACTATATTTAAATGGTGGCCGATTAGGAAAAGGGGAGATGCAGCGAGACCTGGGTGTCATGGTACACCAGTCATTGAAAGTAGGCATGCAGGTGCAGCAGGCAGTGAAAAAAGCGAATGGTATGTTAGCTTTCATAGCAAAAGGATTTGAGTACAGGAGCAGGGAGGTTCTACTTCAGTTGTACAGGGTCTTGGTGAGACCACACCTGGAGTATTGCGTGCAGTTTTGGTCTCCAAATCTGAGGAAGGACATTATTGCCATAGAGGGAGTGCAGAGAAGGTTCACCAGACTGATTCCTGGGATGTCAGGACTGTCTTATGAAGAAAGACTGTATAGACTCGGTTTATACTCTCTGGAATTTAGGAGATTAAGAGGGGGATCTTATAGAAACTTACAAAATTCTTAAGGGGTTGGACAGGCTAGATGCAGGAAGATGTTCCCGATGTTGGGGAAGTCAGGACAAGGGTACACAGCTTAAGGATAAGGGGGAAATCCTTTAAGACCAGATGATAAAGACTTTTTTCACACAGAGAGTGGTGAGTCTCTGAGAACTCTCTGCCACAGAGGGTGTTGAGGCCAGTTCATTGGCTATATTTAAGAGTGAGTTGGAATGTGGCCCTTGTGGGCTAAGGGGATCAGAGGGTATGGGAGAGAAGGCAGGTACGGGATACTGAGTTGGATGATCAGCCATGATCATATTGAATGGCGGTGCAGGCTCGAAGGGCTGAATGGCCTACTCCTGCACCTAATTTCTATGTTTTCTATGTTTCTAGGGGGGTGGGGGTTGGGGGGGGGGGTACAGTTTTGGTGGGGGGGGTGGGGTTAATGGGGGTTGGTAGGGGGGGTTGTAAAGGCTTGTCATTGTAATTGTCCTTGTGTGTGTAGGATATGTTAGTGTGGCCCTTGTGGCTAAAAGGGGGGGGTGGGGGTGGTGGTGGTCAGGGGGTTTGGTATGGAGAGAAGTGAGGTACAGGATACTGAGTTGGATGATCAGCCATGATCATGTGGTGGGGTGGATTGAATGGCGTGCAGGCTCGGAGGGCCGAATGGCTAATCCCGGCATCTATTTTCTATGATTCTTTTTTTTTTGTTAAGTATTTTTATTATAGAAACATAGTAATAACAAAGTACATTATTTTGCATTGTGAAAATACATTAATTAATGATAATTCATACTCTTAATAATATTTGTAGGGTTATCATTGATTTAAAAATTTGACTATATATTTTTTATATAATTGAAATACATAATATTAATGTAAATTCATACCATACTGTTCCCCCCCCCCCCCCCCCCCCCCCCCCCCCCCCCCCCCCCCCCCCCCCCCCCCCCCCCCCCCCCCCCCCACCACCCCCCCCCCCCCACCCCCCCCCCCCCTAAATATTTGTATTATCGTTAATTTTAAAATTTAAGACTATATATTTTATACAATTGAAAATACATAATACTAATAATACCTTCATGATATTAAAGATATATTCATACTATTAATAATATTTGTATTATCATTGATTTTAAAATTTAAGACTATATATTTTCTATGATTCTATGATTCTAGTGTGCGGGGATCGTTGGTCGGTGGGCTGAAGGGCCTGTTTCCACACTGTACCTCTAAACTAAACTAAACTAGGGAAAGGACATTATCGGAGGTCCCATTGGCACCTTGGATGTTGTGGCAATCAGTTTGGTGGGGAGGGAGAATGATCAATGCCAACCAGGGAGTTATGATGGGCTGGGATTAGTTGGTGGGAGCTTTGAGCATTTGGGCCAGTAGGGCATTTGGGCAGTCAAGCAACAAGGTTGTCCTCAACTTCTGGAATCAGTTGCCTAATTGGGCTAGTCCTACCTACCTGTACTAGGCACATATAACCCCACCTCCCCCCTCCCAGTCCTTTCCTATCCATGTACCCGCTCGCAAAGAAGAAGAAGAATCGTGGGGCCATAGCGTCATACAGCATGGAAACAGGCCCTTCAGCCCATGCCAACCAAGATAGCCCATCTATGCTAGTCCCACGTGCCAAGGCTGGAAATGCTTATTGATATAATTGGGGACAAAAAGTAAAAACATGGATTTGGAGGGTTTATTTGTGGTGATATTTTGGTCCAAGCATCGGTCTCCAAATACTTCAACTGTATTGACATCTGTTTTCTTTTGCTTGCTTTGATCAGCTTAATTGGCCAAGATAGGAAGGTCTTGACCCGAAACATCACCCGTTCCTTCTCTCCAGAGATGCTGCCTGTCCCATTCCTCCTCTCCAGAAATGCAGCGTGGAAACAGGCCCTTCAGCCCATGCCAACCAAGATATGCTAGTCCCACCTGCCCCCGTTTGATCCACATACCTCTAAACACTTCCTATCTATGTCTGAAGAAGGGTTTCGGCCTGAAACGTTGCCTATTTCCTTCGCTCCATAGATACTGCGGCACCCGCTGAGTTTCTCCAGCAATTTTGTCTACCTCCTATCTATGTACTGTACCTGTCCAAATTTCTTTTCTATGTTATTATAGTACAGCTCTTCTGGCAGTTCATTCCATAGAAGGAAGGAACGGGGTATTGATTGGGGATGATGAGCCATGATCACGTTGAATGGCGGTGCTGGCTTGAAGGGCTGAATGGCCTACTCCTGCACCTATTGTCTATTGTCTATTGTCTATTGTCTATTGTCATACTACCACCCACCATGAAAAAGAGCCTATTTCCATGTTCATCGCAGTTTGATCAGTTCAAATTTTAGCGTCTGCTATTTATTTTCCAACCAGTTACTATTTCCTTTTCCCTTGACTGCTATCGTGTAGGGGCGTTCTGGTGCTCATGAATCGATGGAGACAGCCAAGAGTGGTCAACCCACTGAATGGAAAGCGTTAGGGTTGTCCCATCTAGCTGCAGTACAAAGATTCGTGACCTGTTCTTTTCTTGTAAAACCTGCCTGATTAAACAAGGCCAACAGGCTCTCTTTGTTACCTGCGTCGCGGAAGAACAGATCAACAAATGGACTGCGGTCCGATGGTAAAGTTACCGCTGAAACATGACGACGTCTGTTCAGTTTTGCACCGGCTCTTGAGGTGTTTCACGAAATTTAAACCTTGCAAAGAAAATGGACATTTCGCTCAAGTAGTGTGATTTCCAAAGTGCAATTTCAACAGGGGTGGCACAGTGGGGCAGCTGGCGAGCTTCCATCCCCACAGCACCAGAGGACCAAGGTGCGGTCCTCATCTCGGGTGCAGTCTGTGTGGAGTTTGCACATTCTCCCATTTTTTTTCTCTGTTCCTCCGGTTTCCTCCCACGTCCCAAAGATATGTGGGTTCGGAAGTGAATTGCCTCTAGTGTGTAGGGAGTGGATGAGAAAGTAGGATAACATAGAACTAGTGTGAGCGGATGATCAATGGTCATCATGGATTTGGTGGGACAAAGAGCCCGTTTCCATGCTCCATGTTGTGTCTAGTGCAGTTGACTTCAAAACTAAGTGACTAAATATCTAAACCATAGGTTGATGTAACTATATGCTACTGGCCCTGTCTATCTGATAAGAACCTATAATTCACGCTTTTATTGCTAATGTAAGTGGCCTTTTCAGACCCCTCCTCTCCAAATCCTGGCCTATATACAATCATGCTGCAGTCTGAAGAAGGGACCCGGCCCAAAATATCAACTATCCATGTTCTCCAGAGATGCTGCCTTACCCAATGGAACAGTTCCTTCCCAGCTATTATCAGGCAACTGAACCATCCCGAACACCAACCAGAGAGCTGTCCTGACCTACCATTTACCTCATTGGAGACCCCTCAGAGTATCATTAATCAGACTTTTACTGGCTTTTATCTGGCACTAAACAATATTTAGTGTATCTGTACACCGTGGATGGCCTGATTGTTATCATGTAGAGTATTTCCGCTGACTGGGCAGCACGCAACAAAAAAACCATTTCATTGTGCTTCAGAGCTTCTGGAAAACACCCACGCAGTCACAGGGAGAACGTGCAAACTCCATACAGACAGCACCCGTAGTCAGGAACAAACTTGGGTCTGTGCTGCTGTAAGGGTACAAATCTACCACTTGTACAATATGTCATCCTTTTTTCCGCTGGGGTGTGCGACATAGCTCTGCCAACTGCACATTGTGATTTGTTCAGCAACGTAATTTTTTCTTTGAGTTCTCTTACAGAATTTACATATCACTTATATTCATATTTTCAATTCACCTGCATTTCACGCACATGGGCATATGATAATAAATTCAACTTGACTTGATGCTGCTTGCAAAATATTTGATATGCTCGCCCGAGATATAATAGCTGTTGAAGCAGCGCTCTGTGTACGAGTTACATGGAGACATACCTAATTGACCCCTCTCTCAGTTTGGAGCCAACCATAATTACTTCTCTTTCAGTAGCAGTGTCCTTAACGACACAATAACATTACCTCGAAATGTCGAACGTTCAGCTTAACAGTTAAAGTGCAACGTTAACAAGTTTGGACAATGACCGGTCAATAAAAAACACAAAGCTTACAATTAATCAATGGATACCTTTCAATAGAAATCTATTCACTCAAAGTTGTGATATGTAATTACTCAAAGTGTGGTAGCATATTGTTTATGTTATTGGAGTCAGAGTCATATAGCATGGAAACAGGCCCTTCAGCCCGACTACCCTAGCTGGCCAAGATGCCCCATCCACACTAGTCCTCCCTGCCCACGTTAGGCCCATATCTCATTTAACTTTTCCTATCCATGTACCTGTCCAAATGCTCTTTGAATGTCATAGTTGTATAACGTTAGTACCTCCACCAATGTAAAGCACTTTGGCCAACGAGAGTTGTTTTTTAAATGTGCTATAGAAATAAAAGTGACTTGACTTGACTTGTTAGCTTCTGCCTCAACTACTTCCTCTGGCAGCTCGTTCCCTACACCCACCATGGTCTGTGTAGAAAATCTTCCTATTAAATCTTTACCCCTAAACATATGTTCTCCAGGACTCGATTCCCAATACCCTAGTTAAAAGGCTCTGTGCATTCCCCTGTGTGATTTTTGCACATGTCTATAGGATTTCCCTCATCCTGCGCACCAAGGAAGAAAGTCCTAGCCTGCCCAGCATCTCCCTGTAGCTTACCACTCAAGTCCTGGCTACATCCTCGTAAATCTTCTCTGCACTCTTACTTATGCTTCACTCAAGCATCCCCCCAGTCATGGTGGCGACCTTTTATACTTATGCAGTGTACCTCAAAACTCAATACAACATAGAACTGTACAGGACAAGAATGATGAAACACGGTGGTGCAGCGGTAGAGCTGCTGCCTCACAGCGCCAGAGACCCCGGTTCGATCCAGACTATGGGTGCTGTCTGTACTGAGTTTGTACGTTCTCCCCGTGACCTGCGTGGGTTTTCTCAGGTAGCTCCAGATCCACATCCATAGACAGTAAATGTTGTTCTCACATTCCCATTAACTCCCTCCAGAATCTTCAAATTAACTACAAACTAAAGGCAAATAACAAGTGTAGATACAAGGACAGCACAGTGGTAGAGTTGCTGCTTTACAGCGAATGCAGCGCCACAGTCCCGGGTTCGATCCTGACTTCGGGCGCTGTCTGTACGGAGTTTGTACGTTCTCCCCGTGACATGCGTGGGTTTTCTCCGAGAACTTTGGTTTCCTTTAGGTCCTCACACTCCAAAGACGCACAGGTTTGTGGGTTAATTGGCTTGGTATAAGTGTAATGTCCTTTGGTCCTGTGGGTAGAATATATGATAATGTGCACATCTCTGGTCGGTGTGTGGACACAGTGGGCTGAAGGCCCTGTTTTCGTGCCTTATCTCTAAAATAAATTGAAGGAACGTTCATTCTATCTTTCGTTACCTTGGCTAATGTGATATCGACGGATTCTCACTATTAACAGAATATTGTAAATTTATAGGATATCACAACATCTATCTCACTATCTTCAGCAAGCAATGCTTTTTCCTGTGACTTTAGCGAACAAAACCTGTTATATACTTTTCCCTTAGTTCTACACACGATTGTAGATAGACAATACACAATAGACAGTAGACAATAGGTGCAGTAGAAGGCCATTCGGCCCTTTGAGCCAGCACAGCATTCAATGTGATCATGGCTGATCATCCCCAATCAGTACCCCGTTCCTGCCTTCTCCCCATATCCTCTGACTCCGCTATTTTTAAGAGCCCTATCTAGCTCTCTCTTGAAAGCATCCAGAGAACCGGCCTTCACCGCCCTCTGAGGCAGAGAATTCCACAGATCTGCTATCCTAGATCTTCATGGTTGATTCTCAACGGCCTCACAACTCTAGGACTTGCAGGGATGGGTAACAACATCCATACCCCATGTGCAAATGAAAAATAATAAGATTCATCAGAAGGAATTTCACCATCTATACATCATTAGCTTTATCTAAAGTAGATGTGCCTGTGATGTTTCAAGTGAAGACATTGTTGTATTGGAAAGCCTCCGTACATTTGGCATGTGCTCATGAAAGCTTCAAAAAGATTAATGTTTTTTTTTAAACAGCGCCTTAAATTATGTCTCACATACTCCTTCATGTCAGATTTAATTAAAAGAAGGCTCCTGATCAGCTTTCACACCCATGAGAAAATAAATGACTGCTTCATAAATCCATAGTTACCTCAAAGGAGGGAAAGCTAGGAGTCCTGAGGGATCTGGGAGGTTGGAATTGTTCTGTAGATGAGAGAGGTGAGTATTTGGATATTAACAACTGAGATGAAGAATGTGTGTTCTACTTAGCAATGTTACAACATTTTGAGTTTTAAAAAATCAAGTCTGCAATTTATCCCATCAGATAAAGCATAACAAGAAGTTTAATTTGACAACTAATTCACTTTCATAGCTTCAGTATTAAAAAAGCTATGGCCATTTTCATACTCGGAAATTAGCATCTTGTTCCCTATTGCTTTTTCATTGACTTGACACAAAAGTTGTGATCGAGGACAGTCAAAAGTCCATAACTTTCTTAAAAATTAAGAGAACTGAAAGACATTTTCAGTTATTATAGATTCAAGCATTCTGAAACAAATATGAAACAATCTTACTTGGATGACCTGAAATTAAAGCATATAATTAGTTAGTTACCTAATTGTAGCTAATTACTAGATCTAAACATCTATCCATTTCTTAAGAAAAGATTAACATTTTTAAATAGCCCAAGTGTCCAAATAACATTTACACAAGAATTCACAATATAACATGATTTTTAAATCTCATGGTCATGAATTTATAGGCCAAAGGAAGGAATTTAATGTTTAATTCCCCTAAATTAATGGCCATTTTAATCATCTTGCGAGTGGGTTTTTGTGGAACGCGATTGATTGGAACGTTGCGGTTTGCGGTGAATTTGAACCCCATATCGGCAGGAAAAACACTGCCAGTTCGTATGGGGCCATAATCGCATTTAGCCAATGAAATTTGGATTAAAGTAATCCTAAGAAGCAAGTTTATATGTAAAATAAACGACTTACCTTATGTTTTGTCCCCTACGTGAGATCCGTCCCGTCGTCAGTGTTGATGGCGTTAGAAGTAGCTTTTTTATTTTACTCCAGCAATTAAATTGTCCCGTGATTTTTTTTAAAAACTTCCGAGAACGGAAGTCGGAACGGATTTTTCAGCGTCAGGTAGTAGCCCGAGAAAATACATCTCGGACAGGCAGGAGAAAACGGCATTTCAATCACGCCCCCCACCCCCCTCAAAGGCGGCAAAGTCGCGCACACGGCCAGTGGAAGAACTGCAGCGCCGCTGAAGGTAGGTATTGTAACATACCTATTCTACTCTTTCAAATTCTCTCCAATGGAGGGGACTACATACTTTCACCGTAAAACTATGCCCTCTAGTGTTTTTTTTTAGTTTGTAGAGATACAGCGCGGAAACAGGCTCTTCGGATCACCGAGTCTGCACAGAACAGTGAACCCCACACATTAACTCTATACTACACACACTAGGGACAATTCACCTTTCTACCAAGCCAATTAACCTACAAACCTGTACGTCTTTGGAGTGTGGGAGGAAACTGAAGATCTCGGAGAAAACCCACGCAGGTCACGGGGAGAACGTACAAACTCCGTACAGACAGCACCCGTAATCAGGATCAAACCCGGATCTCTGGCACATGGCCACCGTGCAGCCTTTATAGTCCTTAACATTTCAACCCCGAGGAAAAAGTTTCTGATTCTCAGCCCAACTCCAACTAAACTCCAAACTGTCTTGGTTCCTCTAGGGCCTGGCTATATTTTGTTTTGCACCACATGAGGTTATTTTTTTTAATTGAAAATGTTTTGTTAATTATACTTTGTTTTTATTTTTATTTTTTTTTTATTTTTATAAATTTTAATTTAAATTATAAAATTATACTTTCTATTGAGCATTGTGTTCACAAACCTGTCGTGCTGCTGCAAGTAAGAATTTAAATGTTTCATTTTAGTACATATGACAAATAAACTCTCTTGCTTCTCTCTATAAGACCATAGACAAAGGCGTGGAATAACGCCTTTCGGCCCTTCGAGTCTACTCCACCATTCAATCATGGCTGATCTATTTTTTCCCTCACCCCATTCTCCTGCCTTCTCCCCGTAACCTTTCACGCCCTTACTAATCTTCATCTTCTTGCGTATGGCGTGCACAGCCTAAAGTTGTAGGACAACTTGTTCTAATTGATCTTATTTGATTGTGCAGGCCGGGTTATTGCAGTTGTTGAAACAGGGTGGACCACGTGAAGGTTACAATCTCCCACCCCCTTTACTAATCAATAACCTATCAATCCCCACTTTAAAAATACCCAAAGACTTGGCCTCCACAGTTGTCTGTGGAATTTCCACAGATTTACTATCCTCTGGCTGAAGAAATTCCTCCTCCTACATTCTAATGCTACATCCTTTTATTTTGAGACTGTGCCCTCTAGTTCCAGACGCTCCCATTATTGGAAACATCCTCTCCACATCCTTCTAAACTCCAGTAAGTACAGATCCATAGCTCCTCATATGTTGACCCAATCATCCCTAGGATCATTCTCGTAAACCGCCTCTCTTGACCCTATCTATGCCCCACCTAATTTAGAAATTCTATCAGGTCACCCCTCAATCTCTGACATTTCAGAGAGGACAAACCAAGTTTGTCCAAACGCTCCTTGTAGCTAATGCCTTCTACTCCAGGCACCATTTGGATAACCTCTTCTGTACCCTCTCCAAAGCTTCCACATGCTTCCTGCAATGGGGTGACCAGAACTGCATGCATTGCTCCAAATACAGCCAAACCAATGTACTACAAAGTTGCATCATGCCTTCGTAACCTAGACACTTAATGCCCCAACCAATAAAGGCAAGTAATTTGGAAGGCACAGTGGTGCAGGGATAGGGTTGCTGCCTTACAACGCCAGAGACCCGGGTTCGATCCTGACTATGGGTGCTTGTCGGTACAGAGTTTGAACGTTCTTCCTGTGACCTGCGTTAGTTTGCTCCAAGATCTCTGGTTTCTTCCCAACACTCCAAAGGCGTTTCAGATATATATGTTAATTGGCTTGGTATAATTGTAAATTGTCCCTAGTGTGTGTAGGATAGCGTAAGTGTGCGGGGATCGCTGGTCGGCCTGGACTTTATGGGCTGAAGGGCCTATTTCCCTGCTGTATCTCAAAACTAAACATACCGTACACCTTCCATCTACTGGTGTTGCTATTCCTTAGGTTGAGGAAAGCTGAAAGCACCCATCCCTTCTCTCCAGAGATGCTGCCTGCCCCGCTGAGTTACCCCAGCACTTTTTGTCCATCTCTGGTGTAAACCAGCATCTGCAGTTCCTTCCTAGACAAAATAGCAAGACATTGGCAAACCTTAGGGATTCACATTAGGCCTTTTCTGTCGCCAAGACGGGAGCAAGACAAACATCTGATCGAACAACGCTTCTCCTGTAAAATGTCTGTTGGAAGGGTTGCACAAACACAGGAACATAACCACTAGCATTATTAACTTCCTCACTGTCTACTTTTTATCTGATAGCAAATGAAGATGCCTCTAGCTCCCTGTTCAACTTGTATAAAAATAACCTGCTTTCTGTCGTAATCTACAGATTTCAATCTGTGGAGTTTGTCATACCAGGATTGACATTGATTTGCTTCTATTTTTGTTCGCTACAGCGATTCCCCCAACTCGCGCTGCATGACATTGCAGAGTGATAGTTGCCCAAAAATTACCCCAAAACAACATGTTTGCTGGAGTTCAGCGAGATTATTTAGTTTAGTTTAGAGATACAGCGCGGAAACAGCCACCGTGCTGTCACTCTTTGAAGAGCCACGAAAAATCAAAATCAAAATAATACTAATATATTTTGCATATTCACTCTGCTGCATCACTAGAATCCATTCACAATTCACATTCACTGGCATGGATAGGGTCGACAGTCAGAACATTGTTCCCAGGACGGAAATAAATCAAATACTAGAGTGTATCTGTAAGGCGAGAGGGGCAAGGCTGGGGCGGGAGATTGCAACCTTCACGTGGTCCGCCCTGTTTCGACTAATGCAATCAACTCGACGTGCACAAACGGAAGATCAAATAGAACAAGTTGTCCGACAACTTTAGGCTGTGCACGCCACACGAAAGAAGAAGAAGGCAAAGTTTAAAGGAGATGTAAGAACCAACCCTTTTTTTAAGAAACACAAACGGTGGTGAGTGCGTGGAACATGCTGCTGGGGTCAGTGTGGGACTTTTAGATAGGCACATGGCTACGCAGGGGATGGAGGCATATGGATTATGTGTAGATAGATAAGAGATGCTTGGCATCATGTTCAGTACAAACATTGTGGGCCGAAGGGACTGTTTTTATACTGTAATGTTCCTTGCGCTCTAATTGGAGGCTCTCTTTGAAAAGAAGGGGCCTTGTCATGTTAAAATTTACACCTCTTTGGCGGTCTCAAGAATGACAACCGGAGTTTCAAATGGATCTTTATTCAAAAGTTCGGTTTTCAGGACACAGGCTCTCTAGACACGTCTGGCCACAACGGTGGTCAGCGCTGAACTAACCGCGCAAAAGCAAAACCGCCCGAAAACGAGCAGCCCCTCCCGAGTCACGTGACCGCAGCTGCCGGACGCCGGGTTCTATACCTGCGTGCACCAGTAGGTACTGCCACACCTTTTTCAATTCTTCTCCAGTCAGTGAAAGACCTGCAAAATGGTGGCACTGTTCTGATGAAGGGTTATTTGCAATAGGGAGTGAAAGTGATAAATTATCCAGTTTTAATGTCTTTTTTATTTGTTTCCAAATTCGAATACCGCTATGTATTATTGGATTTTCACTATAGATCGTTTTGTTCAATTTTGTAGGGGATAGGAGAATCGGACAAATTTCAAATGGCAGACAGTCCTCCTTTTCCATCTTTAACCAGTCTGGTTGTTGATCCATATCTTACAACCAGAAATTTAAGTTTTTGAAATTGACTGCCCAGAAATAAAATAAGAAATTTGGTAAGACTAATCCTCCATTCGTCTTAGATTTACTTAAGTGTTTTTTACTTATTCTGTGATTCTTATAATTCCAAATAAAACTTGTTACAATAGAGTCAATTTTTTTTAAGACATTTTTAGGGAGGTATATTGGAATTGATTGGAAGAGGTATAGAAGTTGAGGATGGAAAATCATTTTAATTGCATTAATTTTACCGAGCATTGAAATAGGAAGCGTTTTCCAGTATTGAATATTCTTATGCAATTTATTATGTAAAGGCACAAAATTTGATTTAAATAAAGAAGTATATTTCTTGGTCACATAGATTCCTAAGTATTTTTTAATTTTTCATTCACTGTTTTAAAAGGTGATTGTTGCAATATGTATACATTATGTTCCACTATTGGCATAATCTCACTCTTCTTCCAGTTAATTCTGTATCCCGAGAATAAACCAAATTGAGTTATAAGATTTGAGTTTATAAGGTTAGGGATACTAATTTCTGGATTTGTAATAGATAGTAATACATCATCTGCATGTAGAGAAATTTTATTAACTGTATTTTTAGTATTATACCCATATATTTCTGGATGAGCTCGAATTCTTTCTGCTAGTGGTTCTATAACAAGAGCAAATAGTAACGGTGATAATGGGCATCCTTTTCTACAACCTTTAGATAAATCAATTTTTTTTGATAACATTTGATTTGTCATTATTCTGGCAGTTGGATTGGTATATAAAAGCTTAACCCATGTACAAAACTTCTCACCTAATGAAATGTTTCCATCACCGAAAATAAATAGGGCCATTCAATTTGATCGAATGCTTTCTCAACGTCTAGCGAGATGACTGCTAAGTCTTCATTAGCTATTCAATTTGAGTATATAATGTTGAATAATCGTCTCAAATTATAATACGAATAACGTTTTGGAATAAAGCCAGTTTGATCAGGGTGCATTAATTTATGAATCACTAAGCTTAATCTGTGTGCTAAAATTTTGGTTAAAATTTTCTGATCGATGTTTAATAGAGCAATTGCTCTATATGAACCAGGATCTTCAAGGTCCTTATCCATTTTTGGAATAAGTATTATAGTAGATTCATTTAAGGTTTCTGGGAGTTTCTGTTGCATGAATGCTTGAGTATATAATGTCTGTAGGCGTGGCGAGATCAAGTTATGAAATTTTTTATATAATTCACTATTTAAGCCATCTGGTCAGCGGCCTTTCCATTTTTTAAAGAATTAATAGATTCCTCAATATCTATTACTGATATTTCGGCCCCTAACAATTCCCTCTCTTTCAAATCTAAACCAGTAAGGTTACAATTCTGTAAAAATAATTCCATTCCTACTGAGCCCCCTGCCGTTTTGGTTGAATAAAGTGTTTGATAGTATTGAGAAAATCTATCATTAATATCCTTGGGTAGTGTTAATATTTCTCCCGTATCTGATTTAATTTTATATATTGTTTTTTCCCCTTCCTGTTTCCGGAGTTGGCGTGCCAGTAATTTTTGTGGTTTATCTCCAAATTCAAAGTGTAATTGTTTAGCCTTTTGATAAAATTTTATGAATTGGTCCGAATATATTTGGTTTAACTTATATTTGAGTGCAGCAATTTTATTATGTATTATTATAGAAGGCGCAATTGCATTTTCCATATCTAATTGCCTTATTTCCATTTCCAATACCAGTTGTTTGGCGCGGTTCTCTTCGATACGAAAGACTTGTGCGGAGATTAACGCTCCTCGCATAAATGCTTTAAATATTTCCCAAAGAAGGGAGGCAGAAATTTCAGGGCAGTCATTTGTCTCAAAAAAAACATATTTATCTGTTTGATAAGATATTCATAGCATGCTTTATCATTTAAAATTTGAGGATTAAGTCTCCATTGTGTCTGCTTGTCGGTCATACCACTTAGTTTGATCATGAATGTTAAAGGAGAATGATCCAAAATTATAATATTATTAGTCTTTTAAAAGTACTTCAAGGAAGCCATTTTAAGTGGCCTGGCCTTCTTATGACTCATAGGAACATGTTTGACCTTTAGCTGAAATACTCACTGAGTCACCTGGCTTAGCGACAGTCAGAGTGGCCCAATAAATAGGAGATAGTAGGAACTGCAGATGCTTTAGACTTTTGGCTTTAGAGATACTGTACGGAACAGGCCCTTCATCCCACTAAGTCCGTGCTGACCCCACACACTAACACTATACTACACACCAAGGATAATTTACAATTTTACCAAAGTCAGTTAACCTACAATTCTATACATCTTTGGAGTGTGGGAGGAAACCGGAGCACCCGGAAAGAACCCATGCGGTCACATGGAGAACGAACAAACTCTGTACGGACAGCACCTGTAGTTAGTATCGAACCCGGGACTCTGGTGCTGCAGGACAGCAGCTCTACCAACGTGCCACCCAATGTTTGACATGCTGGTTGCCATCCATGCAGGTTGACAAAAAAAAAGACACAATGTGCTGGAGTAATTCAGTAGGTCAGGCAAGACCTTTGGAGAGCATGGATAGAAGAGGTTTTAAGTCTGGACCCTTCTTCAGACAGATTGATGACGTTTCAGACCGGGACCCTACTTCAGACCAAAGAAGTGCCTTAATCCAAAATGTCACCCCCCCTCCCCCCTCCCCCCACACTCTCCAGAAATGCTGCCAGGCCCGCTGAGTTACCCCTGCACTTTGTATCTTTTTTTGAGGACTAATAAATGATGGCTTAGCCAACAACACCAACCCATGAGCAAATAAAGAAGGGAGGAAATAAAGTCCATGCTCAGAATTTCACACTACTTAGAGGCTTGTTGCTTTAAATAGATAATATTGCTCAACATTTAACATCACTCGGCAGCCTGGAGCTAAAAGCATGTTGCTACTGTAGAATTAAGCGTACTTGGCTTGAAGCCAAAGCTGAGGCAAGTGAAGACAACACACCCTCCTACAGGGAGTTCTTCTTTGCAGCTCTCAACAATCCAATCTCACTGGCCCCAAATTTAAAATGGGACCAGGAAAGTGAGGTGAGAGATTTATTTTACATGTTGTGAGGCATAGGTAGCTTAGACAGCCAGAACCTACCCCACCCCTCCCCCTCCCAGGGTGGAAATATCAAAGACTAGAGGGCTTAGCTTTATGGTGAGAGGGGCAAAGTTTAAAGCAGGTGTGCGGGACAAGTTTATTTTTGCACAGGGGGTGGTAAATTCTTGGCACGTGTTTTGGGGGTGGTGATGGCACCGGATATGTCAGTGTTGGAAGGGACTGCAGAGGCTGGTTTAAACCGAAGACAGGCACAAAATGCTGCAGTAACTCAGCAGGACAGGCAGCATCTCGGGAGAAAAGGAATGAGTGACGTTTTGGTTCTTCAGACCCGAAATGTCACCCATTCCTTCTCTCCAGAGTTGCTGCCTGTCACGCTGAGTTACTCCAGCATATGACAGTGGGGTTAAAAAGACTTTAATACGAGCACATGGAAATGCAGGGAGCGGAGGGATATGGATTACGTGCAGATGCATCAGAATTGATCTTGGAGCCATGCTCGGTTCAGACATTGTTGGCATCAAGGCATAGAATGCTATAAATCTAATGCATACACATGGAATTAGCATGGTGTGTACAACAGGGATGGGAAACAGTGTTTCTGTACTGTAACATCTCTGTCCCCAGGACTCTTAATCAATTAGGTAGACAAAAACGCTGGAGAAACTCAGCGGGTGCGGCAGCATCTATGGAGTGAAGGAAATAGGCAACGTTTCGGGCCAAAACCCTTCTTTTGACAGGTTTTTCTAGGTTGCTAAACCCATGACTTATCAGTGACCAATTAACCTCCCAGCACGATGCAGAACACCAAGGGAATCCCACACAGGCATCGATAGAAGTCAAACTCCATGCAGAGAGCATCTGAACCGTCTGAATTTTGTAGTTGGCATGTCGCCAACTTGGACAATTTTACATTTTTATCAAGCCAATTACACAAGCCAATTAACCTACAAACCTGCACGTCTTTGGAGTGTGGGAGGAAACCGAAGTTCTCGGAGAAAACCCACGCAGGTCACGGGGAGAACGTACAAACTCCGCACAGACAGTACCTGTAGTCGGGATCGAACCCGGGTCTCAGGCGCTGCATTTTGCTGTGAGGCAGTAACTCTACCGCTGTGCCATCGTGGCATCTGATGTTGCGATCGATTAAACATGTGTTTTTGGAGGTGTGAGATAGCACAGTTGCACCACAGAAATAAAGAACTGGTTAATACTGCAAAGGATACGGAGTTGTGGAGTAACGCAGCAGCTCGGGCTGCATCTCTGGAGAACGTGTATCGGTGGCGTTTCGGTTTGAGGTCCTTCATCAGAGTGATTGTAGGGGGAGATGGGATGCTGGGAAAGGGGAGAGGCGGGATGGGGTTTGGCAGGTAACAGGTGGACACAGGTGAAGGGGAAGTTTTTAGCTAATGTTTAGCTTAGCTTGGAACAAAAACCAGATATAAGTACAGAGGACGCGAGACGGGTTGCAGATTGTGAAGCATTGTTGTACCATCATGTCAACATCATGTTCACATCCGTCTCTGGGCTGCAGCCGTCGGCAAAGCTGGGGAGAATCTAAAGACCATTAATCAGTCGAGAACTCACGGAGGAGTCAAGTTCAGACTGGGACAGGGTGCGGTCGTATACATCTCAAAAGTCACATCGACTTGCGAATTCCCATCTTTTACAATTCCACCTAGTATTTTGCAAACCACAGACCCAGGTATTCTCGTTGCCACCCACAAATCGAGGTGAATAGGCTGCTGAAAATTATCCCTTGGTGAATGTGGGTGGCAAGAGAATTGGTGCGGGGATGGGGTCATGTGAAAACGCTGGGAAATATCCTGCAGCAATGCCTCTAGCCTGCTTCCAAATATTGGCCATCTGTTTTGCCTCTTGCTGATCGCGGGTCTATGTGACATTCAAGGTGTATATGACCACACCCTAGCGCAGTCTTAACTTAACTCCTCCGAGATTTCTCGACTGATTAATGCTTTAGGTTGTAGGGGAATAGAATGGCTAGCATTACCCAGTCCTAAACTTGATTAGCTTATTGGAAAGAACCAGGGGCTTGTAAGCAGATCAATTAACTCTCGACTATTTGGTTGAGGAAAACATTTGAAGAAAGTCAATGGGCCCATGCAGTAACTAAATAGGAATGAGTTTATTTCCCCCGATGTTTACACTTGCCAAAGCCCAGAGAAGACATTGACTCTGAAGAAGGGTCCCGACCTGAAATGTCACTTATCCATTTCCTCCAGAGGTGCTGCCTGACCTGTTGAGTTACTCCTGCTCAGTCCGCATTAACCAACCTGATCTCCCGGTGGCTCAGCACTTCAACTCCCCCTCCCATTCCCAATCCGACCTTTCTGTCCTGGGCCTCCTCCATGGCCAGAGTGAGCACCACCGGAAATTGGAGGAGCAGCACCTCATATTCCGCTTGGGCAGTCTGCACCCTAACGGCATAAACATTGACCTCCAATTTCCGGTAGCCCTTGCTGTCTCCTCCCCTTCTCAGCTCTCCCTCAGCCCTCGGGCTCCTCCTCTTCCTTTCTCCTTTCTTCTCCCCGCCCACCCCACCCCCACCCTACATCAGTCTGAAGAAGGGTTTCGGCCCGAAACGTTGCCTATTTCCTTCGCTCCATAGATGCTGCTGCACCCGCTGAGTTACTCCAGCACTTTGTGCTTTATTCAAGATTCCAGCATCTGACCTTCCTTGTGACTCCAAATACATCTTGCTCATTTTTGCTTCATCCCAAGTAATGAATTCTTCATAAGACAGAGGAACAGAGGTAGACCATTCGACCCACTGAGTCTGCTCTGCCAATCGGTCATGGCTGATGGCCATTTCACCCCATGAACTTTGACACGTTTACTAATCAAGAACCTATCAATCTCCGCTTTAAAAATACCCAATGATGTGGCCTCCACCGCCATCTGTGGCAATCAATTCCACAGATTTGCCACCCTCTGGCTAAAAAAATAAAGTATCTCCATTCTAAAGGTACATCCTTACATTCTGAGGCTGTGCCCTCTGGTCCTAGACTCGACCCATAGAGGAAACATCTACTCTATTAATCAGCCAGTTTCAATGAGATTACCCCCCTATCCTAAACTCCAATAAGTACAGGCCCAGAGTCATCATATACTCCTGATATGTTAACCCAATCATCCCAATCTGGGATCATTCTCGCAAACC
This sequence comes from Okamejei kenojei, assembly GCA_035221665.1. NCBI lineage: Eukaryota > Metazoa > Chordata > Chondrichthyes > Rajiformes > Rajidae > Okamejei > Okamejei kenojei. The sequence continues at coordinate 7,159,118 of CM069166.1, forward strand.
TCCTCTGGACCCTCTCGTGGATGGCTCTCGTGGACATTTTTCAACATGTTGAAAAATCTTCACGAGTCTTACCGCGTTTCCCGAGTACCTGCCGTTAGCGTTACGAGCCGCTAAGAGACGTCCCGAGATCCGACATACCCGCTACGTACATTCTCCGTGCTTACCACGAGTTTGATTTATTTTTTAAACTCGGCAGAGCTCTTGAATTAGCTCGTACAGTGGGACAGCCCCTTAAGCCTGTCACGATGATTAGCCCAGCATGGTGGACCATTGTTTAAATAGAAAGTGAGTATGAAATGTAGTAATACAGAAGGATTTGGGCATGGAGTGTGGGAGATGAGATGGTAGATATTGGCTTGCAGATACAGCAAGAAATCTCAGGATGCATATTGAAGAAGCATCATGGAAAGCAATCTTATCGGGAAGCATCTGAGGGTGGTTTGGGAACAGCTCTGCCCAGTTGTAGATGCAGTGATTGCCCATCATACAGACCAGCCTCCCCATCATTGACTCCATCTGCACTTCGTGCTGCCGCAGAAACGTAGCCAACATAATCAAAGACTTCTCCCACCCCGGTCATTCCTTCTTCTCCCCGCTCCCGTCGGGCAGAAGGTGCAGAAGCTTGAAAGCGCGCGACACAGGAGCAGCTGCTACCCCTCTATTATCAGGGCTTCTGAACGGTGCTTCCATAAGCTAGGGTACTGCCCGCTCCATCTCAACCGCAAGGGCGGCATGGTGCCGCAGCGGCAGAGATGCAGGTTCGATCCTGCCTATGGGTGCTGTCTGTACGGAGTTTGTACATTTGCCCCATGAGATTTCTCCGGGATCTCCAGTTTCCTCGCACACTTCAAAGACGTACAGGTTTGTAGGTTAGATGGCTTAGAATAATTGTAAATTGTCCCTAGTGTGTGTAGGATTGTGTTAGTGTGTGGGGATTGCAGGCTGGCATAGACTAAATCTCTAAACTAAATATTGCAGATAATAGACTTTGAGTATGGAACTGATGCGCTACAATGCTGAGAACTAAGTTCTGCTCAAACTTGACAAGTTTGACTTAATTGTATTCTTGTATGGTACAGTGTATCTGATTTGTTAGGCTAGCATGCAACATAAAGCTTTTCACTGTGCCTTGAAACAGGTGCAATAATGAAACTAAGTACTACTCCCTCTGGATTAATTACAGATAAGCAGCCAATTCCTTTCTCAGTCTTCCTAGTTCCCTCAGGGACCATCTTATTCACCTCTCAAACCCGATTCTCTTTCTCGGCATGTTTACACAGCTCCTGACATGATTCCCACCCAGCCTGTTAGCAAATGATTATAGCGTTCTTGCCAACATTTAAACACCTGCGTGTTTAGCTTAATTTAGTTTTGGAGATACAGCGTGGAAACAGACCCTTTGGCCCGCGAGTCAGCTCTGACCAGCGAACACCACACATTAATGTTATCCTACGGACAATTCACACATACACCAAGTCAATTAACCTTGAGTGTGCGGGAAAACGGAAGATCTCGGAGAAAACCCACGCAGATCACAGGGGAGAACGTATACACTCCGTACAGACAGCACCCGTATTCGGAATCGAACCTGGGTCACGATTGGACCCGAGTCTCTGGCACCGTGAAGCATTCCGAATACGGGTGCGGTCCGTACAACTTTAACCGTTTAACCATACAACCATATAACAATTACAGCACGGAAACAGGCCCTCTCGGCCCTTCCAGTCCGTGCCGACCATTTGTTTTCCCCTAGTCCCATCTACCTGCACTCAGACCATACCCCTCCATTCCCTTCCCGTCCATATACCTATCCACTTTACTTTTAAATGTTAAAATCGATCCTGCCTCCACCACTTCTGCTGGAAGCTCATTCCACACAGCCACCACCCTCTGAGTAAAGAAGTTCCCCCTCACGTTACTCCTAAACTTCTGTCCCTTAATTCTCATGTCATATCTTCTTGTTTGGATCTTCCCTACCCTCAATGGGAAAAGCTTATCCACGTCAACTCTGTCTATCCCTTTCATCATTTTAAAGACCTCAATCAAGTCCCCCCTTAACCTTCTGCGCTCCAAAGAATAAAGACCTAATTTTACCACTGTGCCACCCTGTTGAGTTCACATTGTCGTATTAAACACATTGACAGCTCAATGCACAGCCCTACAAGGTAGTGAGAACCCGGGGTCACACTTTAAGAATAAGGGGTCGGCCATTTAGGACTGAGATGAGGAAAAACGTCTTCACCCAGAGAGTTGTGAATCTGTGGAATTCTCTGCCACAGAAGGCAGTGGAGGCCAATTCACTGGATGTTTTCAAGAGAGAGCTAGATTTAGCTCTTAGGGCTAAAGGATTCAAGGGATATGGGAAAAGGCAGGAACAGGGTACTGATTTTAGATGATCAGCCATGATCATATTGAATGGCGGTGCTGGCTCGAGGGGCTGAATGGCCTAGTCCAGCACCTATTTTTCTATGTTTCTATTACTATGACTGAACACCATTAAGGCAGATCACTAACTTTCAATCTATTACCCAACAATACGTGCTGAACTACTATTCGATTCAAACCTTTCCTTTTACGGTACATTCCCCGCTGGGTTTCTCCAACTTTCACTGAAATATTTCACTTGCCCCAACAGTTCTCTTGCTAACAATTCCGAATCTTTGCATGCATTTCTGAAATCCCAATTGAACTTTCTTACCACTGCGATTCCTCCTTTTGGATTCGGTAGATTTATTTGCGTTTAGTTTAGAGATACAGCGCAGAAACAGGCCCTTCGGCCCACCGAGCCCGCGCCTGACCAGCGAGCCCCGCAAACTAGCACTGTCCTCCACACACAAGGGACAATTTGCAATTTTTTTTAACAAAGCCAATTAACCTAAAAAAAAACTGCTTTGGAGTGCGGGAGGAAAAAACTCTTTGGAGTGCGGGAGGAAAGCAGAGCACCTGGAGAAAACCCACGCAGGTCGTGGGGACACTGGAACCTAGCAGGAGGATTAACCATCTCCCAAACGACCCATCGCATTTCACAACAAGCCCTCCTAACCTCCCTTGTGGCAGAATCTGTGGGTCCTTCAACAGTTACTCAAGAACACACAGAACTGGAGATGGTGCAATAAATACTGCAACCACAAAGGACTGCTTCAGAAAAGACTAAATGTTTGGCTTCATGTGTTGTATTGATTGGAGGGCTCGTGTCTCTTGTTCTTCTGTCCATGATTCATCGAGGAGATAACATACAGGCCACAATGGGTGGCATGGTGATATAGAGGGTGGCACAGTGGTAGACTCACAGAGTGATACAGCGTGGAAACAGGCCCTTTGGCCCACACCGGCCGACATGTCTCAGCTACACAAGGCCTACCTGCCAGCATTTGGTCCATATCCTTCCAAACTTGTCCTATCCATGTACCTGTCTAATTGCTTCTTAAACGTTTGTATGGTCCCTCCACTCAACTTCCTCCTCTCGCAACTTGTTCCATACACCCACCACCCTTTGTGTGAAAAAGTTACCCCTCAGATTCCTATTAAATCCTATTAAATCTTTTCTGTTCCCCTTAAACCTATGTCCTCTGGTCGTCGATTCACCTACTCTGGGCAAGAGACTCTGTGCACCTACCCGATCTATTCCTCTATTGAATATGTACACCCCTCATCCTCCTGCGCTCCAAGGAATAGAGTCCCAAGGAATAGAGTTGCTGCCTTACAGCGCTTGATACCCAAGTTCGATCCTGACCATGTGTAGTCTCCGTACGGAGTTTGTCTATTCCCCCGGTGACTGCGTGGGTTTCCTCCAGGTTCTCCGGTTTCCTCCCACACTCCTTGCACGTACAATGTTTGTAGGTTAATTGGCTTCTGTAAATTGTAAATTGTCCCTGGTGCGTGTAGGATAGTGCTAGTGTACACGGTGATCACTGGTTGGTATGGACTCAGTGGACCGAAGGGCCTGTTTCCGCGCTGTATCTCTCTAAAGTCTAAGGTTGTTCCCGATGTTGGGGAGGTCCAGAACAAGGAGTCACAGTTTAAGGATAAGGGGGAAGTCTTTTAGGACCGAGATGAGAAAAACATTTTTCACACAGGGAGTGGTGAATCTGTGGAATTCTCTGCCACAGAAGGTAGTTGAGGCCAGCTCATTGGCTATATTTAAGAGGGAGTTAGATGTGGCCCTATTAATCTCTTAATCTATCACTTATGACCCATTGTGGGTAAAGTGTTTCTGACGGTCTGCTCAGGTTAATAAAGAGTTAGTAATGAAATAATTCATAATAATGAAGTTATGTCTCTCATAATTCTAGATACTTCTATCATGTCCCCTCAATATCTGTCCCACCTCTCCTTTTAGCTAAAACGCTGGGATGGAAGATTGCAACCTTCATGTGTTCCACCCTGTTTTGACGAATGCAATCAAACTGGCGTGCACAAACAGAAGGTCAAACAGTACAAGTTGTCTTACAACTTTAGGCTGTGCAGGCATACGCAAGAAGAAGAAACTAATACCTTCTAATCCAGGTAGCATCCTGGTAAACCTCTTCTGCACCCTCTCCAAAGCCTCTAATTACTTTGTGTGACGGGATGACCAGAACTGTACATAAATCTGGCCCATCCAACGTCCTATAAATCTACAACATGACTTTTTACCTCTTAGACTCAGTGCCCCAAACATGAAAGCAAGCATACCATATGCCTTGTTAAAGGGCCTGTCCCTTTAAAGGAACAGTCGACAGCCACAAAGAACCTTGAAGAACTAGTCGAAACAAGTACTCAGACTACGAAAACACTCCTCAAAGAAATTCAACGTTTATCTGACTTACTGGGCAAAATAACTGATAAGTGTACCGAGTTGGAAGGACGCCAGAGAAGACAGAACCTAAGGATCGTGGGTATTCGAGAAGGGAGGGAAAAGAATCAAGATACCCGAGAATTTACTGCAAACTTATTGCAAAAGGTTTCATCTCTGGAACAAGAGCCTTTACTAGCCCGAGCACACAGAGTAATGAGACGTTATACAAAGCAAGATGCCCCTCCAAGACAAATGATAGTAAAAGTCCAGTAAGATCATGTCCTGGAGGAGATGATGAAGAAAATTATAAAAAGTAGAAATCTTACATATGAAGAAGATTCGATCAGCATTTACCGAGACTATCCAGCAGAGGTCTCCAAGAAACAAAATGCGTTCAAGGAGACCAAAAGTATTTTGAGGGAAGTGAAGAATCTGAAGTACAGTCTGAGGTACCCAGCCACCCTGAGAATCACCTACAACCAGGAAGAACATTATTTCAAAAACCCAGCGGATGCAATGAGCTTTGCCCAAGGGATTAAGGAGCGAGAGGTAGACTGAATGAAAGCTTCAAAGATGAACTATAACAACAATTAAATTGTACTTTCAAGATTGGAATGGACTATGGACTATGGACTTGTTTCATCTAAAGAAGATGGAGAAGGATGCGGATGGGAGATACAGATTGGAGACGTTCCTATGGATACTAATAATTAGAATAGTAACACTACTAATATTAATAACTAACACATACTAAAATTAATACTGTGGTATTATTATTAATTAAAGCTAATAACTACCAATTAATGATTAACAACTAACTATAGCTGATTTACTTAGGATTAAGTAAATAGTAAATATAAATACACAAAATATAAACTTTGACTTTATTTATCCCCCGCTGGTACTTTTTATTATTTTTTTTATTACGATTTACTTAGGATTAAGTAAATAGTAAATATAAATACACAAAATATAAACTTTGACTTTATTTATCCCCCCGGTACTTTTTTTTTTCCTTTTTCTATATTTTTCTTCCCTTTTTCTTATTTTTTATTATTTATTTTTTATATTTTCTTATTATTATTGCTTTTAATAAGTATAGATATTATCATATATTTGACTGATGGATCTTGTACACATCAGAGTTTAATACTCCCAGTTAAATATTTGTATGGAATAACAATTTTAATGAATCATGGAAATGGATAATTTAGTAACATCGACTACGGAAGTCTATAGATTGCTAGCCATGGTAGTATGGCTAACACTAACTACACCAATATTAGATGTAGTTTTTTCTTTCTGTGTGCACCCTATTAATCTCTTAATCTATCCTTTTTTTAATATTATCTCTTGTTATTATTATTTTACTTTTGAATGGAGTTATAAATTAATGCAAAGGAGGTATATACGTGAGAGATACTCAAGGGTCTTGAAATTCATCTATTCGGAGTTCGGGTGTAAAGTCGGGTATGTCGAGCTAAGCCATTTGCCCTATTATATATTCCTTTAGATAAAAGATGCAAGACTTACAAATGAATATGGGGAATGGAGGAATAACGTTTTGTAGCTGGAATGTTAAAGGTATTAACAACCCAATTAAGAGGGGTAAGGTATTAGCACACTTAAAAGCACTTAAAGCAGATGTGGTATTCATCCAAGAGACACATCTAAAAAAAGAGGCAGAACATAGATTAAAGGCTAACTGGATTGACAAAGTATATCATGCTTCTTTCACACACATATCTAGAGGTGTAGCAATATTAATTCGTAAAGGCACTTCATTTAAACACACTTCAACAATAACTGATAGTGATGGTAGATATATTATTGTAATAGGAGAATTGTACACACAAAAAATGATTTTTGTCAATGTATACGGCCCAAAATTTGACAGCCCACTGTTTTTAAAAAAAATATTTAATACTATTCCAGAATTATCACAACACAACTTAATAATTGGAGGAGATTTAAATTGTACACTAGATCCTTATACCTAAATTAGATAAAGATCTGGATGATCCAGGGTCATATAGAGCCATAGCTCTTTTAAATACTGATAAAAAAATATTAACCAAAATACTAGCACAAAGACTAAATACAATGATTAATAAAGTAATTCATTCAGACCAAACAGGATTTATACCAAAACGATACTCCTCAAACAACCTGAGATTATTCAATATTATATACTCGAAAAGAAACATTAATAAAGATTTATCAATTATTTTGTTGGACGCAGAGAAAGCTTTCGATCAGATTGAATGGTCTTATTTATTTTCGGTTATGGAAACTTTTCAGTTGGGAGAGAAGTTTATAACATGGGTTAAGCTACTATATACCAAGCCAACAGCTAGAATATTAATAAATCAAATGTTAACAACTAAATTTAATTTATTCCGTGGCTGTAGACAAGGTTGTCCTCTACCTCCACTACTGTTCGCACTGGCAATTGAACCATTAGCACATCGCGTCAGATTATATCCTGAAATATACGGGTATGGAAGCAAAGAAACTGAAAATAAAATCTCTTTATACGCAGATGATGTATTACTTTATATTGCAAAGCCGGAAGTTAGTATTCCTAACTTATTAGATTTAATAACTCAATTTGGATTGATTTCAGGATATAGAATTAATTGGAATAAAAGTGAACTTATGCCAATAATGGGAAATAACTTACATATATTACAACAATATCCTTTTAAGATAGCAAATGAAAAAATAAAATATCTTGGAATTCATGTAACAAAAAGATATGATTCTTTATTTAAATCTAATTTCCCACCCCTATTGAATAAACTACTTAAGAATATCCTATATTGGAAAACATTACCTATTTCAATGCTAGGTAGAATTAATGCGATAAAAATGATTTTTCTTCCGCAATTATTATACCTGTTTCAACTGATCCCGATATATCTTCCTAAAAATTTTTTTAAGAAAGTGGACTCTATAGTTACCAACTTTATTTGGGATTATGAGCCATAGAATAAATAAAAAATATCTATGTAAATCAAAAATGAATGGAGGTTTTGCATTGCCTAATTTTATGTTTTATTATTGGGCAGTTAATATTAAAAATATGAACTTTTGGTTGGAAGAAGTAGATAAACAACCAAACTGCCTCCCCTGCCTTCTCCCCATTATCCCTGACACCCGTACTAATCAAGAATATCCACCTTAAAAATACCCAATGTCTCGGCCTCCACAGCTGTCTGTGGCAAAGAATTCCACAGATTCACCACCCTCTGACTGGGGTCAAGGAGAGAGCGTTCACGTCACGGTCCTGTTTCCACCAATCTTTCCATTACCACGCACAAGAAGCACGAGACCGACACCGTTGTATGCAGATGCCGAGTAGTGTGTTCAGCTCTGGCTGGACAACTTTTAATCTTGTGTGTGGACTCGCTAAGAAGAAGACCACCCTCTGACTGAAGAAATAGAAACATAGAAACATAGAAATTAGGTGCAGGAGTAGGCCATTCAGCCCTTCGAGCCTGCACCACCATTCAATATGATCATTCCTAAAGAAACCTCTCCCCTTACCCCTCAACTACCCTCTGTGGCAGAGAGTTCCAGAGACTCACCACTCCCTGTGTGAAAAAAGTATTTCATCTCGGTCTTAAAGGATTTCCCCCTTATCCTTACTGGTGCACCTTCTCTGCACGCCCTCTATGGCACCTTCCTCAGATTTGGAGACCAAAACTGTACGCAATACTCCAGGTGTGGTCTCACCAAGACCCTTGAACCTCCCTGTGCTATGAAAGCTGCTTTTTTCACTGCCTGCTGCACCTGCATGCCTACTTTCAATGACTGGTGTAGAGTGATCTGCTGAGTTCCTCCAGCAGTTTTTCTAATCTCCTTGCAGCTAATGCAAGATGCGACAACTAATCAGTTTTGTGTGAGTCCATGGCACATTGAAAATTACTCTTCCATGTCCGTAGTCTTCTACAATCATTGTTGATGCATTGTTTTATTGCATCCATTTTGCAAATGCATCTGTTAATCTTCTTTATGTGAAGAAAGCGAATGGTATGTTAGCTTTCATAGCAAAATGATTTGAGTATAGGAGCAGGGAGGTTCTACTTCAGTTGTACAGGGTCTTGGTGAGACCACACCTGGAGTATTGCGTACAGTTTTGGTCTCCAAATCTGAGGAAGGACATTATTGCCATAGAGGGCGTGCAGAGAAGGTGCACCAGACTGATTCCTGGGATGTCAGGACTGTCTTATGAAGAAAGACTGGATAGACTCGGTTTATACTCTCTAGAATTTAGGAGATTGAGAGGGGATCTTATAGAAACTTACAAAATTCTTAAGGGGTTGGACAGGCTAGATACAGAAAGATTGTTCCCGATGTTGGGGAAGTCCAGGACAAGAGGTCACAGCTTAAGGATAAGGGGGAAATCCATTAAGACCGAGATGAGAAAGACATTTTTCACACAGAGAGTGGTGAGTCTCTGGAACTCTCTGCCACAGAGGGTAGTTGAGGCCAGTTCATTGGCTATATTTAAATGGGCGTTAGATGAGGCCCTTGTGGCTAAGGGGATCAGAGGGTATGGAGAGAAGGCAGATACAGGATACTGAGTTGGATGATCAGCCATGATCATATTGAATGGCGGTGCAGGCTCGAAGGGCCGAATGGCCTACTCCTGCACCTAATTTCTATGTTTCTATGTTTCAATGTATGTGGCACTGTGCCAGCTGTCTGAGTGAACAATGGGCCCAGTGTATTTTGTCCTGTCACATCAATTGTTACTTGAGGTGTGTCCGCTTTGCAGGTGGGGTATAGCAAAATAGATTTATTGCAATGGGAAGCCTTAGATACTAGATTAAAATGGCCGCAGGCAGAATGAGATGACACTTGTTGCTGCTTGGATGTGTTTGGTCAATAAAAATAGATGCTTTTTAGTGACTTTATGGCCTGACAGCCTGCAGAGATCTGAAAGGAAAATAATTAAGAGAGGAGTATAAGCACGGTGGTGCAGCGGTAGAGTTGATGCCTTACAGTGCCAGGTTCGATCCCGACTACGGGTGCTGTCTGCACGGAGTTTGCACGTTCTCCCCGTGACCGCGTGGGTTTTTTTCCGAGATCTTCAGTTTCCTCCCACACTCCAAAGACGTGCAGGTTTGTAGGTTAATTGGCTTGGTATAAATGTAAATTGTCCTTTGTGTTTGTGTGTGTGTGTGTGTGTGTGTGCGTGCGTGCGTGCGTGCGTGTGTGCGCGTGTGCGTGTGCGTGTGCGTGTGTGCGTGTGCGTGTGCGTGTGCGTGCGCGTGCGCGTGTGCGTGTGGTAGTGTTAGTGTGCGGGGATCGCTGGTCAGTGCGGACTCGGTGGGCCGAAGGGCCTGTTGCCGCGCTGTATCTCTGAAAGTAAAATTTTGCAGACTGAGAAATGAAAAGACACCCAGAAAATCAACTTGCGTGTAATTCCTCCAATTCATGCTTCTTTCACACCTCGATTTACAACTCTCCCACGCTGACGGCTACATACACAAAAAATCCCCACAAAGTGCTGGAATAATAATGGGCCTGTCCCACTTAGGCATTTAGGTGATTTTTTGGGCAACTCCAGGTGACTGCAGCAAAACTTTCAACATGTTGAAAACATTTTTGGCGACAGTGGCGACAATTTTTGATGTCGTGGGCTGTCGACAGGTGTCATAGGTGAATTCCATTAAAACTAGTACCTGGCAGTCGCCTTATGCCCCTGTCCCACTTAGGAATCCTGAACGGAAACCTCTGGTGACCTTGCCCGTGACCCAAGGTTTTCATGAGGTCGCCGGAGGTTTTGGTCACTCGCCTGGAAAGCCTCGAGCTGGATCGACTGAAGCGTGAGCTGCATCTACCGACCAAAGATCCTATAGGATCTTTGCTACCGACCACACCCACACACAAACACATCGCGAAGGTGGGGGCCAGGGACAGCGGAGGAGCGCCGCCTGCGCGATGAAGAGGAAGGTAAACGGCTGCCACAGAGCACGGTAAGTCCTTTAGAGAGCGCCGAGGGGAGGGGTAGCGAGAAGGGGAGAGAAGGGGGGAGAAGGGGGAGAGAAGGGGGAGAGAAGGCGGAGTTTTAAAAAATGTAATAAAGTTTAGCAGGCATTTTACCTTCCGGTGGGTCTTCTAGGTCGTGAAACTCCAATGAGCCAACGAACCAGCAAATAGCGACCCCACTCCACTGGCTTCGACCAAACGGCAACCTAGTCGAGGCCGGTTTTGATTATGTTGAAATAATCGAAGCAACCTAGAAGAAGCCTCGATCACGCGGAAACCACTTCCGACCATTAGGGAGAGTGACCAAAACCTCTGGCGACCTCATGGAAGCCTTGGGTCGCGGGCAAGGTCACCAGAGGTTTCCGTTCAGGTTTCCTAAGTGGGACAGGGGCATAAGTCGCCTAAGTGAGACAGGCCTATAACTCACTGAGTTAGACAGCATCTCTGGAGGACATCAGTACGACTCAATTGTACAATAATTCAATATTGTTATATGCACCCATGTAAAAATAGACTTCATGGAGGCAGTAATCAAACGTCATCACTTTTCTGGCACCAATGTGTCCTTCAAGTTTCAAGATTTTTCAAGAACCAGAGGACATAGGCTTAAGGTGAGGGGGGAAAGATTCAATGAGAACCTGAGAGGTAACTATTTTACACAAAGAGTGGTGGGTGTATGGAACGAGCTGCTGGAGGGGGTAGCTGAGGCAGGTAGCATCCCAATGTTCATTTAGACAGGTACATGGATTGGGTAGGTTTAGAGGGATATGGGTCAAAGGCAGGCAGTTGGGACTAGTGTCGGAGGGAACTCCTGATGTTGGTTTAAACCAAAGATAGACACAAAAAGCAGATGTAACTCTGCAGGACAGGCAGCATCTCTGGAGAGAAGGAATGGGTGACATTTTGAGTCGAGGCCCTTCTTCAGACCCAGCTTTTTGTGTTTATTGGGACTAGTGTAGATGGGACATGTTGGTCACCATGGGCAAGGTTGGCCAAAGGGCCTGTTTCCACAATGTATGACTCTCCGACTATGACTGCTCCCTAACCTCGACAGTTGCCTCTCTTAAAATTCTCCACCTCTCCTCATCCAAGTTCTTGTTAAAGTTACTTCTTAACTGTTTGACCCCTTTCCTAAAACCTTATTGAATAGCCTGATGTCTGAGCTTTGGTAAAGCTCCCACAGATGTTCACTATGCTCTAGAAATCCAAAGTGTCTTTAGTACTGAGAAATCTATGCATTAGATGTTCGATTGGCCCACATTGCCCACAGTGTCCCATCTATACTAGTCCCAAGATAGACACAAAAAGCGGGGTCTGAAGAAGGGTCTCGACCCGAAACATCACCCACTCCTTCTCTCCAGAAATGCTTCCTGTCCCGCTGAGTTACTCCAGCATTTATTGTCTCCGCATTTGATGTGTTAGCTTCTGGAAAGAACTGGAGAACCAGCCGCCAGCAGCAGGAGCTACATTGCTCCATCTATCGAACGGCTATTGTACATCAGACCAATCTCCATGCACAGAAAAGATGTGATTTTATTCACTTCTGGGGAGTGAGCTTCATTATTACATGTTGCCGACCGCTACCTGTCCTTAAGAAGGCGGTGGTGAGCTGCTTTTTTGAACCATGCAGCAGTTATAGGAACATAGAAAATAGGTGCAGGAGTAGGCCATTCGGCCCCTTGAGCCAGCACCGCCATTCAATATGATCATGGCTGATCATCCAAAATCAGTACCCCGTTCCTGCTTTCTCCCCATATCCCCTTGATTCCGTTAGCCCTAAGAGCTACATCTAACTTTTCTGTGGATTGTCACCTTGTCTTGGTGGAGAAGCTTGCGTGATCCTGAGGTTCTGGGAGCGATGCCGTCTGGAGCTACGCTCCTGGTAGGGCCACCCAGGGCGGTAAGGTCGAGGGGGAGGTCTCTGACAAAGAGCCAATCCAACCAAGACCTCAACGGTGGAACAGATGGAGAACGACGGCTGAACTTAGTGGAGCGTCACAACGGCTGGGAAGGCGGATGAAGGCTGCAGCAGGAAAGGGTCTCCGGTAGTCTTGGACTCCATGCCACTGGATCCTGATCCAGATCTGTCAAGCCATGGGATGGCTGTCTGTGCACCAGTCTCCCCACGTTAAGCAAAGTCACGCACAGGCGTCCTCCATGAGAGGGCAGTCATACTCGTTTCGAGTGACCACCGATGATGATCTAACATGGAATCAGAGAGTTAAGGAGTCGTCAAGCTGTACAGCATAGACACAGGCCTGTCGACCAACGTTGTCCATGCCAACCTCGGCATATTGCTCTAGTTCCATTCAACTGCATATCCTACTAAACTCTTCCTATCCAAATATTCATCCAAATGTCTTTGAAAAGTGTAGGAAGGAATTGCAGGTGTTGGTTTATACTGAAGATAGACCAAAAAAAAGATGGAGTAACTAACTCAGTGGGTCAGGCAGCATCTCTGGAGAAAAGGGATAGGTGACATTTTGGGTCAGAACCCCTGTTCAGACTCCTATCTCTCTGTCTTTTAAATATTACCTATATCCACTTCTATAGGTTTCTCTAGCCTGCCAATCTAGATATGGCTCGCTAAAGAAAACCCTCCAAATGAAAGAGTTGTTCCTGAGGTCCTTCTTAAATCTCTCCCCGCTCACGTTAAGCCTATGTCCTAGAGTTTTAGAGTCCACAACCCTCGGACAATTCTTTGGGTCTTCTCGTCCATGCCCCTCATACCCTTGTGCACCTCAAGAAGGTCACCTATGCTCCAAAGAGAAAGATTCCCAGCCTATTTCTATTAGTTTAGTTCAGCGATACAGCACGGAAACAGCCCCGCCTGCCTACCGAGTCCCCGCACACTATCACTATCCTACACGCACTAGGGACAATTTACATTTATACTGAGCTAATTAACTTGTACCTCTTTGGACTGTGGAATGAAACTGATGATCTCTGAGAACGTACAAACTTCACACAGGCAGCACCCATAGTTAGGATTGAACCCAGGTCTCTGGCGCGCTAAACGCTATAAAGCAGCAACTCTACCGCTGCGCCATTAGAGTGATCTCAGAACGTGACATTGGAGCTCAGAAACAGAAATGCTGGATAGACTCAGCAGGTAAAGAACTAGAAAAAGGGAAGCAGAATTAAGGGCCTGTCCTACCAGCATCCGACTCCATGCGGTGAGCGCGATCAAACCGGCAGCGGGGGTCGCGCTGAGGTCGGGTGATCCCTGTACAGGGCCGTTCCCACCAGCATGCGCCTGCATGCGAAGAGCGTGTCCAAACCGGCAGCGGGGGGCGCGCGGAGATCGGGTGAGTGGCGCAAAGTGAGGCGAACTTGGAGCGAAGTCTGAAAGGTAAGTTCGCCAGGACAGAGAGGGACACACAGAGAGGGTCACAGAGACGCGACGTCGAGACGGTGTATAATGTGTCGAGGCGACTGCGAGCCGACAAGCCGTTGCCGCGCGGAATTTTTGAACATGGTCAGTTTTTCGGAGCCCCGCGCGATGTCGGGACGAACTCCGCACAATTCCGCACGGCTCCGGCGATCGAAGTGGGACCGGCCCCGCGACGCCGGACGGCTCAAGCGACCACGTTAGGTCGCGCTCATCGCATGGAGTTGCACGCTGCTGGGACAGGCCCTTTAAAGTTTAGGGCAGACAAAATTGCTGGAGAAACTCAGCGGGTGCAGCAGCATGAATGGAGCGAAGGAAATAGGCAACGTTTCGGGCCGAAACCCTTCTTCAGACCAAACTTAAAGTTTCGGGTGGTGGCCTTTCATCACTTCTGAAAGGTCAAAGCTTGAAACATAACTATTTTTGGCTCTCCACCAATGCTACATGACATGTTGAGTAGTTCCAGTATATCCTGGAATTTTAGTATCTGCATATTTTTCTGCTTGATTGATAGATCATGGAAACTAGGTCCCTCAACCCACAATGTGTAGGAAGGAACTGCAGATGCCGGTTTACACCGAAGATAGACACAAAAGTAACTCAGCAGGTCAGGCAGCATTTCTGGAGAAAAGGAATGGGTGGCATTTCAGATCGCGACTCTTCTTCAGACGGGTCCACACCGAACACCCGTTCACACTAGTTTCATGTTATCCCACTTTCACATCCACTCCCTGGGGTGGGAGATTGCAACCTTCACGTGGTCCGCCCTGTTTCAAAGAATGCCATCAACCTGGCATGCACAACAAATAAGATCAACTAGAACAAGTTGTCCTACAACTTTAGGCCGTACACGCCATACGCAAGAAGAAGATCCACTCCCTACACACTAGAGGCAATTTACAGAGGCCAATTAACCGACAATCCCATATGCCTTTTGGGCAGTGTTTCTTAACCGGGGAGGTCATTTGGGGCTTTGCCGGGGGTATCCATTTGTTGAGCCCATGTTTAGGAACCTAACAAAGGTGCATACAGTATTTTGTTCGCATACATGCGTACTGGTGCCAAAAAGGTTAAGAACCGCTGCTTTAGGATGTGGGAGGAAACCAGAGCACCCGGAGGAAACCCACGTGGTCGACGTGCAAACTCCACATGGAAGTCAGGATCGAAACCAGGACAGGACCAAACCCAGGTATCTGACGCTGTGAGAGGCCGCTCTACCAGCTGCGTAACCCTGCCACCAAAGATAGCTATGCCAACTAAGTTACAGAGTAGGAAGGAACTGCAGATGCTGGGTTACACCAAAGATAGACACTAAATGCCAGCGTAACTCAGCAGGGCAGGCAGCATTTCTGGATAGAAGCAATTGGTGACATTTCGAGTCAAGACCCTTCTTCAGACTTCATGTCTGAAGAAGGGTCTCAACCCAAAACATCACCCAAAAATCTATCTCTGCCTTAGAAATATTCATCGACCTGGCCTCCACAGTCTTCTGTGGCAAATAATTCTACAGATTCACCACCCTGACTAAAGAATAGTATAGGCGATAATTTTCTGATGACAAAAAATACACAGTATTGAATGCTGCTAAATGCTTTATTGATTTTATTCCTCCGCCCGAAAATCTCCATAGCATACAATTATCAATTACAATCAGAGTTAGTGTTTAGACAGCAAACACAAGCAGTCAACTGAAGCCCCAGGGAAATGCCAGCCATTACATATCAGAGCATGTTTATTCTGATTACATGAGGTTTGGGGAAGTTACAGAGGAGGTCAACGTCACAACCTTTTGTCCAAGTGGAAGCAGGGTGCATCACCAGGCTTGTACCAATGCCACGATATAAGTGCTTGAATGCTGTTAGGCTTTAAGATTTTATTGTTCTCGTTTCTGGAAGATAAAACATATATTATTATCAATTGCAATCAGAAGCAAGATGTGAACATTCCACCCAACAATCATTAGTGCTGTACAAAGTGAGGTCAACTCTCATTAGAGAGACAAAGAACTACAGATGCTGGAAAATTGAACAACAGACACAGAGCTGGAGGAACTCAGCAGGTCAGGCAGCATGTGTTGAGGGAAATGGACAATTGGCATTTTGGGTCGGGACTCTTCTTCAGACTGGTTCCGATTAAAAAGAATGTGGCACGAAAAACGTATTTGAACGATAGAGGGATTTCAAAAAACTTATGTTCGGGGAGCTAAGGAAGTTATGCAGTGGAACTTAAGTAGACAAAGAAGAAGGGTCTTGACCAAAAACGTCACCCATTACTTCTCTCCAGTGATGCTGCCCGTCCCACTGAATTACTCCAGCATTTTGTGCTGGAGTAGGGACAGGGCCATTACTGTATAGCAGGATCCTTAATCTTCCTTAGGTAGCTAAGGAAGATTAAGGATCCGCTATACAGTAATGGCCCTGTCCCACGGTGCGAGTTCATTCCAAGATCTCTCCCGAGTTATAAGAAAAAAAATCAAACTCGTGGTAAGCACAGAGAATGAACGTAGCGGGTACGTCGGAGCTCGGGGACGTCTCTTAGCATTAACGGCAGGTACTCGGGAAGACTCGCTAATGGCAGGTAAGCTCGGAAAGACTCGTGAAGATTTTTCAACATGTTGAAAAATGTCCACGAGAGCCCCACTTACTGAGGAGTGGCCATTACCGTAAATCTCCGAGTTCAAATCAGGGCAAACTCGGGAGAGCTCTTGGAATGAACTCGTACCGTGGGACAGGGGTTTAAACCCTCATTATAACGGACCATGGGTCCATTAAACAAACTGCAGTTGGTGGTGGTTAATAAGCACAAGGACACAAAGTGCAGCAGGTCAGGCAGCATCTCTGGAGAACATGGATAGGTGGAGGAAGGAACTGCAGACGTTGCTTTAAACCGAAGATGGGCACAAAAAGCTGGAGTAGCTCAGCAGGTCAGGCAGCATCTCCGGAAAAAAGGAATTGGCGACATTTCGGGTCGAGACCCTTCTTCAACCCGAGGGTCATGGGAGAGGGAAATGGGACATAGACGGAGTTATAGAGAGAGGATATAGAACGTAATAATGAAAGATATCCAAGGCAGGATATAAGTAAAAGCATATTATGTAGACCTAGATTTTGTTTTAATTGAATACTCACCAACTGTTTTGACTAAAGTCACACTGCTGGTCTCTTGTCCAGAACTCATTGATTGGCTGTGATAGAACACCAAACAGATTCATTGTAAAGCGGTGAACAGTATTACATAAACAAGCATGTCAAATGGACATCGAGTCCCTAACTGCAGTGGGCATGTTTCCTCCTACTGAAAGTAGTTGGTCGGAGCTCGGACACTACTCCCGATGCTTAAACAGCCATCAGTTCCCCAAATGCTTAGCTCGAATATTAACATCATTGTAAACTGGATTCACTCAGTTCAAAGGGCAGCATGGACGCGCAGCTGGTTGAGCTGCTGACTGAGACCCAGGTCACACACACACACACCCAGGTCACACACCCAGGTCACACACACACACACACACACACACACACACACACACACACACAGAGTCTGCGTGGAGTGTGACCGTGTGGGTTTCCTCCCACATCCCAAAGTCGTGCGGGCATGCAAGCTAATTGGCTTTGCTTACATTCTCTAAATGCTAATACTGCGACAGAGCTGTACAGAACAGAAGCAAGGCCCCTTTGGCCCATCTTGTCAATGCTGACCCACTTGGTGTTTGGGATCAATCCCATTTCATAAGTTCATGGGGACAGGAGCAGAATTAGGCATTTTGGCACATCAAGTCTACTCCGCCATTCAATCGTGGCTGATCTATCTCTCTGTATCAACCCCATTCTCCTGCCTTCTCCCCATAACCCCCGACACTTGTACGAATCAAGAATCTATCTATCTCTGCCGTAAAATATATCCATTGGATTTGGTGCGTGTCCCTCTAAGCCCTTCATATCCATGTATATTTCCCAATGTCTTTTGAAAGTTAAAGTGTTTGAACTGACATTTATTGAATCATTAGTCTGTGTTGACACCCAATAATGTGCTGAATGCACAACATGAACAGTTAACGATCTAACCTCGAAAGGAGTAACCAACCTGATACCAGTCCCTTGAAGGAGCTCTCTGTAGGTGGCAATTTCCTTCTCAAGTTTCATCTTTATGTCGAGGAGAGTGGAATATTCCTTAGTTTTCAGCTCCAGATTATTCCTTAGATTGCCAAGCTCCATTTCGAGGCTGGAAATGGACATCTTCAACCTGCTAAGTTGCCCGGCATAATTATCTTGAATGCCTTCAACAGTGGCTTCGAGAGAGAGGACCTGCCAAATGGATTTTAAAAAAAAGGAGCTTTATTCCACCGATCATTGTAAAGAGATTGGCCAGTATTATATTAATGTAGAGCTGCTGTATCACGGCCCTGGTTCAATCCTGACCTTGGGTGCTGTCTGTGTGGAGTTTGCACATTCTCCCTGTGACAACGTGGGTTTCCTCCGGGTGCTTCAGTTCCCTCCCACAGCCCAAAGACATATGGATTTGTTGGTTCATTGGCTGCTGGAAAATTGTCATTGGTGTGTAGGGAGCGGATGAAAAAGTGGGATAACATTGAGTTAGGGGTGAAGCGGTGACTGATATGGACCTTCACACAAAGCAACCTCCCTTCCATTGACACCTCATGCTGCTTCAACAAGGCATCCAGTCAAAGCAACAACTATGCAAGTTTACACTCACACCATCCACAGTGCACAGATAAAGGATAAAAGGAACAATATTTAGTCGAAGATAAAGCCTGATAAAAAAAAAGTCTGATTATTTGTGGAATTCCATGCCACAGATGGTAGTGGAGGCCAAATCTCTGGATGGATTTAAGGGAGAGTTAGATAGAGCTCTAGGGGCTAGTGGAATCAAGAGATATGGGGAGAAGCCAGGGACGGGTTATTGATTGGGGACGGTCAGCCATGATCATAATGAAAGGCAGTGCTGGCTCGAAGGGCCGAATGGCCTCCTCCTGCACTATTTTCTATGTTTCTATGTAAAATTGTACAAAGGTCTCCAATGAGGTAGATGGGAGATCAGGACCACACTCTAGGTGGTGAGAGGACATTTCAGTTGGGAAGAAACTGTCCCTGAATCTGGAGGTATGCATTTTCTAACTTCTGTAACTCTTGCCTGATGGGAGAGGGGAGAAGAGAGAGTGACGAGGTGAGACGGGTCCTTGGATATGCTGATGGCCTTGCCGAGGCAGCGTGAAGGGTAGATGGAGTCAACGGAAGGGAAGTTGGTTCGTGTGATGGTCTGGGCTGCCCACAGAACTCTTTGTATCTCACTTCTAGGCATGGAGTTTGATCTCTAAACTCCAAATCTAAACTACAATGCCGAGAACTATATTCTGCACTTTGTATCTTCCCCTTTATTGCACTCGAGTTCGACTCGATTGTATTTGTCAACGAAATAGAGTACAGAGGAGATTTACTAGAATGTTGCCTGGGTTCCAGCAACTATGTTACAGAGAAAGGTTGAAGTTAGATCTTTATTCTTTGGAGCGCAGTAGGTTAAGGGGGGGGGACTTGATTGAGGTCTTTAAAATGATGAAAGGGATAGACAGAGTTGACGTGGATAAGCTTTTCCCATTGAGGGTAGGGAAGATTCAAACAAGAGGGCATGGCATGAGAATTAAGGGACAGAAGTTTAGGGGTAACTTCTTTACTCAGAGGGTGGTGGCTGTGTGGAATGAGCTTCCAGCAGAAGTGGTGGAGGCAGGATCGATTTTAACATTTAAAAGTAAAGTGGATAGGTATATGGACAGGAAGGGAATGGAGGGGTATGGTCTGAGTGCAGGTAGATGGGACTAGGGGAAAACAAATGGTCGGCACGGACGGGAAGGGCCGAGAGGGCCTGCTTCCATGCTGTAATTGTTATATGGTATTTATGATCTGATCAGATAGCATGCAAAAAAAAGCAAAGCTTCTCATTGTACCTCAGCACATGTGACAATAATCAACCTAAACATCAAACTAAATCTTGAAACATCTGTTGCAAGTGTCTCCAATTGAACTCACAGCACTGGTGAGGGAATCATACTCGGTCTGAAGAGCTTGGTATTGCCGTTTTAATTCCGTGAGCTGCAGTTTTGCACCTTCAGCAGCCTCGTTGACTTGAACCGCCGCCACTGTTTGTGTTTCGACCTTGGATTTGAGGGAAAGTGGCACTAAAAATTACAAAGCACTCACAAATCCAGATCCCTGGACAAACATATAGCAACAACATGCCGCGTCACAACTTCATAAATTCGCGGAGCAGAATTAAGTCATTCAGCCCATCACCTCTCAATCCCTCTCAACCCCATTCTCCTACCTTCTCTCCATAACTCCCGACACCCATACTAGTCACCTATCTCTGCCTTAAAAATACCCAATTGACTTGTCCTCCACAGCCGTCTGCGGCAATGAATTCCAGTTTCACCACCCTCTGACTGAAGAAATTCCTCCTCATCTCCTTTCTAATGGTACGTCCTATTATTCCGAGGCTGTGACAGATGGTCCTAGACTCTCCCACTAGTGGAAACATCCTCTCCACATCCACTCTACCCAGGGCTTTCACTATCCGGTAAGTTTCAATGAGGTCCCCCCCACATCGTTCTGAACTCCAGCGAATACTGGCCCAGTGCCATCAATTCAAGTATTTCCCAAATCTCTTTCTATTGGGGACTTCTGTTTTTTTTTTTTTTTTGTTCGTTTGATTGAGCATGGGATTAGCGATCACAATATATGTTAAACTGAGCAATGCAGACTTTAAAGAGATTTCTCCATTTAGTTTTAAATTAGTCATCATTTAATTTGGATTCAGCAAAGTCCGAACTAAACCCTATTTTCTCAGCTTTCCCTGCAATATGCCAAGTGCCACTCATTCCAGCTGATCGATTCTGCTGGGCTACTTCATTCATCATTCAGTGCACTCAAAGGGTCTCGGTCTGAAAAAGCAAACGCACCTGAGAGTCATACCAGGTTTTCATGGCATCTTGATTGGCCTTACAAGAGGCTTCATATTTGGCACGCATCTCAGCCAGAATTTTATGCAGGTCAGCTTGTTCAGAACTGCCTACTTCCACACTGACAGTTCCAGCAACTTGCTGCCTTAAGATAACCAGCTCCTGCAAAAAAAAAAAAACAAGCATCACAAACATAAAGGCATTTTCTCTTGCTGAACATGTACAGAACTATGATGAGCCTCCATCCCTCTTCCCATCCAGAACCACTGTCTGAAGAAGGGTCCCGACCCAAAACGTCACCTACACATGTTCTCCAAAGATGCTGCCCGACCTGCTGATTTATTCCAGCACTGTGCCTTTTTTTTATCATTTAGTAAACATAACCAAGAGTCAATAGAGGATCAAAGCAAAGCCAAAAGTTCTTTCAAACCAATATTTTCTATCTCAGGAATGAACTGAACATTATTTTCTTAATTATAGGAGATGTTGCTCTCAACGTTAATTTTTGTTGGTGATGCCTTATTGGTATAGAGTTATCGGGTATAGGTTATTGGGTAGAAAAGTCCAGTGACAACAAAGGCAAGGCCAAAATATAGTTCCATCTCAGGAAGGTATGTGACTCCAGCAATTTGGAGAGTAGAGATGGCATTGTTATACAGCAAAACCCTCACCAGTAGAGTTGCTGCCTCACAGCCACAGAGACCCAGGTTCAAACCTGACCTCAGGTGCTGTCTGTGCAAGAGTTTGCACGCTCCCCCTGTGACCTCATGGGTTTTCTCTGGGTGCTCCGGTTTCCTCCCACATCCCAAAGACGTGCGAGTTTGTAGGTTAACTGGCCCTCTGTGAATCACCCCGAGTGTGTCGGGAATGGATATGAAAGTGGGATAACATCCAATTAGTGTGAATGGGTGATTGATGATGGGCATGCACTCAGTGGGTTTTATCTTTAAAATTATGAACGAAAATGATTATGAATAAAGTGATGAGAAAGTCGAACATAGAAAAAGTTTGAACAGGTGATTGATGGTCAGCAAGGACTCGATGGGCCGAAGATCCATTTCTATGCTTTATCTTCTGAATTACAAATAATAAAAATGAATCCAGAGGTAGACAAAAATGCTGGAGAAACTCAGCAGGTGCAGCAGCATCTATGGAGCAAAGGAAATGGGCAACGTTTCAGGCCAAAACCCTTCTTCAGACTGATGGGGGGGGGGGGGGGGGGGGGAGATTCAGGATTCAAAATGAATCCTGAATTGGGTATTAATAGATGAGCTGTGTGTTAATCTTCTACTCTTTGAAGTAAACAAGGGCTACGTTTACAAGGAATAGGAATGAAGATTTATGAGGATGTTGCCAGGGCTAGAGGCTCCGAGCTAAAGGCAGAGGTTGAGTAGGCAGAGACTCTATTCCTTGGAGCGCAGGAGGATTTTATAGAAGTGTATAAAATCATGAGAGGAATAGATTGGGTAGATGCACAGAATCCCTTCCCCCGAGTAGGTGAATCAAGGACCAGAGGGCATAGGTTTAAGGTGAAGGGGAAAAGATTTAATAAGAATCTGAGGAGTAACTTTTTCATACAAAAAGGGTGGAGGGTGTATGGAATAAGCTGCCAGAGGAGGTAGTTGAGCCTGGGATTATCCCAACATTTAAGAAACAGTTAGACAGGTACATGGATAGGACAGGTTTGGAGGGATATGGTCCAAACATGGGCAGATGCGACTAGTATAGTTGGGACATGTTGGGCGCTGTGGGCAAGTTGGGCCGAAGGGCCTGTTTCCACACTGTATCACTCTATGACTAATATCATAAACCCCTAAAGGAGGAGGTAAAGAAGTGAAAGACAAACGTGAATACCACACCTCTTCATGGTTCTTCCTCAGATACACCAGTTCTTCTTGCGAAGCAGTTATATCACTTTCCATGTCCTTACAATTGCGTATATACTCCTCCTTCAATGCTTTGAGATCCATTATATCACCCTCTACCATCTGCCTGGTGTTAAATTCGTTTTCATACCTGAATCGAAGATGTAGAGAATAGGGATGTTGTTTAAATTGTACACGAATGAAAGGGACAATGAGTTCAAGGTAATAAAATTGTACATTTTGGGGGGGGAACTGCAGTTCATTGTCAATTGAGGCCCAAGTATAGACAACAAAGCATTATTTTTTTTAAAGTTAAACATATACAGTTTTAACCATTTCATGACACCATCAGCCCTGCCATTATCTATTGCGTGTAGGAAGGAATTTGATGGACATAATAGTGGCGAGAAGAGGATTTTAGATAGACACATGGATATGTAGTGAATAAAGGAATATGGCTCACATGCGGGCAGATGATGTCAATGATATTGGCATCATGTCCAGCACAAACATTGTGGGCCAAAGACCTGCTCAGGAAGGAACTGCAGATGCTGGTTTACACCGAAGATAGACACAAAATGCTGGGGAAGCTCAGCGGGACAGGCAGCATCTCTCGAGAGAAGGAATGGTGACGTTGCAGGCCGTGACCCCTCTTCAGACTGGATTAGGACCGAGGTGAGAAGATCTTTTTTCACACAGAGAGTGGTGAGTCTGTGGAATTCTCTGCCACAGAAGGTAGTTGAGACCAGTTCATTGGCTATATTTAAGAGGGAGTTAGATGTGGCCTTTGTGGCTAAGGGGATCGGGGGTATGGAGAGAAGGCAGGTACAGGATACCGAGTTCGATGATCAGCCATGATCATATTGAATGGCGGTGCAGGCTCGAAGGGCCGAATAGACTACTCCTGTACCTATTTTCTATCATTCTATGATTAGGGGGCATTAGCTATAGGGAGAAGTCGGATAGACTTGGATTGTTTTCTCCGGCATGCCGAAGGGTTCAGGAAGACCTGGTGGACGTATATACAATTACGAGGGGCTTGGATAGCATAGACAGTCGGAAGCCCTTTTTCGCAGGATGGAAAAAATCAAATACTTAAGGGTGTTGTTTCAAGCTGGGAGGATCAAATTTTGCAGGATATATAGAGGGCAATGTTTTTACACAGAGAGTGGCAAGCGCTTGGAACATAGCAGGGATTGGCGGTTGAAGCAGATATGATAGTAGCACTTTAGAGACTTTTGAATGGGCACGGATATGCATCTTGGTCTTGGCATCATGTTGGCAAGTGTAGATTGGTTGCTTTACTTTCCAACGCAGTGCTTCATTATTATTACAAGCTCTGCTATCACCACACCATTTAGCAGGAAAAATGTTCCCAATGTTGGGCGAGTCCAGAACCAGGGGCCACAGTCTTAGAATAAAGGGGAGGCCATTTAAGACCAAGGTGAGAAAAAAAACTTTTTCACCCAGAGAGTTGTGAATTTGTGGAATTTATGGATTTAAGAGACAGTTAGATAGAGCTCTAGGGGCTAGTGGAGTCAAGGGATATGGGGAGAAGGCAGGCACGGGTTATTGATTGGGGAGGATCAGCCATAATTGCAATGAATGGCGGTGCTGGCTCGAAGGGCTGAATGGCCTCCTCCTGCACCTATTTGCAATGTTTCTAAATTATCGCAACCCAACATGTGCTGTTCGTTAGTACTGCTGCATGGTAGGAGTAACATGCTGTAGTGTGTTGTATTACGTTACTCAATAATGCTATACCAGATCTGTGAGAATGCGTGATTTACTCAACAGCAAGGGCCTGTTCTTGTGCTGTCCTATCCCATGTTTTATGTAAGAATCGCTTCACTACACACACTGTTCAAGCAGAAGTCCGCATCTCCACCTTGCAAAGAGCAACACATTGGAGACCTGTGTTCCAGTGTCTTTAATGGGATGCTATCATCCACTAAATGTTGCACCCTTTATCTGTACACTGTGGACCACTTGATTTTAATAGCCCTGTCCCACTGCATGTGTTCATTCAAGAGCTCTCCCGAGTTTAAAAAAAAATAAAATCAAACTCGTGGTAAGCACATAGAATGTACGTAGAGGGTACGTCGGAGCTCGGGACGTCTCTTAGCGGCTCGTAACGGTAACGGCAGATACTCGGGAAACGCGGTAAGCTCGGGAAGACTTCAACATGTTGGAAAATGTCCACGAGAGCCCCGAGTACCTGTGAGCGGCCATTACCGTAATTCTCCGCGTTCGGATCAAGGGAAACTCGGGAGAACTGTTGAATGAACTCGTACAGTGGGGCAGGGCTTCAACCATGTGTCGTCTTTTCTTTGACTGGATAGCACTCAAATGATAGCTTTTCTCTGTATCTCGATACATGTGACAATAATAAACTAAACAAAAGAAAAACCATGAAGGAACTTTGCATATGCGTAATAAACAGTAAATTATATATAAGCTCCGTATTGTACTCAATGTCTATCAGAATGCCCCTATTGCCCATCACACTGACGCGCCCATAGGAAATGAAGTGTGATGTTGTTAATGGTGTCATGTTTTTATTTAGAAGCCCCATAATTAAAAATGTGGCTGCATTTCTGTACACGTCAACAAATGGCTCACGCACTTAGACTGGAAGTCTCTCGCAGCCAGGCTTGCATTATCGAGGTCCAGGGCCACCCGAGCATTTGCAATGTGAACTTTCAAGATCTGGAGACAAAATCAGAATGAGTTACCCATGAGAACGTGCAGTCGAGTCGCTACAGTTTAGGATAAGATAAGTAAGTAAGTTTATTGGCCAAGTATTCACATACAAGGAATTTCCCTTGGTGCTCCGCCCACAAGTAATGACATGACATAGTGACAGTTACGAATGACTCAGAAACAATAAACATTAATAATAATAAAACATTAATGACAAAACACCATTCTCAAGCATGCGAACCAACAAAATGCCAGATCAAAGGGAGGCTACAGATTTTTTGGCTGTTGAGTAGAGCAACTACTCGTGGATAAAAACTGTTTTTATGTCTGGCTGTGGCAGCTTTGACAGTCCGGAGTCACCTTCCAGAGGGAAGTGATTCAAAGAGTTTGTGGCCAGGGTGACAGGGGTCAGAGATGATCTTGCCCGCTCGCTTCCTGGCCCTCGCAGTGTACAGTTCATCAATGGAGGGAAGGTTGCAGCCAACAACCTTCTCTGTTGATCGGTCGATTGATGTTTGCATCGGTAATTTGTTCCCTTGGTTCCAGTGGGTCATTGACATTTGCAATGCAGTAGAACAGTGAAAGGCTTGGATAGAGTGGATGCTTCCACTAGTGGGAGAGTCTAGGACTAGAGATCATAGCCTCAGAATTAAAGGACGTTCTTCAGGAAGGAGATGAGGAGGAATTTCTTTAGTCAGAGGGTGGTGAATCTGTGGAATTCTTTGCCACAGAAAGCTGTGGAGACCATCAGTGGATAATTTTTAAGGTAGAGACTCTTGTTTAGTACAGGTGTCGGAGGTTATGGGGATATGTCAGGCAAAGAGCAGCAGTCAGAGACAACTTCAGAAATACTTTGAAAGAGCTAAGTTATCATAATTTAAAAACACTGGAAAGTTAAATAACAGATCACTTTTGAGGCGTTTCAAAATTGAACATAAATTGAAAGTCATCGACTGAGTAATTTATTTTGGTCAAGGAAATGGCAATAACATCACAAAGCTGTCTGTGGATCAGATTAAGCTTCTTCTACACCAGTGTTCCCGTTAGATCATATTTCACGACTGGAGCTCCAGACAGCATTCTAGGTTCAAAGGATCTCGTTCTCCTGACTGTTTAAGAAAGAACTGCAGATGCTGGAAAAATCGAAGGCAGATACTATGGAACAGTATCCCTCTTCCCATCAGAACTGCCCCCTCCATCAACTCTTTTAAGACTAGACTTAAAACTTATTTCTACTCTCAAGCCTTTCTTGAGGTCCTCTGGAGGGAGCGCTGTATGTATTTATGTATGTATTGTTAGATCTATGACCAATGGTCGCAGCACATTAGTACCTGCACTGATGTAAAGCACTTTGGTCAACGAGAGTTGTTTATGAATGTGCTATAGAAATAAAATTGACTTGACAAGATAAAGATGCTGGAGAAACTCAGCGGGTGAGGCAGCATCTACAGAGCGAAGAAAGAGGTGAAGTACACCCATTTCCTTCGCTCCATAGATGCTGCCTCACCCGCTGTGTTCGTCCAGCATTTTTATCTACCTTCATTCTCCTGCCTTGTCAACCCGAATGCTAAAAGAAGACAGAGATTTCTAAAGCTGCTTCTTTCCATTTACTTCTATCCATTTTGCTGGTGGGTCTGAACAAGATGAAAGGCTTTCATTCATCTTGTGAAGTAATACAATTCTCTAATCCTAATAAAACAGCCAAAAGTGACCAGTGCAAGAACTATCAGATTGGAGAGAGTTTCAACCTTGTTTGGCTGAGGACAGACACCGCTCCCCTACCTCATTTGCTCCTTCTGGGCTTACATTCCATAATTCCACACCATCAAATTAAGTATGATCGATAAATGAAACATTTTGAGCATTATTACATTTTAAAGTCCACACTTCGAAACAACAACGGAGAGCAAAAATGAAATTGGATATGTAGGAAGGAACTGCAGATGCTGGTTCCTACCGAGGATAGACACAAAGTGCTAGTGGGACTCCGGGAGTCAGGCAGCATCCCTGCAAGAAAATAATGTGTAACCTTCCGGCTCTGAAGCAGGGGTTCCGACCCAACACCCGCCCTTTTGCTCCGGAGACGCTGCCCAAAGACCTTAGAGCAGAGATGCTGCCTGACCCGCTGAGTTATTCCGGCACTCCGTGCTTCAAATCAAACTGGAGGCAAATTGCACAATTCTGAAAGCAATGTAGAGCCTGAACCCTGCAAAGCAAAACAAGGTGCTGAGCGTCGCGGTATGAAATGAATGCAAGGAATGGGAAATAGTGATGAGTCAAGAGTCAAGAGTGAACAGTGTTTTATTGTCATATGACCCAGATAAGACAACGCGTGTTCTTACAAAAGTCGACTTACCTGGTCTCTTAGGGGCTTGATGATTGCATCGTAGGAGGCATAGTCAATAGGCTTCAAGGCTGTGCCAACTTGGAACTCTTTCAGCTTCAATTCCAATTCTAGGTTTGACTTTTCCAGACTCTTTACCTTCTCTAGATAGATAGCCAATCTATCGTTCAGGCTATTCATGGCCTGTTTCTCATTGCCAATCAGTCCCCCTGCCCCCCTCAATGATGCGGAGCTTGCACTGAAGCTACTTGATGAGAAGCCACCACCTCCCAATGACATCCCACTGCCGCCGCCGCCAAGTGCGAGCCCACTACCACTGCCACTTCCAAACGCATACCCACTGCCACTGCCGCTTCCAAATGCATACCCACTGCCGCCTCCAAATGAAAGCTGATTCCCCCCAAATGAACTAGCTCCGGACTTTCTGAAGCCCACACCACCCGAGGACTGCCGCTGAGAGTAGCCAAGAGATTGCAGACTCATGATCGCTGCGATAGATTCACTACAGAAGGCAAAGAAGAACTCCGGCGCTCAAAGCACAAGCTGAGTTGGGAAGTCTACCGAGTTCTCAACCGTCCTGTTCACCTGGCTTCTACGCCAGCTTTTATGGCCCAGAAGAAACGGGTGCTCCACCCCTCCCCTCCAATCTCATTGGACTCCAAAGATCACCTTCCTAAAAGCTGACTGCCAGCAACACCAAAAAAAAAGCAACCCCTCCCCTTGTTTTGCTGTTTCGGTTTGCAAGTGCTGACAGGCAACTTTTGTCATCGCATTATTCCGTTTTCAATAAATGTATCTTGATGGGGTGTGGGGGATAAAGAGCTTGCGGGATGATCCCATATGCCCAGCATTCCCACGGATCGGTCTCACATGCCCAATACTTCCAATCACTGCCTCACTCCACCCCCTTGATCCTACCACACCTTCCTCCTCCTCCTCCCCTGCCCCCTCATTCTCATCCTCTCTGTACCCTCTGCTCTTCACACCCTTCCCTCTTCGAACAATCCTCACCACTCCCTTCCTTCCCCACACCCTCTCCACACTCACCCCTCCGATCTTTCCCACATGTTTTAAGGTGAGAGGGGAATTATTGAATATGAGTCTGAGCGGCAAAGTTTTCACACAGAGATCTGGGATGAGCTGCTGGGGCAGACATTATAAGGCAGAGATAAGACTATTTGCCTTCCATCACAGGGAAGAGGTGCCTGGAAATTCACTGTGATGAATGTTTGTGTTAATTGCGTGTTTTGTTGCATTTTACTCTCATGACTGCATTAGTACAACATTTCATTCAAACTTGTTTGAATGACAGTAAAGAAAATCCAATCCAATTCAATTCCAAAAAACAATTGGATAGGTACATGGATAGAAAAGGTTTAGAGGGATAAGGGTGAAACACTGGCAGGTGGGATTAGTGTAGATGGGACACCTAGTGTGGATGGGCAAGCTGATGGGGCGAGTTTATAGGGCAGGGGATAAGAAAGGGGGCTAATATAGAATTAGTGTGAATGGGTGATCGATGGTTGGTGTGAACTTGGTGAGTTCAAGGGCCTATGCTGTATCATTCAATTAATCAATGTTGAACTCAACTTAAACAGACGTATGTAGGTCAGTAAGCATGGGACAAAGGATATTTCTCTGGTTGATTAGAGACAATATAAAACTATGAGAGGCATAGATAGGATAGACAGTGAGAACCTTTTTCTGAGGGTGGAAATATCCAACACTAGACGGTATGGCCATAAGGTGAAAGGGGTTGAAATATAATGGAGTTGTGTGAGGTAAGTGTTTTACACAGAGGGTGGTGGGAGCCTGGAATGCATTACCAGGGGTGGTGGTGGAAGCAGATATGATAGAGGCATTTAAGAAGCTTTTAGATAAGCACATGGATTTTCAGGAAATGGGAGACTAGCAGGCAGATGAGATAAGTTCAGCTAGGCATCATGTTGAGCGCAAGTATATGGGCCAAAGGGCCATGATCTTCAGAGATACTGATACTAGGTTGATGTTGAGTTGCCGGGAAGAAGCTTCACTTGAACTTGGCGGTCATGGATTTCAAATTTCTATATCGCCTTTCCCGATGGTAGAAGTGAAACGAGAGCATGGAAATGACAGGGTTGGCTGCCTTTTTGAGGCAACCCCTACCATTTGATGGTGGGGAGGTTGGTACCTGTGATGGACCGTGGCAGTGTTTACCACTTTTTGCAATCTCCTTCGTTCCTGGGCATTCGAGTTGCTGATCCAGGCTGTGACACAACCAGTCAATATGCACTCAACCGAACACATGTGGAGGTTCAGGATACTGTTCATCGACATTTCAAATCTCCTCAATACGATATGTTACGATACGATAGAATATTTTTCCAGGAGGGAAATTGATCTGTCAACAGTCATAAAAACTAAAAATATATGAAACATAACATTAAAGTGACGAGTGGAAAGGATTGGTGATGGGCAAAGATTGGGGGGGGGGGGGGGGGGGGTGGAGGGGTGAGGGGAGTCAGTCTCAGTCGACCCCATGGCAGAAGGGGGAGGAGTTGTACAGTTTGATAGCCACAGGGAAGAAGGATCTCCTGTGGCGTTCTGTGCTGCATCTTGGTGGAACCAGTCTGTTGCTGAAGGTGCTCCTCAGGTTGAACCAGTGTGTCATGGAGGGGTGAGCTGTGTTGTCCAGGATATTGCCCAATCTTCTAAGGAAGTAGGGACATTGATGGACTTTCTTTACAATAGCATCAATATCCCGAGTTGGTGACTCCCTCCACACCAGCCTGCCGATGAAGACAGGTTCGTGATTACAAAATTCTTAAAGGATTGGACAGGACAGATGCAGAAAAATGTTCCCCCTGTTGGAGCAGTCCAGAATCAGGGGTCACATTTTAAGAATAAGGAGCAAACCATTTAGTACTAAGATGAGGAAAAACATTTTCATCCAGAGAGTTGTGAATCTGTGGAATTCTCTGCCACAGAAGGCAGTGGAGGCCGATTCAAAGGACAAAGGACATTTATTGTCACTGGATTCACTGGATGTTTTCAAGAGAGTGTTAGATTTAGCACTTGGGGTTAAAGGAATCAAGGGATATGGGGGAAAATGGAGGAACGGGGAACTGATATTAGAAGATCAGCCATGATCATATTGAATGGCGGTGCTGGCCCAAAGTGCTAAATGGCTACCTCCACTACCCATTTGTCTATGTTTCTACGTTTCTAAGCGATTCAGTTTTGGACAAGTGTCGACAAAGAAGACAGATTTAGCAGTTTGGTAACACATTTTCCCATGTATTAAGATATCACAATTCCCTCTTTCCCCCACTTGGGTTCACACACACACTATATTGGAAAACAAATGCAAATATATAATTTGTGTGTTAACCTTCAGGCTGGATTAACATGAGAACATTACTTTGTTGTCTAATTCAAAAGGAGAAATTAGCTTTCGTTCTGCCTCAACAGGTTTTAAGTGCAAGTTTTACCAAGCCCAGAACGGTGAACCCTAGCCTGAGGTGTCAGTAAATAATTCTTCCAGTCACCTAAAAATAACAAGAAAAACATTTCTAAGCCTAGATTCTGAGTGCTTCAATCAAGATCAGCTGGAGTTACTAACTTGGCTGAGACCAGAGGGTGGGACGTTACATAGCTGTCAGTAATTGAATGATAAGCAGATATTTTCCTTCACTCAAAAAGCTGGTGTGAAGGAGTGAAATCAGTCTGAAGACCCTGAACGTCGCCTATTCCTTCTCTCCATAAATGCTGCCTCACCCACTGAGTTTCTCCAGCATTTTTTGTCCACCTTCGATTGTTCCAGCATCTGCAGTTCTTTCATAAACAAATCAGCCTGAAGATGGGTCTCGACCTGAAAGCTTTCTGTGTCTATCTTTTTGCTGCACCACGCTCCAATAATCTCTTTCCCAAATGCTCAGAGGTCCCGATGGTTTGGCATCTGGCTTGCTGAATGCCGAATCTTCACAATCTCTGTCACTCACCAGGCCTCTGTTCCCTGGCAACCTTTAAACTCACAGGGAATCAACAGCGAGTTAACTCTTAGGGCTAAAGGAATCAAGGGATAGAAACATAGAAAATAGGTGCAGGAGTAGGCCATTCGGACCTTCGAGCCTGCACCGCCATTCAATATGATCATGGCTGATCATCCAACTCAGTATCCTGTACCTGCCTTCTCTCCATACCCTCTGATCCCCTTAGTCACAAGGACCACATCTAACTCCCTCTTAAATATAGCCAATGAACTGGCCTCAACTACTTTCTATGGCAGAGAATTCCACAGACTCACCACTCTCTGTGTGAAAAATGTTTTCCTCATCTCGGTCCTAAAAGACTTGGCAAGAATGTCTTTCCTCAGATTAGGAGACCGAAACTGTACGAAATACTCCAGGTGTGGCCTCACCAAGATCCTGTACAACTGCAGTAGAACCTCCCTGCTCCTATACTCAATTCATTTTGCTATGAATGCTAACATACCATTCACTTTCTTTTATGGGGAAAAGGATGGAACGGGGTGGTGATTTTAGATGATCAGCCATGATCATATTGAATGGTGGTGCTGTCTCGAAGGGCAGAATGGCCTACTCTTGCACCTATTGTTCTATGTTTCTATGAATAAGTCCTTCACTCTCTTTAAACTCATCGTGGCCCTAGTTCCCGTATTCCCTTGCAACTCACCGAGTTCTGCTTTATGAGCTCCCTGTAAACCTACAGAGAAAATTCATTATATTATTGTTGAACATGTAAAAAAGTAGCACAGATCACTAATAGGTGTTGAATGTTAGAGTATTAGGTGCAAAAAGAATATTAATTGGAGTTAATCCAAAATCTACCAGTACAGCATTACTGCAGCAGATTTTCACAAAGTCTAACTGAACTATTTCCTCCATAACTTTGTTTGTAAGCTTTGTGCAAAAACACTTTGCCTATATTGCCCTCTTTTCTCAAAATAGAATTGTGCGATGCACAGAGGATATATTTGAGGGTGTAATTAAGTAGTTGGTAAGTTGCCGTGCCAACAGCCAGAGTTCTGATCTACTGATTCAAAGACTTAAATTCCACTCCCTTCATGGAAGTTGGGGAATTTAACTATGGGTAATTAAATGAGAATGGAATTAAATTAATATTGTTG
This sequence comes from Okamejei kenojei, assembly GCA_035221665.1. Classification (NCBI taxonomy): domain Eukaryota; kingdom Metazoa; phylum Chordata; class Chondrichthyes; order Rajiformes; family Rajidae; genus Okamejei; species Okamejei kenojei. Next base: position 7,192,296 of record CM069166.1, read on the forward strand.
ACCATACTGGACTGTAAAATCCCACCTGGTTTCATAAGTGCCCTTTAGGAAAGAAAATCCGCTTGTCCTACCAAGTGAGCTCCATGTAACTCCAGACTCAGCAGTTTATTATGGGAGTTATCAGACAAATATTGAGAGCCTTCGTTCACAGTTGACAATGGCTTGGACGGATGATACATGCCTATATTACTCATAATGTTCCCACCCTATGAATGATTGAACAAATAAAAAATCAATGTGCATGGACGGTGCATGGTTGCAAATTCCCTGTGAAAATTGCCGCACAACATTTGATGTGGTTAAAAAGAACCTGCGCTAACAAGTGAGAGAATGATTGGAAAAAAGGGCACAGAGTGCTGGAGTAACTCAATGGGGTCACGCAGCATTTCTGGAGAACACAAATAGGTGACGTTTCAGGTTGGGATTCTTCTTCAGGCTCAAAGTGTTGAAGGGGTGGAAGATTGCAACCTTCACGTGGTTCGACTAATGCAATCAACTCGACGTGCACAAACGGAAGATCAAATAGAACAAGTTGTCCAACAACTTTAGGCTGTGCACGCCACACGAAAGAAGAAGAATGTGCTGGAGTAACTCTGCGGGTCAGGCAGCATCTCTGGAGAGCATGGATAGGTGTCATTTCGGGTCAGGACCCTTCTTCAGATACAATGTGCTGGGATAACTCAGTGGGTCAGGTAGCATCTCTGGAGATAGATGATGTTTTGGGTTGGGACCCTTCTTCAAAGGAAATTAATCACACTGAGTGTGGATAGTTCTTGGTTTACATGTCCACTCAGGTCATTTCTTCTTTCCCTGCTCCCATCCAGCAGAGGGCACAAAAGCTTGAAAACACACACCACCATACTCAGGAACAGCCTCTTCCCCTCTGTTATCAGGCTTGTGAGTGGTCCATCCATAAGATAGGGTGCTGTCCAATTCACCTCTATACCATTGCGGTCATAGACTTTGTCTGTGGAACTGATGCTGAGAACTATATAGAAACATAGAAACATAGAAATAGGTGCAGGAGGAGGCCATTCGGCCCTTCGAGCCAGTACCGCCATTCATTGTGATCATGGCTGATCGTCCCTAATCAATAAACCGTGCCTGCCTTCTCCCCATATCCCTTGATTCCACTAGCCCCTAGAGCTCCATCTAACTCTCTCTTAAATCCATCCAGTGATTTGGCCTCCACTGCCCTCTGTGGCAGGGAATTCCACAAATTCACAACTGTCTGGATGAAAACGTTTTTTCTCACCTCAGTCTTAAATGGCCTCCCCTTTATTGTTCCATCTATTGTGCTTGAGTTTGACATAATTGTATTTATGTATAGTATTACCTGACCTGTTTGGATGGCATGCAAAGCACAGCCTATCACTTTTCCTCGGTACTCTGGACAATAATAAACCTAAACTTAAACCTACATGGTAAAGTCGAACTGCGCAGAAATACACTTCAAGGATTGTAAACTAGTTCCTTGGTGGGATGAAATCTTGCCATTAGCAGGTGGCATATATCCCAAAAGAAATCTTACAGTACAAACAGCCTGAGGATATTTTCAAAAGTGTTTTCCAAATGCTATTAAGGCTAATGGCTCATTTTGTGAAGATGGCAACACTGCCAATAGCACAATGTCACAATAGTGGCAGCAACTTTGCAACTCCTATGTGGCTTCAAATGCCAAATGCCTAAGATTTTCCCCGGGGTCTTCTGGTTTCATTCCACTCTCCAAAGACGTACAGGTTTGTAGGTTAATTGTTTCAGTCAAAATTGTAAATTGTCCCTAGTGTGTGTGGGATAGTGCTCATGTACAGGGATCACTGGTCGGCACGGACTTGGTGGGCTGAAGGGCCTGTTTCCACATTGTACCTCTAAAAGAAAGAATCGGCTGAAATCTCTAAGTAACCATTTTGGGAATTACCCAGAAAATGTCAGGTTTCTGCATGCGATCAGTGTAAACTTAAAACATTGTACTAAACCATAGACAAATGGTTTGAGAGATCTTTGGCTCCAAAACCTAATTTTCCATGCATCTTCATTTTAACATGGATTTCCCAGTCCATCATTGGGGGCTGATCAATAGGATCAGGTGCTGCTAATATCATCACAGACCAGGTAGATATCATCAAAGGATCAGGTAGACACACAGTCTCTTGCCCAGGGTTGGGGAATCGAGAACCAGAGGCCATAGGTTTAAGGTAAGGTGGAAAAGGTTTAATAGGAATCTGAGGAGTAACTTTTTCACACAAAGGGTAATGGATGTATGGAACGAGCTGCCAGAGGAGGTAGTTGAGGCTTGGGCAGCTTACACCTCAGCGGTATGAATATTGACGTCTCTAACTTCAAGTAACCCTTGCTTTCCCTCTCTCTCTGTACCTCCCCCACTCTAGATCCCAAATAGTTCAACTCTCCTCCTGATTAGTGTTGCAGATTTAATGCCTCATTGTCACTTTCCCCTCAGCCAACAATGAGCCATTCAACATTTCCATGATCACTGTCTGCTTTGATCTGTCATTTTCACTCCTTACCCTTCCATATCTCTGATCACCCTCTTCCTTGACTCTCAGTCTGAAGCAGGGTCTCGACCCGAAACGTCACCGATACCTTCTCTCCAGAAATGCTGCCTGTCCCGCTGAGTTACCCCAGCTTTTTGCGTTGACCATTGTGGTGTGGGTCTTTGATGATGCTGGCTGCCTTTTTTGTGGATGAAGCGGTTTGAAAGGATTGAATGGGTGACAGCTGCTCTGTCTTCTTTCGTGTTTATTTGTTTCCATGCCATCGGTGTCATATCTACCCTTCAAATCAGAAGCATATGATCTGTTCATTGTTGTGTTGCTGTCTGTGGGAACTCATTGGGTACTGATAGTTTCACCTGCTGTCAGCATATATGAATTGGTGTGGAACAATTCTTGGAAACTTGGAAAGAAAAACAAATTGACAGCCCACATGCCCACATGTTCTACTCTTGGATCTTCTCCTTCAAGTTATTCGCAATATTGGAGTGTTGAGCTTCTGCAGAAGTTACTGATGCTTCTGCGAAATGAGTTGTTGGATTCAGTCCCAGCGGTCTGGTAAACCAACACAAAGCTTGCAGTTTGGATGAGGGAGGGCGTGCATAATCCTCGCCAAATTAACCTCGCTTGAGTCCGAAAGAGGATGTCGGTCCAAGTTGTGCAAGGAATTCTCCTTAAACCTTAGACGTTAGAGATACAGCGCGGACACAGATCTTTCAGCCCACTGAGTCCATACCAACCACTGATCACCCGTACATTAGCTGCTTCCTACGCACTAGGAACTAGAAATGGCTCGAAGGGCCGAATGGCCTACTCCTGCACCTTTTTGTCCATTGTCTAACATTTACAGGAGCCCAATTAACCTGCACGTCGTTGGAATGGAAACTGGAGCACCCGGAGAAAACCCAAGCGTATAAAAATGTATAAAAATTACTAATTTTTGGATAGAAATTTTTAAGATTTTTAAGATCTCGAAGGTAGTTAATGCAAATCTGACTCCAGACTCAAAATTAATCATATTAGGAATAATAGAATATTAGGAATCAACTACTAACAACACAGCAAATAATTTTTATTGGTTATAGTTTAATAATTGGTAAAAAACTAATACTAAGATTTTGGAAAGATCCTACATCCCCCACAATCAAAATGTGGATTACAAAAATGTCGGAGACACTTCATCTGGAAAGACTAAGACTTGTCCTTTTGGACAAGCTAGATCAATTCAGAGGAACATGGTCTCCATTTATTGAATACTTAAAGGGTCAAGGAGGTCCGGTTCGAGGGCCTGACTGAAGCCTGAATGAAGGAATAGATGAAGAACTATATACAATAGACCACGAATATATCTCCAATGAAGAATATCTTGCTTAATACTCCACTCATTTTATCGATTTTCTACTGTTTTATTTCTTTTTATTATTTCTCTTTACTATTTTCTTTCTGTTATAAAATAATAAAAAGTATAAATAAGAACGACAGTAAACTTTAAAAATATTAAGAATGTATGTGACGAATAATATGTTTCTTCTTTTTGATTTTATGTTATTCCTTCTTAATATGTATTTATCTCTAATAAAAATATTTTACAAAAAAAAAAATAAGAAAACCCAAGCGGTCACATGGAGAATGTACAAACTCCATACAGTTAGCACCCATTGTCAGGATCAAATCCAGGTCTCTGGCGCTGTGGGGCAGCAACCCTACCACTGTGCCACTGTGTTATCCCAAATTTTTAAAAATACGTCTTGTTGGGTTCAGGATCAATTGAAGAAGAGACCCAATCCAAAACATCATCACTTTCCATGTCAAGGCTAGACAACTAAGAGTCAACCACATTGATAGATTAATGCCCCTGTCCCACTTTTGAAACCTGAACGGAAACCTCTGGAGACTTTGTGCCCCACCCAAGGTTTCCGTGCGGTTCCAATAGGTTCCCAGAGGTTTTTGTCAGTTTCGACCACTAGGGAGACTGACAAAAACCTCCGGGAACTGCACGGAAACCTTGGGTGGGGCGCAAAGTCTCCAGAGGTTTCCGTTCAGGTTTCCTAAGTGGGACAGGGGCATTCACAAGACCGACCAAAAATGGTATCAGACGGTGATGTGTAGCACTGAAGCAGATGGGCTTTCTGATAGTATTGTATCCAAATACATAGATTATTTGTGATTTGGCCATTGCAGTTCATGCAACATTTACACTAGCATTTACTCAAGCATTCTACCACATTTCCGCAGTTAAATCTTCTGATTCTCTCTCCCTCATCAGTCCAGCATCACCTTAAATGTGTCTGTCTGATTCACCTCACCCAATCCTTAAGATAGTGAGCAAAACAC